>SADC01000938.1:0-146242 GCA_004194705.1 Ditylenchus dipsaci | reverse complement strand
GCGCGTTCGTCAGGACAGAATTATCGTAGATGGGAAAACTTTATTCGTGAATCTAGGTTATCTAGCTGGTAATTTAATTTTGTTTCTGAATGCTTGTGGCGGTTTCAATTATTTTTGTTTTAGAATACTCTACTTTCTTTGCCAACAGCTTTGAACAGGATGAAGAGCGAATCTACATCGACGACCATACTTACGAAGAAATGATCGAGTTAATGCGCTGCTTATTCTTTTGTCCGCAGAGAAAGAGGGTCACAAGTAGGATGTTTATATTTATAAATTTTGTGAACCTTTGCAATGGCAGGCGAAAACATTGATGTACTCGTCAAGCTTGCTCATGACTTTGATATCGAACGCTTGCAGAAACGTTGCGATGAAGTGATTAAGGGCAAGGTCGACTCTTTCAGCACGAATCGTATCATTGATCTTATCTATTGTTCTTATGGACAAACTTGCTAGGTTGGAGGATGGTTATTTTTTCATGGCTTCTGAATTTTTTTTTGGTTTTACATTTGGGCTGTTTTTTGACAAAATCTTTTTTCTGTGGCCACAATGACGTGGAAAAAGTCATGGTCAAAGAAGTCCCTAATAATGTAGCAAAAAATCACATTCCGAGTGACAGTCACAGTGTGTTCCCGATGACATGTAAGAGTGTGAATGACGACTGACAATTAACACGAGCACGGCTGGTTGTAACAAGTGGTCATTCTGATGCAGAATTTAACGCTGAACATAATGGTGCGGATCCTTTTCGCTTCAATGATGGGTCAAGTAGGTGAAAAAGGGTCCGGAAGGTAACAAATTATGCATGGTCAAAATACAACTGGATACCCGCAAGTTTTCGATCAATGTGCCATGATGATCATACTAGACCAGTGCTCATGATACACGAAAATGATCACCAAGAGTTCAGCTTTCTAATAGTACCAATATAGACTTTTTTTTTTGAAAAGTTGAGATAAATCACAACTTGTTTGTTGAAGTAAGGATTTTCCAAATGTTCTTCCCTGGCATTCCAAAAACATAACTTTGTGTAGAGAAAAGATATAAATCAATCATGAAAAAGAAAAGAAAGGACAGAATCTCACTACCATTTTGGTACTAAATGCAGCAATAGTTTATTGTGAAATCGTGAAAAAATGTCCAAAATTAAGATATAAGTTGCACCACGAATTTCCCAGAACTTTTTTTCCACCAAAAAAACCTATAGTTCTGACACCGGATTCGTGTTCAGCGTGGTCAATTTGCTTATGCAACTGGTCTTAAACTTTAAGAGTGAGTGTGAAATTTTGAATTCCGCTCAAGACAATAAACATTCAAATTGATTCGATTTTTAAATTGAATTTTAAATTACATTTGGCTGTTTTTTTGACAAAATCTTTTTCTGTGGCCACAATGACGTGGGAAAAGTCATGGTCAGAGAAGTACCTAATAATGTAGCAAAAATTATATTCGAGTGACAGTCACAGTGTGTTCCTGATGACATGTAGAGTGTGAATGACGACTGACAATTAACACAAGCACGGCTGGTGTTCAGCGTTTAAAAATCGAATCAATTTGAATGTTTATTGTCTTGAGCGGAATTCAAAATTTTCACACTCACTCTTAAAGTTTAAGACCAGTTGCATAAGCAAATTGACCACGCTGAACACGAATCCGGTGTCAGAACTATAGGTTTTTATGGTGGAAAAAAAGTTCTGGGAAATTCGTGGTGCAACTTATATCTTAATTTTGGACATTTTTTCACGATTTCACAATAAACTATTGCTGCATTTAGTACCAAAATGGTGGTGAGATTCCGTCCTTTTCTTTTCTTTTCATGATTGATTTATATGGAGAGTAAGAAGGGGAGTTCCAAAAGTGAGTAGGTCAGCCAGGAGAGTAGGTAGGTGAGAAGAGAATTAAGCAGCTAGATAATTAAATTTAATTAGCAGCTTGACCAAGGCGAGGGTGGTCCACCGACAGGTGGCCCCGAGCTAGTGGTCTTCATTATTCGACTGCGGCGGAGGAAAACCTTGTTTTGGAAAGTTAGAAATTTTACGTGTCGAGACAAAAGGCAACGTGTCAAAATCTTCGAATCGACGCGTTGGGTCGAACGTCGAAAGTCGAATTTTTCGACGCGTCGAGTCGAGTCGAACGTCGAAAGTCGAAAATTTCGACTTTTCGACGTGAAAAGTCGAATTCGACGCGTCGAGTCGACAACCCTATATATATGTAAATCTCATAGTTTTCGAAATTATACAGTTTAGTGTTTTATCGTTTTAAAAAGTTGAGATCCATGGCTACACGATGGTATGAACACTTTTAAAAAATCGTGTTAAAATAAGATAGAAAATTTGATTTAAAAGTTAGGCGGGGGATTTTAGACAAAAAGGCGGGATATATGAGAAAATAGGCGGGTTGTATTAATTTATTCGTTTGAGTTGTATTTGTAGTAAAAAGGCGTTCACAAAAAAATTTGCTCCAACTCCAACTTCGACTATTGTGAACAAACCATAAGAGAGGACAGAAAATCTACTAGTTTTCTACTTATAACATACCATAATGGAAATAAGATACTGATGAGCCTATCCAAGGCAACAAAAACATTGAGGTAAAAGACATAGCTATGCCTACTACAGCATACGACTGAGCATAAAAACAGGGTAAAAGGTCAGTGAAGTTAGTGCAATCACTGTGTAGTACAGAGTGACATGATAGCTCAGCTGGTGCAAAAGATCACCAATGGCTGTGAAAGCTAGAAGGTAGTTGCAAGGATTACGCAATGACCTGAACATTAGTGTTTTAGCTCTTTCATATCTATTGCCTTTCACCTATGCTTTATAGTGATGTAGACCAAACAAATATTGCAAAGGGCACGGTCATAGCTGTTAGATAAAGTCCAATCATGATACCAAATAGAGAAATGAAAAATCCATCTTTGTAGTTTAGATAAAACTAAATCAATTTTCTGCATTAATCTAATTAAAATCTGCCTCGTGGGCTTGAGCAGCTGGGCCTTCGAAAATTACCTTAAATTTCTCCAACAAAAAAATTTAAGTTACCGTATTTACTGTATTAACTCCCCACTCTCTAATAAGTCCCCACCCACGGACCTATATTTTAACCTAGAGTAAACATTTCGCAAATGTGTTTTTGCGTTTTCTTAATCAGAACGAGCTCTCCTGATTCACTTTTAGGTTTTGGTTGAGTGTCCGAAAATCTCAAATCATCCTCAAAATTTTCTGATTTTTCAGAGGTTGAAAAATAACTCTCCATGGGAACTTAATACAGGAAATACGGTTTAGTCCGATTTCGTTGAAGCTTTTTTCGAAAAGCTGATTTTCGTGACTTTTTTTCTCTCTTTATTAGCTACATTTTGACTTCATTTCTGAGGATTTTGCAATTTATTTTTGTTAATGTATAAAAAAGCAGCACCTTATACGGCTGGCGTCAATATGACTCCAACGCCTTCGAAAGTTGTTATAGGCATCACATAAAAAATAAATAACAGCTTAGTGCTATCTTGTAGTGCAGCTCAAAAGTTACAAGACCACAATATCACAAAAAGTGAAATTCGCAAGTCTCCTAATTTTTGAAGTTAAATGTTTTTTGTCTTGAGCGGAATTTGAAATTTCACAGCAAGTTGTAAGCTTTGAGGGCAGTTTCATAAGCAAATTGGCCATGCTGAACACGTATCCGATGTCAAAAATCTAGGTTCCTCTAGTGAAATTTAAGTTTTACGTGAAAATCGTTTTTGAACTTTTTTGGGAGTCTTGTTAACACTAAGAAAGCCTGTTTTCTGCCATGTTTAACTTTATTTTTTTGCACAAGAATGTTCCATTTTAATTGCTCTTTCTTTTGCGCTATAGTAGAGCCGTAAGGATTTTTGGAATCGCAAAAAATTTGACTTTTTATTCAAAAAAATACGTTTACAAAAGTGGCGAAAATCATTCTTTTTGCTGGTTGTACAATATTTCACAATTATTTTTGGCAGTGTGATATACCGTTGGAAAGCTCTAATTCTGGGCTTTCCGACGGTATTAAAAAAATATAAAAAATTTATAGAAATCATAAGAAAATGAAAATTAACGATAGCTTAAAACGCGAAAAACAAGGTTTCAAAAATGGGCCGTTTCTCATATTCTTAGTGCGAATTTTGAAAACTAATAACACAGGCGTGCTCAGCGTTAAATTCTGCATCGAAATAAACCATGTAACAACGGTATTTTACGTGTTAAGAACCATCGAAGGCGTCGGGTCATATTGACCCAGCCGTGAAAAATGCTAATATTTTTTTGCATAGTCCTAAAGTAAAACATTTATCCGAAAAAAAAATTATAGTCACTCGCAAAAGGTATCTCAACGGACAATGTTTAGAATATGATTCTGAGTCAAATACGGTATAAATGCTTACTGAGTCATCAGTATTGTTAGGAGCCATTCTGCAATCAAAAATAATAATTTTGAAGTCAAAGCAAGCAGGTAACTATAAATATATTTTCTACTAGTTTCAAACAAACTTCCTTAGTTAAATTTGATTAAATTAATAAACAAACAGATGCAGTAAAAACTACAGTTTGTGAAAGTATTCAAGAGTTTTCTCTAATATAAATTATTAATGCGTTTACGTGTTAACTTGTCTGAAGCTACTAAAATCTAAAACTAAGCTTGCAAGCTGGACTTCTGCAGGTATATATTCAAATGTTCTTCTTGCGGCTAAACTTTAGACTAAAGCTAAAAATTATTTTATACCTAAATTAGTAGTTTTATCTGGTTTCGCCAGCTGTTATTAGTGGTCTCGATATATTGTGGTGTCGATTGTAAGCATCAATTTGTAAGCATCTTTTAATAAATTACTTTGCTTTTAAAACTTTCTGTTTCAAGTTTTAACTGCCAATTTAGCCTAAAAATAAACTTTTCGCTACTTTTCTAAAGTAATAGCCATTGAACTTTTACTTTTACGATATGGTAACAATTAAAATTATAAAAATAAAATCTATGTTTTCTATTCAATTCTATGGATGATATGCCTTTGTCTCGGTTTCAGCTTGAGCAAAAAGGTTTTCATCAGCCCTTTGCCTTTCACATTTATTTCACCTCTGCACTCGAAATCGTAGCCTTTGGGGGCGAGGATCTGCCGTGTTTCTTCATTCACCTAAATATATTTTGTACTATTCCATTGTACACCTCCCATCCCAGAGCTATTCCGAAGGGGGCGCACGGGTGTCTGTGAGTTAGAGATGCGCGCACTCAATTACCTCAGACATGATTTCGAGCAAGACACATCATAAAAAATGCATACAAAGGCTCTTTAGCCCGCCGTTGTTGAAAAAATGGTCAAGAAAAACAAGTGTCTCTCTTGCCTCCGAATAAACCCTTTAATCCCTGATGAAATTACTTTTATGGTCTTTTGATGGCAGAATTATTGCATAAAAATGACCTTTGGACAATTTTAAAAAATTTGGTTTTGGGTGGGGGTTTTGAGCGTGTACAGTCGAATAGCGGCTATACTTTTTAGAAAAAATCGCTGGCAGTAAAGAAAAAGTTACCTGAATTTGGCCTCTTATGCCCGAACTGTCCATTCTACTGGCTACATTTACTGAGTTACCCAGATATCATATTGGTTTTTGTCCGAGTACCCCAGCGACCACTGGTCCCACATTGATACCTAAAAGATAGCATGCTAAATTTTGGCGGCTTTCTCTAATTACCAATTCTTAGTTCAAAATTCTGAAATGAGTCAGCGTTTAACTGGTCAAGGACCACAGCCATTGCCTGTGCAAATTCAACCATTATGGAAGCATTTCGTTCAGCCTAAATTCACCTGTTTACGAACAAGGAAGTATATTTGTGTTTTATAGTCTAGCATACATCTGAATCAGTGTCAGTTAGACCTGCAGCAGCCATATAAGTGGAAGCTACTGTCTTTATCTTCTCAATGCAGCTGAATTTGGGTTTGGACAACAGCTGCAAAATAAAATGTTTTAGGAAAAGAGTAAGTGCAACTTTTTGTTAAAGATGACAAAAAGGTGGTGCAATTTTTGTTCATGTTTTGATTTTGAATTTGTTGTATTTCAAAGAGTTTATTATTCTCCCGCAAGCTGAAGGATTAGAACTTACAATATCAGCCAGCATAAAAACTTGGTATTAACAATTGTTAAAACCTCTTTTTTAATCTCTCCTGTTAATGGAAGCAGGTATGTGCATTTCGTGTTCTTACATACAAAAATAGGACCAAACTAGGATCAAAATGGTCCTGTTTTATGACCCATGGTCTTAATTGGTTCTACGCGTTTTCGGTCCTAAAATGAACCAAGTCCTATTTTAGGAGCAAGACCCTAAGCTTTTGGTCCTTATTTAAGACTTTGGTCCTATTTTAGGACCAAAAAATTATTTAGGACCAAAAAATAGGACCAAGGTCTAGATACAAAAAAATCCTTTTGTCCTAAGTTAGGAACAGGTGGAGTCAAAATTAACAACTTAATCTGTTTTAGTTGGTTTATTTTCAAATAATTTTTTTTTGCATAATCGATTTACGAGACAATCAGCTTTTGCACTAAAAAAACTTTTTGGAATTCAGCAAATTCAAATGGTGACGGCCAGAACAAATACGTAAAAATGAAAAAAACGTTTTTTTCTTATGAAATAGATCTAACCTTATCGAATTCACAGACAATTTCGTTGAGCAGACGCAGACATTCTAACTTGCGATGTTTGTCTGTCCAACTCCAGTAGTCTTTGAAGTTGGGTATTCTAAGCACAAAGTATTTTGCATTTTAAGCAGCTGTTGTAAAGAAAAAACCTACGTAGCAAACATCACACACACATTTTCGTGGTCCCTTGCATATAGTTCCTTTAATTAATGTTTGGTTGCGAAGTTTTAATTAATTGTTATTTACATCTGTGTTCCTGTTAGGAGAGAGGAATTTGGCAGCCACACTACAGGAAGGATGTTTTCTATGAGAAGTTTGTTGATGTCCTGCATGGTTTGCACGTCTTTTTCTTCGTCTTTGAAAGCCACATTGCAAGCCTGCAAATTGTTTATGTTACCGAAAAAACAGATTTCTTTTTTAAAGTAGTTTACAGCTTCCACTTTTCTCTCATACTCCGTCTATAATTTAATATTTTCATGACTGAAAATATTTAAAAAGCAAGCTCACAATCCATGCAATAAATATGAGTAAGAGGAAAAGGGCAATAATATTGACCAAAATGATGGTTTGTTGGCAACTGAAAAAGCTGTTAAAACAAGCAAAGTACCTTGGCACCTACCTTATGATCGGAGCAGTCTGTTCCACGTTAGAAACTGCGGTGGAGAATAGGAGCAGCATCAACAAAAACATCCCACAGTCCACACACGCCATAAAACACCTGTGATGGATCAGAACATATAGGGTGACTCAAGAAAATGATTTAAGAATTTCAGAACTTTTCATCTGGCCATAACTATTTTGTAGGTCGGTTTTTAAATTCTTTTGACACATTGACTCGCTTAGTGTTAGTTACCTTTTTCGGTATATAATTTTGAGATCACCGCTTTTTGGCTGATCCAAGGTCTAAGATCTGGATCTTAGGCAGGTATGAATGACTGAGGGGAAATCGTATTTTTGACATATATTTGACAAAAAAGGACCCTACTAGCGAAGACACAACTGCCAACCCGCTCCCCCCTCCCTCCCAAAAAAAATTTTCCTTTCAAAACTTAAGTAAAAAGTACGCAAATATATGTCCCAGACCGAAGAAAAAGTGCGTAAACTATTTATTAGTCACAAATTCAGTACATTGCCTTACCACAAAGCCTAAAGGCTAAGCCTAAATTCGTTGTCTCAAGGGTAATCACAGCGATTTTCAAAAGGCCTGATTCTTGGGGGGGGGGGGGGGTTGAGGGGAAGTTAGTCAAAAAAAGTAAGCGATGTTAGCTAAACCAATGTGTCAACACAGATATCTAAAAAAGTGAACTAAAAACATTTCCGAAGAAAAGCTACAAATTTATTGAATCACTTTGCATATCTACCTCAACGGATATGGCAGACGGTACAGGGCAAACACTGTGCACATATGGCATATACAGGCTGCAAGGTTTTAGTGTCAACTTGTTTACGGCGGAAATGCTTACAAGGCAACCAAGAATAGAAAAGACTGGTAAGCGGTGTTGAACCACGGCTAGGAATGAGAGCACCACCTTCAATCGCGAGAATTTCAAAACTTTTATATGGTTAAGTAAATCTAGACTTACATGTTGACCAATCGTAAGGAACAGGGAAACAGCAAACGAAAGCAGAATGAGTAAAAATTTGGCCATTTTGCATATCACTTCTAATAAGCAAATAGCCATCAATAATGCTAAGCACAGTAGGATCTGACCAGTCACCAAATTTTGGACTTTGTGACTAAAGTCGATCAATTAGTAAGCCTTCGTCAAGCATTAAATAGACTTACGGAACATTCTCATGAACCAGCAAGTAATTGGCAATGGCTATAGGCATTGAGAGCAGCATCATAATTCTGCACTCGGATAAATGGCATGACGTGGCCTTTGTGCTGAATACCTTTGCAATGTTTTTTTATTAAAAAATTGAAAGCTTTCAAATAACAACTTACGCAAACGGACACAATAAATAAGGAGAGATTTCACAGTTGCCCACAGTACTGAATTATTTGCAAAATGTAAAATTCAAAACTCAGCCCTTGCATGCTAACCTGCAGTGAAACATTGTGCGAAAACTAAAATAAATATGTTTCAAAAATATTTATTTTGATTATCATTATTTTAGTGAACAAAGCAAAGCTAAAAGTAATTGTTAAAACTTGTGAAACAAGTAATATAAAACAGGACAGCGTTTTCAAAATTCAAGGTCAAGTTCAAGGTCAAGGTCTAAAATCAAGGTAAAGTCAAGGTCAAGTTACAAATTGACCTTGAGTTTACTTTTTTCATAGTCAAGGTCAAGTCAAGGTCAAGGAACTGACTTGACTTTGACTTGAGGGTCAAGTTATCTTGACCTTGAACTTGACCTTGAATTTTGAAAAAACTGGACTGGACCCTGGATATTGCTCGATCTCAATTTTGACCAGAACCTACACAAGGGACCTTGCTCGGTTATTTCCAAAAAATTCAGTTTTTACCTGAGGCTATATTACTGGAAAAGGCTCTGCCCCAGCTATGTCCCAGTCAAAATCCGAAACTGTAAGGTTAATTGTAATACTTCCGATTTTGTCTAGAAATAAATCCGAAACCCCGCTGGGTCCCCATATCCTGGCATTAAAGATCGTAAGAGCGAATTGGGTGGCTGATAAATTTTGAAAATTAGACTAACCTTGTATTGGACAAATTGCTGAGATTGTTCTCGATCTTCAATTCACATTTTAGAATATTGTGTGGAAAAAATTATGATTCTTACTAAAGTCATACTCTGCACTGTATTCTCATAGTTGGGCCTTCTTTGTGGCGTCACCCGCTTAAAACAAAAAATCGTGCTTTAATTTTCGTTTTTACGATTTCAGCTTACATTCATCTCCAAGTCCGAATCTCGAGGTGCAACATAAGCTTTGTTTTTTTCTCTTCTTTTGCTTTTGCGACACCCTTTTGGTCTGCCTTCCACCTTTCCTGTGTTGATTCCTTTCTTGGTGTCATCTGTAGGAGTCACTTCATTGGTTTCTGAAGCTACTGGTCTGTGTGTGAAAGCGGTTGGAGTCTCAGCTCCCAGAATTCTAAATTAAAACACACAGTAATAGAAATATTTCACACAATCAGTAGTGCCTATCATGCCTACTGTCATTTTCATGCCAGGCCTGGCTTTCATTGAAATTCTAGAGCGCCCTCCTCTAGCAGGTGAACTGTTTGGATCTAACAAATCTGCACTTAAATCCATATTTCGCCTTCTCAAAACACATTTGTTCATATTTAGCTTTGAATTACGCTAAAAACTATCTCACTTATTTCTGTAGAGAGAAGCAGCTCTTTCCAACACATTCGCCTTGTCTGGCAAAATGTGGTACGTGGGGAATCCAATAGTACTGCCTTGTTCGTGGGCAGAAGACGAAGATGCACAAGTATTAGCACCAATAGACTCCTCTTCTAAAGCATCCACTATACAATAGTCGCCCATAAGCATGTCTTTGGTCTTTTGGGTGATGTGCACGGTCCTCAAAAGATCAAGTTCAAACACTTTTTGTTGAAACTAGTGAGGAAACTATACCCTGGTTTACCCTAAAATATTTTTGATGTTATACTAATTTTTATAATAGATATACCGTAGTTTCCATGTGATTAGCGATGGTGACATCATCAGACCAAACATCGAACTGCCACTTTTTCAGGCCCAAAATGCCGCACAAAACTGACCCGGTGTGCACACCTATTCGCATGTCTACGTTCACACCTCAAAGTTTTATAGTAGGATATTTAATAGATTGAAAAGCATACCAGTAGCCAGACGAACTTGCCTGTAAAATTGGGCCATGTTTAAAGAATATTATTTTGAGCTTACTTAATAGTTTTGATCATTTCTAATCCCATTAGCACCTCAAAAATGTAAAATGTACAAATGAAAAAGTAATAGTAGACTTGGGTGGCTTACACACATATCTGCATGTTGGGCCTGTTGACAGGCATGCCACTGACACAATAGTAGCAATCACCAAGGAATTTTATTCGCATACATTGCAATTTCTGGAATAATTTTGATGTGTAACTTTTGTTTTTGCTATTTTTATTTATTTTTGGTAAAATCGAAATTTTCAAGATCTTTAATTTTGCAAAGATTATGATGTCCACCTGTGCATCTTCGTCAAATTTGCTGTAGAGCTCACTGAGAGTGCGGACTAGATCTTTGGCGCTCAGCTGAGCCGCTAACACAGTAAAGTTGACAATATCAGCAAATAAAATGCTGGAAAGCTTGCATCAGGAAACTTACTCATCAAAAAAGTTATCAAACAGCTTGCCTGACATTGTCATGCACTTGAACATGAAGCTCGTGGAAGACACTCTGGTTTTTGTTATACTTGCCCATGTTAGCCGAGGATGTAGCTCTAATGGACTGACTTACCTGCAATAGCAGCCAGTTATTGTTCATAATCCAAAAATAATAATGCCTTGTCAGTCAAGTAAGCTGGATAACACTCAGCAGCAGCTGGTCCTAGAACCATCTTCGAATGATTTTAAAATAAAAAACGCCTAAAAGTTTAAAAGCTCCTACCTGTCTATTTTTAAGCGCTTCCAATTCAGATCTTCTAACGACAGCTTCTCCTAATTTAGCAGCGATAGCGGCTCTACTACTAGCACTATTAGAATCACAGATTATACCCACCAAGTAACAACTCCCTGGTAAAACAACAATGGAACAACCTAAAAGACAGGCTGAATCAGACGTTAAATGATTGTTTTAGCTTACAAACAAAATAGGGGTTTCTTTGTAAGCAGAGTTAGTAGATATTAAAGGAATGGAACTGTTTGATATGCCCTGTTGCAATTGAACACTCTTGACTTTGACCATTTCTGCGCTTAACATCCTCCATTCCGCAATCACCAATAAGAAGGCATTGAAAAGGTTGAAGAGGATAGAAAATATCAGGAAAAGTCTTCTCTTCCTGGGCAGTACAAAGAACTGGTAAAGAGTGCTGATAGCCAAACCAGTACACAGTGAAGACAATTCAGCTACCCTGTAATTTTGCCTCTTACAATGGCAAAGTTGCTATAAATTTTTTACCGTTCCTGTTTGTTGCCTTGAAACTAAAAAGAATATTTAACTTCATCTATTTGAACAAAAAAAGTCTTGGAACAAGTTTCCATCAGGGATAGTTTCTAAAAAAACTTTCAAAAGTATTCTGTAATTTTATTTAAAAAACCAATTTTCGACAGAATTCTATTTCTAAGGCTTCTCAGAAACCAAAATGTCTTCGGAGATCGATATCACGTAACAGCATTGCAAATTTTTTTTGGTATATGACGTAAAGTTAAATTACGGGGATAAAAAAGGGACCGCACCGGTTTACTCTATTACTCAAAATTTAGCGTCTTCTTGAAATTCTGTTATTCCGTTTTAGCTAGTGGGGTGCCTTCGAATGAAAAAAATCTGTCAAAAAATCTTGTTTTAAATTAAAAATGCACAAATATTTTTACAAAACTATCCTCGACGAGAACTGTCCTTTTACTATCATGGATGCATCGAAGTCTCCAGGACAGATTGTCGAGCCTTGACTTACATGACATTCAAATTTGTTTTTTTTTAAAACACCCACCCTTAAAATATGTGGCAAGTGAATGAGCCATAAAAGGCAGGGAAAGTGACTGAAGAGATCAGAGAAAAAGTGACCAGATTGTATTTGCTTTGCTCAATCTCTCCGTAGCGAATGAGAGCAAAGCTGACCAGCAGAAGCAAGGGAAAGGCAAGTGAAAACACTAAGTGAATCAATGACCACACCCTGTGGCACAAGTAATGAAACAAAAATATCTGAGCCAGGGCATAAATAAATAGCCAGAGGTGGAAGTTGTGAAGTCTGGCCCTGTCCAAACTGGTCCAGTGTTTGACAAGTACTGAGCGGATCTCCTGATTGTCTATCCTCATCTTGCCTTTGCCTCCCAGACAACCACCTCCACTCGCTATGCTCGGCTTCTTCTCACTCAGTTGGCTAAGCTTTTTAGTAGGTATGCTTATAACCACCGTGTTTCCATTGATGTTTTTGTAGAAGAGTGTTTGCGAGCACTGGTGGTGCTCCGTTTGTGGGTGGAATGGCTGAGACTGGTCTTCTGAGTGCTAGGCTTAATTATTGCAGTTGCAGTAGCGAAGGAACTGCTAGGAATGGAATTATTGTTGAGCTCCAGCACGTCAGATGTCGGTTGCTGCTGAGGTTGGGGTTCAGTGCCAGTTGGAGACATTATTAAGATCTTTCTTTCGGTTGTGCCTGCAAATTGACTTACAGTCGACGATCTCAATAACATACACCCCAAAAGTTCGTTCCCGCCTAGGGTCCGACACTTTTTTTTGCCCCATTTTTTCAAAATTTTTCCATTTCTGTTTTGACAGTCTGGTCGCAAATATCGCAAGGATTCCGATTTTGCCGATAATTTTTGCAGAAAACAATGATTTTGACATTTAAAAAGCAAAAACTTCCATTAAAATACACCGAAATCCAAAACAGGTGTATGTTAATGGGAGTTTTTGCTTTTTAAATGTCAAAATCATTGTTTTCTGCAAAAATTATCGGCAAAATCGGAATCCTTGCGATATTTGCGACCAGACTGTCAAACAGAAATGGAAAAAATTTGAAAAAATGAGGCTAAAAAAGTGCCGGACACTAGGCGGGAACGAACTTTTGGAGTGTATGTTATTGGGAGCGTCGACTGTAATTACTAAATTCAAAGAAAAAAAACAATCGCATCATTGCGATAAACCAACAAAACATATAAGCATGCTCATTTAAAATTGGAAAGTACAGCACAATAAAGAGAAAAGGTTACGTATTTTGTCTAATAGAATAGCCCTCCTTCTCTACCTAGTAAGTATTTTTTAAATTTCGTTGTAGAGCCATAATTTGTTGACAATCCAGTTTTCTATATCAGACAAACTTATGCAAAATTAAAAGTTGGATTAGCAATATCCATATTAGAGTTGCAAAATTTCTCTAAGAAGTGACCGAAAACAAAGGATCCACATGCACTCATATTTCGGGCACTTTTTGAGGAAATTTTGCAATCATAGTATTGATTTTGCTACTCGCTATAACCGAGCAGCTTCCAACTTTTAATTCCGTTTCTGGTTTCTATTATGCTATTTGCTATGTCACTTTTTAGCATTTAAATTTTACAGTGTGTTTCAAATTTAGCCCGCAATTTGTTATACCCATAATTTTTTGTTTTAAGTATCCGATTTAGTTCAGCTTTATTTAAAATGATCGCAAGCCTCCGGGCAACCATTTAGTACAAAATTTTCATATCACAGCGTTCGAATAAGTTAGAATGAGCTGTTTTTCAAAAGTTCAAAATCTAAATTTTCGGCGCTAGTAGCGAATAACCCCCTTCCCTCCCCCCGAGAATATGACCTTTTTAATTTGTGTAACTATTCTTTCAAGCAACAATTTTAGGATTAGCCCTTAGGCTTAGGGGTAGGGGTAGGGGTAGGGTACGGAAGTAGTGACTAATAACTGTGTTACGCACTTTTTCTGGGTCTGGGATATAAATTTGGGTACTTTTTACTTAAGTAAAAAAGGTGAAAATCGTTGCGGGGGGGGGGGGGTATTGGCTACTAGGGTCAAAATTTTGAACATCACCGAAGTAAGTTTCTTTTGTACTCAGTTCTTGGTAGTCCAGCATTTTTGCTTAATTTGCAATTTTCCTGCAAAAATCATAATTTTCTACTTAGCGTAAATGTTAAACTTTTATATAACAGTTTGTTCTAGTTTTTGAACGCTTGATATGAAAATTTGGTATCAAACGATTGCGAGATAGACTTGCGAGTATTTAAAAAAAAAGCTGAACAAAATTGTACATTGAAAAAAGTTGAGGTTAAAAAAAATCGCGCGCTAAATTCGGGACACTATGTATATAAATACAGTCAAACCTCGATATAGTGGCCCCCACCTCAAGTTCGTTCCCACTAGGGTCCGACACTTTTTTTAACCCTGTTTTTGAAATAATCTATTGATTATGTTATGACAGTCTGGTCGCAAATATCGTAAGGATTCCGATTTTGCCGATCGTTTTTAATAACTAAATAGTTTTTGCATTTAAAAAGCAAAACCTCGATATAGTGGCCCTCTAATTTTTTTAAGGGGGCCACTATATCGAGGTTTGCTTTTTAAATGCAAAAACTATTTAGTTATTAAAAAACGATCGGCAAAATCGGATCCTTACGATATTTGCGACAGACTGTCATAACATAATCAATAAATTATTTCAAAACAGGGTTAAAAAAAGTGTCGGACCTAGGTGGGAACGAACTTGAGGTGGGGGCCACTATATCGAGGTTTGACTGTAACAATTATTTAACTCTGAGTTTTTGAATATAATCAATTTGGTTCTATGGACGATGAATTATGGACGATCAAAGAGCTTAAAGTCACAAAATATCAACAAAAACAAGGGTAATAGAATGACTGGTTTGAGCAAAACACTCAAAAGTCTTGCAATCTCTCCGGTCTCGCTAAACCCATTACCAGTTTAGAGAGGCAGTGTAGATTCTCTCACACTTCAATTAAACAACAAAAGAATAGCAACTTTCAAAGCCCAAGGAAAGTCATTCTCTTGCCAGTAATTTGGCTCTCTTCGAGCAGAAATTACACCCCCCCCCTCATTTTTGAACAAAAAAGCAAATAAAGAAGAGCGGCAGTAGTTGAACTTCCTGTTTGCTAGTGGCCATTCCTGTCAAAAGCACATGCTTGTTCACTCATGCCCCCTCCGAAAATTCTTCCGAAGGCGTCTAGAAAAAAGTTGTAAAAAGATTACCAAAAGATGAGCTAATAAAATATTAAATTGCTTTGAGCTATAAAGAAGAAACGCTTGATGAAAATACACAAGAGAAACTGGAAAATATTTGGTTTTTAAGACCACTATGATATAAATATCCAAAACTCCTATTTTGTAAAGCCTATTGCATTCAGAAATCTAAAGGATTTCTAAAAAATATTTGAAGAGGTGGCTGGTGGCCCAGCTGGTGGTCCGCCGCAAATTCAATTTTTTTTTAATTATTGATCTTCTGTTCGGATTTTTCAACTAGGTTTCTAACAAAACTACACCTAAAACTAAATTCTAGGCCTTGTTTTGTTAAAAACCTAGCTGAAAAATCCGAACAGAAGTTCAACGATTAGGCCAAATTTTTGAATTGGCGCGGAACCACCAGACCACTGTGAGCATGGTCCTTGAAGGGTACATTTAATTTTCTTGAAAAATATTTAGCTGAATGATAAAACTTGATGAAAAACTTGTATCGCGATATTTGTTAAATATTTATGCAACTTTTTGTTCAGGTCGGCGAGAGTAGTCAGAGTTGAGATTATTGGTCGTCTTGTCCTCAATACCTGAAAACTTGACAAAACTTTGCTTTAATATGGTCACCTATGGCTTGTCACCTAAAGTTTGTTTTTTGATAGGAGACAGATCCAGACACGTTATTGCGGCATTTTTAACTAGTTATTTGGGTACTTATTACTTCGGGGTCCCCTGGCTAAAATCTTTGGCTTAGGCTAAGGCAAGCGTAGGCCAGCGTATGTTAGCATAAAATCAAACATGTTTTATTGCTTTTTTGTACTCAGGAAAATACATTAGAGTCCGTTTTAACATACGCTAACCTACTCTTGCCTTAGCCTAGGTCTAAGACTTACCCTAACCACCAGTCCCCCTCCGAAGTACATAAGTGCCGTTATTTGAAGGAAAAAAAGGCGAGCATAGACTCTAATTGGATCATTAATCTAGATTAATCTTAAATGTTGCATCGGTAAGTATATGAGCATATTTTTTACTTTTGCAGCCCCATACTAGGAATTTTTCGTTGGAATAGTAACAACACATTTCCATAAAAAAACATCGCTTGAATCCTTGGATTTCTATAAGCCATTTAATTTGCACTTTTATGGAAGAGTTAAGGCAAATCAGGTGGCGAACTTTTCCCCTTTTATCTAGCCAATAAGTAGTTTTATGTGCGGATTAGTTAAACCTCTTGAATTTTAAATCAAATTTGAGTCTGAAGTGCTCTCTTTTTCAAATAGAGAGGATGAAAGAACGCAAAACAGACTTATTTGCTCCCTCTTTTTGCCCAACGAGATCGCGTGCCTCATAGACATTTGAATTACTTAAGAGGGTGCAAACTTTTTGGATAATTTTGGCTTATGATGCAACTAATTAGTTTTTGTTTGTATCTTGTTTGAAAAAGGCGAACTGAGAAGTGAAAATAGCAAACAAGAAAAAACAACAAAATAGTTTTTCAAATTTGATCTATAAAACCCTTATTTTGAAATCGCGTTCTGAAGTCGCGTTTTTTACCCCCTCTTTCCAAATTTTTTTAGGCAAATTGTCACCAAATTGAAGCTTATCTCATCAGTGGCAATCGGTGCAGTATCTTTTTAATAGTTTTTTGAAAAAGGGCGTCATTTAAAATAGATCGTGAACCAATCAGTACGAATTCTGTGCCAAAAAAAATAGCTGCAGTTAATAATAAAGCGGCTATCAAGAAACTTTGAATCTTTCATTTTGTGAAGTATTGATAAATTATAAGAAATTGCTGCACTGCTATAAAATTCTGAGAATATATTCTTAAAAAACCCTCTCTCTTCCTTATTATGGCAGTTGCAGAAGTTTTGAACGCGCGGGACCACACAAATTTTGTCAATAATGTTTTAGAATATTTTGTTTGCATCAAAGTCGAGTCTAATGTTACTTGAGAATGGCAGAACGGACAATCAGACTATCACTGCTTTACAACTTTCCTATAAAGCTTGTCTTTGTCTAATAGACGCCCCTACTCTAATAGATGCCTCCTTGATTTAAGGGTCTGTACTTTAGAGCAAATTTTTTTTCAAACAGGTTTTTATTGAATTTTATTAGTTTCCACAAGCTCTACATCTTGGATTTTGGTTGAAGCCTCAAAAATTCAAAATGACCCCCCCCCCCTAAACGGACTATGCGAAAATAAATAAACGCCGCGAGGCGTCTATTAGAGGAAAAACGGTAAAGATAAAAAATAATTCCGAAATATTTTTGTTAAAATGTATGTGGTGCCGCGCGCGTTCAGACATTTGGAATTGCATTATAAGTAAGAGACAGGGTCCTTTAAGCTAGGGTAACTTTTAAAATACAGTAGAGCTACCTAAAAATAATACTAACTTTCCGTGGCTTCTAGAGGTGGTGCCTACATATTGAAATTTGACTTTAGCAAAATTCTCGCTGTTAATATCTCCTTACAAAATTTATAAGTTTGTGAACTTTAAAGGCACTATTCTACTGGAATCAGTGTCTTGCTAAACTATGCTTTTACTAATCGCTTTTTTCTCTAATAAGAGACATGCCGCCGTATTTTTAAGCCACCGAAAATGAAAAACTTTGAGGTTTGTCTAAATATTGCGGAATTGGTGGAGCTCGTGAGAGTTAAAAAAACGTAATAAATAGTTTTGGAAAATATTTACTCTGAGATATAGGTCCTTAAAGTAGTGGGTGTAGGCCTTATTAGAGAAAATTTGGTAGATTCTAAATACAGTCAAACCTCGATTTAAAAACCTAAAGTTTTTGCTTTTAAAAAGCAAAACCTCGATTAATGACCCTCTATTTTTTAAAAACAGTCCTTAAATCGATGTTTTGATTTTTCAAAAGCAAAAACTATACGTTTTGAAAAGCGATCGGCAAAATCGGGATCCTTACGATGTTTGCGAAAACAGAATCGAAAAATATTTCAAAATCAGCTTAAAAAAAGTGTCGGACCCTAGGTGGGAACAAACTTGAGGTGGGGGTCCTTAAATCGAGGTTTCACTGTCAAACAAATCATGGTTTTGATTTCAATACTACTTTCAATAAATTTCAATAATACTTAAAAAAATAATGCTTCATGCAAAAGTGGTAAAAAAATATTTCGAAAGCGAACACTTAATTGGTCAATACTTAAAAATTATATAGCACTCAAAATTAAAAGAATTAAAATAATATATTCAAAAAAACTTCGATCTGCTAGTCTTTGAACATCTATTTTCATTCGCACCATTTAAAGGATAATTTGGCCAGCTGAAAAAAGCTTGGGTCTAAGACATGGCAAGAAGCGACAAAAAAGAAGAAGAAAAGGAATAATAAATTGGCTGCAATCTCATAGGAATTGCATGGATGTATCATCAAAATCATGTTTTCAGGCCTTTAAAAATATAAATAAAATAGTTTTATGAGTGAGCAGCACAACATTAATTAGTTAAGATTTCGTTTTTAAAATTTTTACACAGCTCTTCGTATAAAATTTTCGTCTTCTGATAAAATCATTTGAAATTTATTTTGAACTCAAATTAGAACAAAATTAATTAGGTTATTCCTGAAAAAAATTATGCATTTAAAACAGGGCTGCGAACTGTACTTTATTTAAAGATTTGTACTTTATTTGGTTCCCAAATCTTTAGAAATTTTGAGATTTTCAGTTAAAATCTTTATTTTTGACTCTCAAAACTCAATAAGCACTGGATAAAATGCCACTTTTTGACGAAAAATGACGAAATTGTACTTTATTTCGCAAAATATACTTTATTTTAAAATTTTGAGTTATCAGCCCTGATTTAAAAACTTATAATTGTCAATTACAGTTCATTGCAAAATAACTAGGGTCGCCGACTGTATGCCTCGATTTCGAGTTTTGAACTCAAAAACTTGAAAATTTCGAGTTTCTGTTCGAGTCGAGGCCTCAAGAATATCTAGGACTCAACGACCTTTAAAATAACAAAGGATTTATAAAGGTAATTGAATCTTAGCTTCTAATTATCTTTTACTAGGGTCAAAGGCGCCTATCGGCGCCTCTATTAGTTTTCAACTTCCAACAGTAGTTGATTGATAAAAAAATACATGTGAAACTAATTAATTAATGCACAGCCTCAGCGGAGAGCTATTTTGGAAATGCAGTAATACATGCATTAATACAGCTCAGATTCTGCACACTCAGTTCTTCGCATTAGAAAAAACACGGCGTTGCTCGAGAAAAGTTAAAAAGATAGAAGAAACATTTTCAAAAACTTCCTCAATTAAAAATATTGCAATTCGTAAAAAAAACATATTGCGTTTTAGTCAATCCTTTCTGCAAAAATTGTCCGTGCTTGGTTCATAGATTGTTTTTTACCTCATAATGGAAGAACTTCGCTAGCTCCACTATGTTCAATTTGTGGTCTCAAATAGCTTCCTTTTATCCAGTGAAATGAGTGAAAATAATTTGTTATTGCAAAGTGTATCTTGCTGTATGCTATAAAAAAACTTTGAAGAGTCACGGAAAATTCACAACGGCTCTAGTTATAGTTGGCGGAACAGCAGAGTACCAAATTATTCCGGCCAAATACTATATAAAGATATAATACTTTATCACCACCTGGATAGCACTACCTGAGTACCACCGACTGGATAAGACCATCTGGGCACCACCAGATGGATACCACCACCTGGGTGCCACCACCTGAGCACCCCTACTTGCGTACACCGCCTGGTTACCACAGACTGGGTAGCACCAACTGAATACTACTGTCTGGGTACCTGGTGGTGGTTTTCTTAGCCATCCTAAGTGGCGCAAACGCTTTAATGGTTTTGAACGTCTACTTCTACTTCTCAACTGGCTAGAACACCTACATGCTAGAAAAATGATGAGGGTCACGATCAGGCTCTTCCTGGCTTGTTTAAAAGCCGTTCGCGGCCACTGGCATACGTTTACTTGGAGAAGCCTGCTAGGACAAAGTTTGCAATCTGGAACTTTTTCAACACTGAAAAACTAATCGACCATTTAATTACGGACTATGACAAATTTATATTCTGGAGCATACTTAACTTTGTTAGCAAAATGCTATCAGTTTTTCTATAGTGATGGTTATGAGCCCTGTCAGAATGACAGCCCATTTACAGAAATCCCCCTACTCTCATATTGAAAAATATCAGAATGCGCTAGAACCACTCCGTCTGACGAGAAATCTGATTCTTCTTTATTATCATTTCTCGCTGGTCGATCCGTAAACAATTTAAAATGTCAATTTTTAGAAAAGTTTGTCCCTTTATTTTTAGTGACTGTGAATACAAAAGTTGCTATGTTTCTGCATGCAGTCAACCTTAACTTGAAATTGGCGAGAAGCATCAGATAGAAGACAATTAGAACTATTTTTTGAGTGGTCGTACATACTCATATCAAAGCAGAACATTAAGGAGCATAAAAAAGGAAGGAGCATACACGGTGGTCTGGTAATTTTGTCCTGCTTTACCATTGGATAAATACAAAATATGGCCACTAATTTTTTTTTACTTAATGTTTGTTGGTATTCGTTGTTGAGAACTTTACCCACTAACTTCCAGGACTATGATACAAATAGGTTTACAGTCGAACCTCGATAAACCGACACCCCGATAAACCGGCACCGTAAGGTCGGTCCGCACAAAGGAAATTTCCCTCGATAAACCGGACTCCTTACCATTTACCTTAACAGGGGAAGCCCTGACTGTAAGACCAGCTCATTCTGGTGCAGAATTTCACGGAGAATCAGAATCTGCAAACCATTTTCCAAAAAAAGCGGTCCAAAAAAAGCTTGAGATTTCGACCAATTTCTAAATGGTCAAATGTGACTTGAGTATGTTCATAAACCAGGTAATGCTTGAATATTCTATATACACATGCATAACTTCCATATCTCGTTAGAAAGCGCAAAAAATCAGCTTTTCAATCACATACTGCTCTACGGTTTATGAAAACATAATGTAAAATGATCGGCCCAAAGAAACGATTGTGTCATTTTTCCAAAACGATTTTTTTTGACTAGAATATGCAAAACTAAATCTGCACCGAAAATGGCTCAAAGTATAGTGAAACAAAGTCTTTACAGGGCTGGGTGACCGTTTTAAAACAATTAACGAATATTTGAAAAAACATTTTAACGGGAAATTTTTTCACCGCTGAGCTAACCTAAAATTTATACACCAGATTCGTGTTCAGCATGGTCGATTTGCTAGGAGAACTGCTCTTAAAATTAAATGTCACCGTCAAAATTGAAGTTCTTCTCAAGTTGATGCATAATAAATTGTGAAAAAGATCTCATATTTAATGCAAAACCTCGAACATTCGGCACCTTTGTCTTGAAATTAATTTAAAACCTCTTTAAACCGGCCCCCGATAAACGGCACCCTAAGGTCAGTCCCTAGGGGTGCCGGCTTATCGAGGTTTGACTGTAGCAAAAGGAATTTTATTTTTAAAAATACCTACTCAAAGAAACAAAGCTTTTTATTGCCTACAATAAAGTGTGGTCAATTTACACAGCTCAACAATATCATACCTTGTAACGCTCGACCACAAATCCCTGTCTTGAAGACTGACCTAAACATATTGGATTTGTCTAAACAGCTATGGGGAAGTAGGCGGAAGTCTGTGATAGCAGGTCTAACAGATCCATCACAGATTGAGATGCGACTGGGCTTTAGGGAGTCTATCCCAGCGCAACTTCACTGAACACATCTATCATAGGTTCAGAAAGCCCTGGCCTGCTGCAACGTAAAGTGCAACTATTATTATTTTCGAACTGGTTTAAGCAAAAGTGAATCAAATTTTAAATAACTCATGTACTATCTTAATCTCAGACGTCAATGAGCATACAGTCAGGAACTCACTAAGCGGCCAACCTAAGTAAAATCAGGTCAGACAAAGGGTGGCTTTTTAGCGGGGCACTACTGCATTCCAGATCTACTTATAGCATGCAATAAAAGTAAGTCACATCTTACATAGCTGATGACTCCCTCAAGAATATTTGCGAATTGCTTTTGGAGCTAAACATTTGGACTAGTCAAAACAGATATGGCCGGTGAACAATATTACATATAAGGTTTCGAGACGAGTAAATGCTGCTCCTATCTTCAGATCCAGATCTGTCCTGCAGTCCACGGCAATACCTGAGTGGATATTATAATTGAACAATAATGTAGACTAGCAACAACTTACGATCCTGTCGTCCATTCAAACCAGATTTGGCATGGCATTGTTGTCGGAGCGAAGCATACAAAGTGCATGGTAGAGGGTGTAAATAAAGCCCGAAAAGAATTTTAGAAAATTTGGCTCTGTAATATCAATTAATGGGTTGCCTGCACACTGAGACCATCTCCGCTCCAATATTTTCACCTAAAAGTTTCTTTGTAAACTAAATAATTAGGTAGCAAGAAAACCATGCTGGATTGTACTAGGGTGAGCAGAGTGGAGATCAGATTTTGTGTAAATATATTTATGTCCGTAAACTGATTTCATTGACACGCCAAAGACTGTGTCAATTCGAATTAGGCCAGTTTTGGGCTGCGGAAAAAAACACATTTCACAGATAAATACCATATACCCCTGATAGGTAATAAAACTATGATGCTATGAAACTTCTCGATTTATATTTGGATTGAACAAATTTGACTGAACTATTTTGAAAATGTCCGATATTTAGCGTGCCATTGTATCCATTCTCGTTGCCCTTTCCCTAATTTCTTACACTTTAGCAAAAAATATCAAAAGAATCAAATTATCACCTAACCATTCCGAGACCCGACATTTATTGTAAGCATACCATGAAGTTGAAACTTGTCTCTACATTGATAAAAAAACTAAGTCTGCAGAATTTTATTTTGATAAGGCGATTAACAGACCAAAATTTTCTTTCGCATCCAAAAATTCTTCTAGCTCTTTCTCTGGGCCATCACCATAAACCAGAAGCGGAGGATTTGCATTTGAAAAAACCCCTAAAAACTACTACTTTCTTTTTCATCATCTGGTCAAATGATTAGTATTGCAATAGGCGGTCAATGCTGCTATTGCTTGTATGATTGTGAGTGAGATCAAAGGAATGACAGGGAATGAGGCATACAGCTGACGCATCATGTGGGGGCGTATGCTTCCTGTCAAAAAGAAGTGAAAATCTGGTCTTCCAGCAAAGATGCCCATACTTTTATTGTTTATCCTCCTCCCGACTATTGAGTCCGCCCCCAACATCCAGCTTATTCAATTGCATGCCTACCATGAGCACCCCCGCCCTATTCTTCGCTTCCCAACCCCTATGTTGGCAAACTAGGGCAGACTCTCCGTGTAGGCCAATCGCTTGTAATTGAAGCGCATATTCGCGAACAGCTTCTTCCTTCGTTATAAACCTTAACTCCGGCAGTCCCACTCAGTCCCCTTTCCGTGGAAGTACCGCTTTGCAGCTAGCCTTCTTCTTTAGCTATGATTGCAGTCTATTTGGTAAGTGGTGGTGTTCACGCAGTCTAATTCTGAACACCTACGTCGGCCAAATGTGGAATGAAAAGAATGAGCACCCCTTCCACCAACTATCAAAGCTGACGGTCAACTAACAATTCAGTTAGAGGTCCAGCCATTCGAGTGGGTTGTAAAGGCTGATGGATTGAAGATCAGTAGGCGACACCAAGTTCCCCTGCTCCAGTGTTGAGTACCTAGAAGTTTGTGGTGACTTAGATATCGAGAATGTCTTCTGCTTGGAGACCGAGCTGCCATGGGAGGCCCGCTCCTCTCCTCCTCTGCAACTTGTTGATAGCTCCTCTCTGTCTAAAGAAGAAAAAGACAAATGCAAAGAGGAGGAATTGTGGGATGAGGAGCCTAATCTACCAAATATGCAGTGCAATGTCTGCCAAGGAGAAGAAGCCAACCTATTTGCAGGATATCGCTCAGGACGCCAGAAAACGAAACATAGCAAAAAAGTTTTGTGCAAAGATGGTTGCCGGAGCTTAGATTATGATCCACAGGAAGTCAGGTCCAGCTACACTATCCCCGACATTAAGAAGCAAATAAAAATAGAGGAAGTTAATGTAAGTAATGTAAAATATCACTTCATTACCCAAAAAATTGATATTTTTTAGTGCAACTCAGGCACTTGCTATGCTCTAATTTTGGCCTGGCAAAATTCAATCATTTTGTCGAATTTATTGAAGTTAGTGTATCAGGTACCGTAATTTCTCTGATTGCCGCCTAAGTCGCTGACTTCCCAATTACTCAAAAATCAAGGAAAGTTAAATTTGATCTCGAGATTTTCAGCTGTTGAATCGAATTAAAAAAAGTAGAGTCAGTAGTACCTCTCCAAACTATGAGATGCAAAAAGCAGATCGAATTTTTTGTTTCAAGATACAACCTCTTAAAGTTGAAAGGAGGGTGGAGAAGTGGCTAATTAGAGAGGGGGCGGCGAAAAGGTACGGTAAACAATTGCTATTTTTTCAGCAGACATGTTAAAACCAGCAGTCAACAGCTTGTTGATTGCAGTTGTGCGCCAGCGTATCGAAATAAAGGCGTTGATGGAGGATGTGCACCATTTGTAAGCTCTAATACTTTAAAGACTTGTTTTTTGCACGCACTGGCATGTGAAAAATTTAGATTAGCGGGTGAGACCTCTTTTTATCTCTCACTGTACTTTTGAAGTTTTTTAAAGACTGCAAAAAGTACAGTGAGAACGAGAGAAAAGTGTCGTCTGCCGATCCAAATTTCGCACATGACACCGCGCGTGAAAGCTACGGTCTTTTAAAATTATTGACATAACTATTAATTTAAAAAAATTCAAACCTTTGAATACTTATTTCGTCATGGTAGAGTTTGCTATGATGATGACTACAAGTATGTGGATGCAAAGACAGTAAGAAATTGTATTTACCGTATTTTCTCTATGAATCACCCCCTTTCTGATATTTACCAGGGCTCGGAAACGTCCATTTAAAGATTTGTCCTTTATTTGAGATCTGTAATCTTTAGAATTTTTGAGATTTTAGGTCTAAATCTTTATTTTTGTGGCTTAAAACCAATAAGCAGTGGATAAAATGGCACTTTTTGACCAAAATGTCCTTTATTTGGAAATTTTGATTTCCGAGCCCTGTACTTACCCCATCATTAATACAGGGTGTCGCAAAATTACGCGTGCATTTTTGAAAATTTTTGCGAGGTAGCTCCTTGCCCGGTCGATTTCCGTCTTTCGGGAACCATACCCGCGGAAATCTCCACATTTATAGGGTTTAGGAGCATAAACACAATATAATTGCAGATTAACACACAACAAAATTTATTGACATGAAATTACAGCATTTTCAACACAAAATCACTCAAAATGTTTTCCTTCTGCAGTGATGCAGGTTTCAGAATTCATTCTGAAAAACAGACAAATAAGTTGGTTATAGCAACCGCTTTTTGAAGAAACACACAAAAATGTAAGAAATAAACAATATTTGATAAAAAAAAATTCAAAGAAATTTCAAACAACTTTTAAAAAAGTGCACGCGTAATTTTGCGACACCCTGTAGTCACCCTATATCTCAGCTCAAAAAATTCATTTTTCAAATCTGTTTTTTGCGTTTCTTAAAGGGCCTGACCTCTTCCTACTCGGTCCCCCGCCAATTCAAAAATTTTCCCTTGATCATTGGACTTCTGTACGGATTTTTCCGCCACGTTTCTAACAAAACTAGGCCTGAAATCAAATTTTAGTCTTAGTTTTGTTAGAAACCTAGCGGAAAAATCCGTACAGAAGTCCAATGATCAAGGGAAAATTTTTGAATTGGCGGGGGACCACCGAGTAGGAAGAGGTCAGGCCCTTTAATCACTACAATTTTAGTTCATTCCGCTTTTAAGATTTTGGTTGAGCACGCGAAAATATCAAATTTTAAAAATCGAAATATTTATTCCGATTTTTAGTGGTTGAAAAATAATCACCTCGAAATAACTAATAAAATATGATTCACATGATTTTGGTTTTTTTTCCGGGAATGCCGCGACAAGGATTGCGAGGCAGTTGAAGGAGTACGGTTAGCACCCGGCGGCTTTGAAACAGAGCTTGTAGGCTGTCTCCGAATCATGCCTGGATCTTCTGCAAAAATCATCAAACGTTACCTACTTCTTGGAAAGCCGGTCGCAGTAGAAATTCACGCCGCTGATGGACTGCGAAAAAGTCAATATGGTATACCGCATTTCCTTTAATATAGTAGCTTATTTAATTTAGCGGCTCCCTCTAATTTCTCTAAAAGGATCAAAAAAATTAGTAGCCCCGTCTATTTTAGCAGCCCTCTAATTATCGAAGAATTGTCGAAAACGGGTTTATGAACGATGCATAACTCGAATATATTACGAAATATTGCGGCTGAATAAAGTCTTGATTTCACGTAATTTTATTGATACATTGTTTTATTGTTATTATAAGAGGAGTTTCGTTTGGTTTATTTAGCCTTAGCCGCACAATCGAAGGAAATGGAGAGAAAATTAATAGAATCATGAATACAACAATTATTTATATACCTTTTTAGGATTGCTTGCCGACAAGAAGAAATGTCCAAAGAAAAAGGGTCGCAAGTACCATCCAAAGCCGTACGAAGGTTCTTGCTCTAATGACCCAGCACGAATTGACCACATGCTTTTAATTGTAGGATGGGAGATCTTGAAAAATTCTCTTGGAATAGACACACCCTGTTGGAAAATGTTAAACACCTGGGGCAAAGTTCTGGCTATACCGGGTATGTGTACCTGCCCATCAATGAAGACAAATGCGGTATAAATACTTCATGACCGTTCCAAATTGGGAGCTGGTAGAAGAGAATGAATAATTTTGTGTTTTTTCATTGAGAAATAAAGCTATTTTCTTGCATATATAGCTTCTCTTGAAAGTGTACTATTATTTATTCAAGCATAAAAATTTCTTAAAACATTCAAAATTATAACCACAAGAGCGGTAACATGGTTTTTTTGTATATAACGCGCCTCGAAAATTTTTTTATCAAAGAGCGGGAATAGGAAATGAATAGCACATTTCGCACCCCTTTGTTGCGGGGTAGGTCTCATTTGGCTCATTTTAGGTGAGAGTGAGCTTCTCTCCGATGTCTCCGACTTATCTCCGTTCTAAAGAACATTTCTAAATAAAAGAGTCTTTATGGTTTATGAGGCTGAAACTGATTTGGTAATTACAATGGATATCGCAGTCGGATGTCAAAGTTTCATTAAAAAGCGCATTCGAAAAAGACTGGAATCTTGAACTATACTCGAAACATAAATTGAGGTGCATTAACAATAAGAAAGCTGTTTGCGGATGCTGCAACAGACTACTTATCGAAAATCTTGAAAAAAACCCTCGGCTTATCAAAAGTCTTTGGTTGGGGGTGTTTTTTAGGCTTTTACTTTCTAATGCAGCTTTTGACATTATGTTGTTGAGGGTTAAAACTACCAAATAAAGCAAATATTGCTTAGAAAATCCGCATAAGAAGCCTAACTAGAGTCGGCAAATGCATTGGCCGATTCTTTGCATCTGGTAGCCCTGAATCTTACATACAAGATGGCCCAAACAGATTTAATAATAAAAAAAGTTGGGACTATTTTCGAATGTAGAGTTTGGTTAGCATCCGCAAATAATTTCATCATTGTTTACCGCGTAATTTTTTATCACCCTCAGTCTAAATAAAATTTTCGCAGGTCTCATTGTCGGAACAAAGTTATGTAAGGCACATTCTACACCCAATAGAATCAACAAATGTTCTCATAAGGTTAATATATATAAAAAGTTTTCACATCGCCACAAAAATTACAAATTACCGCGGAAATTTGACGCAATATATTTTGAAATATAATAATATAGAATGAGCATTAATTTTACTGCACAGCAGCTGAGCAAGCCCTTGTAAAACATTATTCTAGCGTCGGCAAATTAACAATTAGAATAGATCAGTCAAACTGACATTTAGGATAAACTGCTTCAGGTATGTACTTTTAAAGCAGCACAAAGACCACGCTAAACTCTTATCTGGCGTCAAAAATTAGGGTTTCTAATCTGCCCTGTTGAAGTTGCAAATATTGACATGGCTGCTTCATTGGGGCAGCTGACAACCAAAAAGTGACTTTTTTAATTTTTTTATTCACTATCGTGTTCAGCGTGAAACAGCAAGCCTGAAAAATATCTGGTATCTGACAAGATATTTTGCTAGTCTGATGTGTCTTTCTTGCCATTATGTAACTTCCTCACTGGTTTGCTACAAAATTAAAGAACCCAAAAACAAAGTTTAATGTAGCGCTTGAAAATCAATATTTGGCACTCATTTAGCCGGGAAGGCCCACCCCCGGGGGGTGGCTAGGCGCATTTTTCACTGATTTGTAAATCATGTTTAAATGACTTCTAAGTAATTTTTATATGCTTTAAACGTACCTGGATACCCCAAAAAGATGGAATTTGAACATAGTTTTGTTGACTGGGGCCTACCGCATAAATAAACTCTGGTATGCATACATTTTTATGCATCCAGAGTCACTTTCGAGTGATTTGTGTCTCAGGTATGTGTGTGTGCGCATCTCAACCCCAAGCAACCAAGCCCCAGCGCCCCCAAAGGCGCCGCAGGGGCTTATTAGGTTAGAGATGCGCGCACTCACTTACCTTGGACATTAATTTCGAGCAAGACTCTTGATCAAAAATGCATAAAGAGACTCTTTTTGCCCAGCTCCAGTGACCAAAAAAGGTAGAATATTTTCATACAAGGTAATTTATCTTGGTCCCCCAAGCCAAAAAGTCGAATTTTGGTAAAAAAAAAATATTTTTAAAAAATCCATTTTTGTGTGGAAAAATGTCAGAAAATAATTTTTCATCGTTTTAAGTAGAGTTGCGCGCGCTCTTTTAAACGACCGTTCTTTTAAACGATTAAACGGTTTTTTAAGAGAAATTAAACGAAACGATAAAAGGTCCGAGATAAACGGATTAAACGATAAACGGGTCTGCTAAAGGGCGTTTAATCCGTTTAATTGTGTAGATAGAATGACCATCAAATGTACAAATCTTAAATATTAATTTTCATAAAATATATGTTTCATCTCAAGACAATCCATTTCTGCTTTATCGGATTTACCGTATTTAATATATAACTCACCCTCTCAACTTTGAGTACCTATATTTCAGCCCACAGAAATTTTTTTGCAAAGCTGTTTATTGCGCTTTCTCAACTCCCGCAAGCTCTACTGGTTCCACTTTTAAGAATTGGGTTAAGATCCCAAAATTTCGAGATTGACCTCGAAATTTCCCGATTTTGGCAGAACCAGAAAATAACTTACCCGGGTGAGTAATTAGAGGAAATGCGGTATTATTTTCGGTTTTTGTGGCAAGGCCGCTCTTCTATTTTAGCCATTATTGTTTTGGTGGTTGGTTTCCTCTTTTTTAATATCGCCTTTCTTAGATAATGGCACCTGAAAAATTAAAAATTTGCGCCTTCCACAGAGCCTGATGAAAAGGAAGTTGAGCAAGAAAAAAATCAGATGACGAAGAATCCAGAGATGACTAATACAGTCGAACTTCGTCTTAACGAAACCTCTGATGACTAGGGTTGGCCTCTCCCCGCTTTTCGGTGCGGGAAGAAATTGTGGGTGGGACAAACCTACTGAAGACCGTAAAAATTTTCGTTAAGTTGGGGTCTCGTTAGGTCGGGGTAGACTATTAGTCTTTTTCCAAATCGCTGACCAAATAGGCATCGAAAAAAGGTTCGTTATTTTAGATTTTTCGTTAAGTCGAAGGTTTGTAAAAACGTGGTTTGACTGTATGTTACGTTTCATTTACTTTTCTGTTCATTGAGCATTTCTGTTTATCAATAAAATTGTCTGAGAATGATGTTTCTGTGTGGTTGAACACTTAAGTATGGACTTAAGTATTGAACACTTAAATTGGGTCATTTTCATTAAACGATAAACGGATCTGATAAATGGGTCCTAAACGGTAAACGGCTTAGGCCAAATTAAACGAATGCGCGCAACCCTAGTTTTAAGCATATGAAAATTACTTAAGAGTCGTTTAAATATGATTTCTAAATAAGTGAAAAATGCAACAAAAAAATTAAAAAATTGAGTTCTAGGTCCAGTGTTTGCAAAAGTCATAGGCATAGTAACAGAGTCAGAGGCATAATTTCAATTGAAATTAACTGTAACTATGTCTCTGCTTTTGAAATTATGCCTCTGACTATGGCTCTGCAATTTTGCCTATGACTTTTGCAAACACTTTATAGGTCAAAGAAAGCCAAAAAATGCCGAAGACCCTCGAAAAGCGCTAATTTTGGGTGAGACCTAATTACCCTCTGTCATAATGCCAAATGAGAAAAATGCTCAACGAGCAAAATGCCCGATGCAATTGTTCCAGTGGGAAAAGTGCTCGATGAAATTGTTTCAAAGAGGAAAAATGCCTGATACAGTCAACTCTCGATTTAACGAACCCCCGATTTAACGAAACTCTCGATTTAACAAACCTCATAGCCTGATTTGGTTGGTTAAATCTGAAGTAAGGTTAAGCTTACCTTCGATTTAACAAAACTCTCGATTAAACGAAACTCTTGATTTAACGAACATTATTTCGGATCCCTACTAATAAAGCCACACTCGATTTAACGAATATTGGGTTTTTCTTGTCTGCCCAAGGTTTTTTTCTGCGAAAATATCGAATTAGACCATGCAGACTACCGTATATTCTCTATTAGAAGGCCCGGGCCTTCTATTTTTCAACCCTTAAAAAATCGGAAAAAAATATTTCGATTTAGAGATTTTTGGGTGCTCAACCAAAATTTAAAAAGTGGAATCAAGTAAGCTCGTGTTAACTAAGAAAACGCGAAAAACAGATTTGCGAATTTCTTTTTCTAGACTGATATATAGGTCCTCAAGGGGCCTTCTATTAGAGAGGGGCCTTCTAATCGAGAATATACGGTAGCTTAAAAACGCACAAAAGACTTATTTTTCAACGTTCCAGCCAACACATGCTTGAAACATGTTTTTATGTAGCGGTCGAGACTTTTCGACAGACTTTTTGACAAAAAATTAGACTTTTTGCCCTGCAAGGCCAAAGCATATACTTGTTTTAAAAATGTTTTTTTTTGACTAGAGCTAAGCAACAAAAACCTCAGGTCTCAGTTGTCAATATAATATTTATTTCTTTGTTTTTTTGACTCTTTATGGTATCGAGGCATCCTTAAATTACTTTGGTTCCCTAAGTCAAAACGTCAAAATTTGTCATTAATTCTTTTTGCAGAAAAGTGTCGACTGCCACCTGAAAAGATACTTTAGGCGTGTATTGGCTGCTGAAACGTTAAAAAAACAAGGATTACAGGCGTTTTTGAGCTAGCCGGTATAGTGTACTCGTGCCATTTTGATGGCATTCTCGATTTAACGAACATTTCAATAAAGATTGTTTACCAACACTCGATTTAACGAACACTCGATTTAACGAACACTCGATTTAACGAAACTCTCGATTTAACGAACATTTCTGTTGGTCCCCAGAGGTTCGTTAAATCGAGAGTTAACTGTAGAATTTTTTCCAACTAGACTTTACCCTTAATTGGTCGTTTTCGTCCATCATTCCACTTCCTTTTCATCATTAAAGAAAAAGTTAGGTGTGTTCGTATTAGTCATCTCTTGCTTGGAGTTGTTTTGGTATTGAAAAATTAACTTAAGACCATACAAGATGGGGTTGGAGAATATCGGGTATACCTTACATCCTACCGGTAGGAGAAGAAATTTTTTTTAGTATTATTTTATGCTAGCCACGGAAATTTTTTTGCAAACTCTCAGGCTCAATGCTTCTTGAGCTCATTTGAACACTCATTTGAGTCAATTTCCTGTCAAAGACCGACCTAATTTTGCAAAATTTTGTGAGAATTCAATTTTATACTTGAAAATGACTTGGATCCCTCAGAATACCACCCGGAGTGGCCAAAAGCCCCTGAAAGTTGGGTTTTCGAAGGTTTACTAAAGGGGGTAAACTTTTTGCGAAAATTCGATTGGGCAGATCAGAATTCCAGTCCGATGTGCTTAATCGCTCAGAACTTTACCCTAAACCACTGATAGCCACCAAAAACCTCGAATTCTGACACTGAGAATAGGTTTGGCTCCAATAGAAATCTTTAGGGTTCTCATTTCTCATTTTCATTTTGAAACCTTATAAATACAAATATTAGCAATCCATGCTTTACAAGTTATGTACCATAAAAATTTGGGTACACTATAGAATTTGTCTTGAGAGGGATTTAAAAACATACAGTCAAGTTTGAATTTGGCTCACCTTGAGACTGGCATTAATTTTTCTGATATCAATTGATTCTGGCAAAAATTAATTCTGGAAAAAATTCAAACTGACAATAATTGGTCTTGACCAGATTTTTTTTGAATAAAACTTGTATTAGCAAAAATGGTTTCGAAATTAAAGATTCCAGTAAAAATGGTTGTGTATTAATTTGGCTTCTTTTGGACCTGGATGACCTGAAAAAAATTGAGTCAGATTCTGAAACTAATCGTCCTATCATACGTTAAATCGTGTTACTAATTGGGTTTGTTAGGGACCAAAACCCGGTTTCACCCACCCAGACACCCGAAAAAGATAGTAATATTTTTGTCTTGTGAAGAACTACCATCGTTTTAAATGTTATTTCTATGACCCAACCTCAGTTCTACTGGATAATCAACGTACCAACTGAACCAAGTGGTCGTCCACTTGGATCAAATTTTTTTTACGTTTTTCATGTTCCAAAACCTGTTTTCTGAACTAATTCGGGCATGCTGAAGATGATTTGATAGTGGTAAAATGACGTTTTCTCGGGTATTTTTTGAGTTTTGGGAATAATTGATTTCACCAGAATCAATTATTTGCCAAAACTAAAAAAATACCCGACAAAGCGGCATTTTACTACTATCAAACCATTTTCAGCATGCCCGAATTAGTTCAGAAAACAGGTTTTGGAACATGAAAAACGTAAAAAAAATTTTGATCCAAGACGACCACTTGGTTTGGTTGGTTCAAAAAAAATTAAATTCCCGCAAAATTTTTAAAAATGCACAAATTTTAAAAATGCGGATCAATTCATGTGTGGGCCAATTCGTGTTTGGACAATTTGGTATGGATCTATTCGGTTAACTCATGTAAATGGATATCCACCTGACCAGAAGGTACCCATTTCGGGTTTGGGGTCTGGGTCGATAAAATCACACTTTTGGTCTTAAAAAACCCAATTCTCCACACAATTTTGAATAAAGAAAAGTGTTTGTATTTTGATTTTTGAAAAATTTTATTTTTAGGCCATCCATATGGATATCACCTGACCAGGTGGTAACTACCCTGGATTTCGGGGTTCGGTTGGGTGAAATCAAACTTAATATAAATCAATAATATAAATTAATATCAATTAATATAATCAATTAATATAATTTAATTCAAATCGAAAACAATTATTTGCATGAACATTTAACTACCAAACAAATTTATTCAAAAAAATCTGGTCAAGACCAATTATTGTCAGTTTGAATTTTTTCCAGAATTAATTTTTGCCAGAATCAATTGATATCAGAAAATTAATGCCAGTCTCAAGGTGAGCCTTGAATTTTAAAAGCCATTTGTAAGCAAATAAAGCACCCAATTAGGTATTTTCAGAAGATGGGTCTTAATAGAAGGTGGGGCCTTATTAGAAGATATACGGTATTCGCGCCATTTTTGATAAACAGGGATACTCTTTGGTGTTGCATCTGCAGAACTCACCGAGATCCTTGGAAATCTTAGATAACTTTTTGATCATGTATAAAACCACCACTGAGCATTTACTCTGTGCCAATGCGCGCCTTCTTCACCTTCGCTTGTGGGACGGTCTCTTTTTCGCCGTCTTTCTATCCTTCAGCATCCGAATTCCAAAGGGGATATGAGGTGAGTGAGCGCTTTCATTGAAAAACTTGTTAGGCAGATAGTCTGGGGAGAGTCTTCTTCAGAGCTGGAGCAGAGTAAATTTAATGATGAAGTAGAGTTGCCGAAAAATCTTAATACCGGTAAAAAGGGTGCACTACGTATCACCGTCACCTATTTTCACCGTCACTATTTTCACCGTCACTATTTTCACCGTCACCTATTTTCACCGTCAGCAATTTAGGACCGCTTTTTAGGTCTAAATTTTTCGAAATTTTCAAAGTTTTGGTACTAAATTGTAGCCCTGAATGTTAGCTACATTTTGGTACTACAATTTCTAAAAAAAACGAGAAGGTTTAGTTCCAAACTATAAAAGACGCTCACCCTGCGTTCTACCATGATGAAAAGTGTAAGATTGAACGCCTTCTAAAGTTTAGTTCTAATTTTTTTTTATTTTTTCAGAATTTGTAGTACCAAAATGTAGCTGACATTCAGGGCTAAGATTTGGTACCAAGACTGTTAAAATTTTAGAAAAATTTAGATCTAAAAAGCGATCCTAAAGTGCCGACGGTGAGCTTAGTGAACGGTGAAAATAGTGACGGTGAAAATAGGTGACGGTGAAAATAGTGAACGATGAAATAGGGACGGTGAAACGCAGTGCACCCGGTAAAAATTAGAGCTGACGATTTGGCTTACCCCAATAATCCAATACCAATACATTCCTCTCACTCAAACCCCAATACCAATATTTTGAAAGCGGTACCCCAATATCCCAATACCAAATTTTTGAAAGCGGTACCCAATATCCAATACCAATATTTTCCGAAAATGGGGCCAATATCCCAATACCAATATTTTTGAAAGCGGTACCCCAATATCCCAATACCAATATTTTTGAAAGCGGTACCCCAATATCCCAATACCAATATTTTTCCGAAAATGGGACCAATATCCCAATATACCAATAACAATATATAAATTTTGGGGGAAAAATTGCGCCGCATGCAAATTTTTTTCGATTTCCCAAAATGTCCAATATACCAATAACAATATATTGTTTGTCGTCAGCTCTAGTAAAAATCCCGGAAAAATAACGGTATTTTTTCAATCTTTGTGAAAAGCTCTTTTGCGCATTTTTCATTATAAAAGATACGAAAAAAAATACCGATATACATCTCGGAATTTCGAAAATCGGTATTTGGTAACCCTATGATGAAACTTTGGTTAGGTGGTTTTGGCAGGAAATTCAATAAGAATTTTTACCGGGCTTGAGAGCCGGGTACGGCTCGAAGCTTTTCGGCCCGGCCCTCAGCATTCACGGCCCTTGTCCACCCCTGGTTTCAGGACAAAAATTTCAGCTAAAAATGAGTACTTTTATTCGAAAGTTCAAACAAATTTTGCGAGATGGGGGTGCACTTGGGCTTTCACGGTTCGCCACACGTCAGAAAACTCTTATTTTTCAGTTTAGGTGAATTGATCCAAATTTTAATGAAGAAGAATAAAAGAAGCAGAAATAAAAAAAGAAAAACGGAAGTCCATTCAAATGCAGGGCGAAATTCCCAACTTGGTAGGTTCTGGAACGATTTTCGAGCTAAAAGTAGGGATCAGCTGTTATGCACGGCTTACATTTTTCATTAGTTATTGCTTTCATAATTTTGTTTTTTGTGATCATAGCTATCGATTATAGCATCAACCCCACCGTGTGTACAAGATGCTGTTGGGTTCGCCGACTTGAATTACCTCTACTTTGTTGGCGGCTACAAGGAACCCGAAGATAAAATGGATGAGCGGACAATTCTGAAAGTGAGCGAGGTGTGGCGCTACAATCCCATTTGCAGTGAATGGTATTTAATACCTATAAATTTGGCTACCACCAGTTCTGTTGCAAAAAGTCGGCAAGTTTTGCGACCGCCACACAGATACTTCGGCTCTAAAGACGGTAAAATCTAGATTTAAAAATCTAGATATAGTGCACCCTCGATATAGTGTAACCCTCGATATAGTGTATATTTTTCCAATCCCTGCGAGCTACACTGTATCGAGAGTTGACTGTATCACAAAACAAAGGTGAAACTAAGTTAGGGCCCTAACTTAGGGCTAAAATTTGAAAAAACATTCAACGATGCCTAATTCCATGCAATCCCCACACATTTCGATATTTTCGGAACTGACGTTCTTTGTGATTTCAATTTATATGATTTATACAACTTAACACTCAAAATAATTTCAAGACGTATGGCTACATTTTGAGTATGATGTTGTAAATGACCCTGTAAACAAAATCTACGAAAGAAAGAATGCTTAAAAATTACAAAAACAATCGATTTTCGGACATTTTAGCCGGTTTTAGCCTGTAAATCAGCTCTAGTAGCTCACAGCCTTTCAAAATTTGAATCTTAGTGTATTAGGGAAATTGGCGCCAAACAAAAAATTATCAAAAATGGTCGATTTGGGACACCTTTTTTGTTTCATGCCTCTGACATGGTTTTTTCCTTTTCGGCTTCTGCATGCTTTTAGCCAAAATATTCCTCACGTGAAGGGCTTTAGAATGAGCCATCACTTGCCTATAAAACTCGTAAAATTGCAGAACCACAAGCAATTTCTTTGAAAATTTTCGAAGAAATTTCTTCGCCTTATTAATTTAATTGAGATCCCGCCAAGTTTTTCTGTCTAATTTTTCTCGAACAAAACCGGAGACTTGATAGAGGAGTAAATTTGCTGCATTTTGGTACCAGGATGTATACAAAAAATACAAATTTAGGGTGTTTTATACAAAAGTTAGACGGAAAACGCAAACACCCCCATTTTTACTCGGAAAAATGGCAGTTGTTTCCTTCAAATAGCCTCTAGTTTTGAAAATTCTGGTTTTACAAAAATCGGTCTGGATTTTCGGGTAGAAGAGATTGTAGGCTTTCTTTTGGTGCATAAAAAAGCCCCAAAAATACAAAATTGGCGTGTCTCATACAAAAATAAATTCAGTGTTTTTTTAGAGCTGAAGATGGTCTCCACCAGAAGAATGTGCGTTAAGCCAAATGAAGTGTCTCTCTCCGAAACTCGTTCAATCGCAGTCAAGAAACGATGGGAATATAATGAGCAGAGAAATCAAGTCAAGAATATGGCGAGTGAACAAGCTAAGAAAGCAGGCAAAATCCGTCTCTGTAAGCTTTTTGACATTGTTTCATCTACTGTATTGACGGTTCTTTTGTTTTAGTGAACCGAGCTGATGAAAAACGGCTGGAAGCTGAATCAAGAGAACAACTCTCGGCCAAGAGGCAGAATGCAGTTAAAAAGAGGTGGAACAAGCTAAGTGCTAGACAAGAGCAAAGAGCAAAGGCTGCTCAAAACACAAGTTTGTACATTCGCTTTTCGTGTACTTCTTCTTAAATGCTTATCTTAATTCCAGGGAAGCATGATAAGCAAAGGAAAAATTTGCAAAGCTAGCCGAAGGAATGTTCAACAGAAGGGTCTTCGTCAAGAAGTGAGTTGAAATTGAAAATCTAACAGCATGACGACAAGCTTTTTAGGTAGCAGTGTATCGAAACGGAATACAGCCAGCTTCCAAGTCGACTTCACCAGTGATGTCATTGCCAAGCTCGAAAGGGGCAGAGAAATGCTTCTGAATCGATTCTGCCTTTGCTTCACATTGTCCAGGGATTGGCCCAAAACATCATCTCTTGGATTGAAAAGGCTAATCCTAATCAGATCAGTGCTTTGAAAGACGTCTACAAAAGTCTAGGAACCCAAAACAGGCCTGGTACCAATCTTTTACTGGTAAATTTGAGATCTCTTTGACATTTTAGCGATTTTGTATGTTTCACTGTTTCAGGCAATCCTGTGCGCAGGTTACTTACCGGAGATAGACCAAGAAGATCGTTGATATAGTACGCTGCAATGAAAAATGTGGAGCCTTTGAAGAACTTCTCACTTTGCTTGGACAGATCCAGTCGATGGCGAAATCAACTTTCCTGTCGAATGAGCAAGTCATCATACTTGGCAAATTGACGCATGGCTTCTTCTTGTGCCGGAGGGTAAAGTTGTTCAAATTTTCTGTCGTGACTTTTCCGTAAGTACAAAATTTGGTTATTCAGGAACATTTTCCGGATGTTTCCGTGACGCCCAAGTGCCACTTCTATGCTCACATGTTGAAAAATTGGCAAAATTACACAATTTTTGGGAGTTGCTGTGGGAGCAGTTAATTAAGTCTCTTCACCGGAAAGTCAACAGCGATGAGAGAAGATTTGCTTCAATGAAAAGTCGTCCAATAATTTTGAAGAAACTTATTGAGGAATCTTATGTGCGTAATGTACTGTTTGACTTGAATTTTGAGTTGGAAGTTGAATCCGAATAAAGTTATTTTTGTATTTGCATGTATTGCTGATTTTAAGGGCGCATATGTTAAATTTTGAAATAATTGTCTGATAATTGGGCAACAAAATAGTGAAAAATTTGAAAATCGCATAAAAATCACAATGAAATTCTTGGCGTTTTGTTTAAGTTGAACTACAAGGAAATTCAAATTTTGAAAGGCTGTGAGCTGTAAAATACAGCGCTGATGACCTTGTTGGATAGCCAATAGCCAAAGTATCATTTTGACACCGAAGTTGTGAATTTAAAAAAGGGTTAAAAGGGTTAAAGGGTTAAAAAAAGGTTCGCATCCACTGGGGATCAAACCTGAGAGCTAAGAATATTTGCATCTCGATGTGAACTCGCCCCTTTTAAGAATAAAGATCAGAAATATTTATTTTTTAAAATAATTTTTGCAGGCGTTGCTCCCATTTCTACGACCAGCGTTGGCCCTGCTCTATTGCGCAATAATTACACAGGGCCTGGCTTCATTTATTCCCTTATGGTGGGCGAGACAAATAGAGAGCAGCTGCGGATAGTATACCTGGAGGCGGACCGTTTTATGCGGACCGTTTCGGAAAAAGAGGCTCTTTATGCATTTTTTGATCGCAAGTCTTGCTCGGAATCATGTCTAAGGTAAGTGAGTGTGCACATCTCTAACTCTCAAGGCCTTTGTGCCCCCTTCGGGCTTGGGGGCTTGCAGTTGAGATGCGCATACCCACATGCCTTAGACACAAATCACTCGAAAGTGACTCTGGATGCATGAGAAAAGCATGCATACCAGAGTTTCTATATTCGCCAGATCCCAGTTAACGAAACCACGTTCAACATCATTTTGTCATTGGGCTTTTTGAAATTTTGACTAAAGACCATGATACCCTGGGTTCAAAATATCTTTGCACTCAGACTAAAAAACAGCCAGCTTGTTGGCTCTATCAAACAAGGAGGGGCGGTGAGCGTCGCCTTGGCCCCTGATGTTTTTTCTGTAATATCTTAGGCTAAGGCTTAGACAAGAGTAGGTTATAGTATCGTATAAGTCTAAGGTATGTTTGAGTTCGTCCTAACATAGGCTGTCCTACCTCTGTCTAAACAGAAACCTAAAAAATTACATAAAAGAAAAAAGGTAAATCCCCTCCCCTTTGTTGGATCGGGCCGGCTTTTTTTTTATAGAATCGCGGTGGAAAAACACGAATATGGATTATATCCTCTATCTCAGCACTCCGCGTGGGGAGTTTGCAAGCTCAAGTCGATTTAAAAAAAGGGTCTAAAAATTGAGTTAGAATTTTTTTTATAGACCACTTTGAAATCACAAAATCCTCTCTCGATACACAAACTTGGTTTTAGCCCTACTACACTCTGGACAACTACGACAAATCACTTGATGAAGATGTGAAGGCATTTCGAATGGGAAGGGATGACGCGGGCCCTCATTTGCATGACAATTGTTTGTTTGTGTTTCCATCAAAGGTGCACTTTGACATGGAAATAATCTTCGACCGGGCACTTGTCTGCGACCTGAGCACGGGCCAATTGTGCGTGAAGGAACTAAAAGCAGCCGTTTATGACAAATATGGCCATCCCCAAATACCCACCAATCGTAGCCGATTTAGCTCCACTGTCATAGGGAATAGACTTTTCATTGTTGGTGGGCTGCATCAAATCTTCCATGTTGACAGCGAAACCCAAAGCCCCCGCAGATGGACAAGTGTCCAAGAGGTTATATATAAAGACGTTTGGACTCTTGACCTGCTAACCTGGACGTGGAGAAGATGGAGCAAGGAGGGAACTGGTGTGCCACTTTACAGCACGGCTAGCATTTATCAGGTATTTTTTATTGATTAGCTTCTTTTTAAAGAACCATTGCCGTCTACTGCCACGTGAATTTCGAGTTTTTGAATTAGCGTTGGTCAGCTAAATTACTGCGAAAATATTTTTCGAATTAAATTTTCCTTGCATCTGAAATTTTCCCAAAATTTTAAACAATCCACTGGTCGAGCCCAACGTTGCTTGACATTGCCAGATTAGACAAGATCTAACACAACCACTGCTCCACATTTTACTTATAGCTCTGGAAGACTCGCTTCGACCAAAACACATAAATAACAATTCGAAATAAAAAATAATGAAAAAGATATTTTTGCAGTAATTTAGCTGTCTCTAGCCAACTGTCTCTAAATGTAAGACAAATGTCTTCCAGTTGATATATAAAAACATTAGATGCGTTAATAAAATAGTTAAAAAACAAAAAATTTAAAGAAAAAAATTGCCTTTTAAAAAAAGCTACACCTGGCCGAAAAAGCCATAAGCTGGCAACCCTGGTAACATACCAAACTAAAAATATCAACAAAAACATTTCAGGCACCATACATCAACATATTTGGAGGAGTGAATAAAGATGGGGATGACACTAATGATCTGCTTCAATTGCTTGTTGAACCACCAAATCTAAAAAACCTGGCCATGCGAGCAGCAGTGAAAATGATAAAGCCACTATTGGAAGCTGAGGTTTGCTTAGACTGTTTGATTAGTGACATTCCGAATTTTCTTCGACGATGGGTACTTTGAAAAGTATTGAAGCAGTAAATTTGTTTATCCTTGTTTTATTCACATCGCAAATATGATATTTACGTAGAAAATTCTGTCCATTTATAACAACAATATCAAAACTGTAGAAAGTCCCTGAAACAAGAGCGTCACAAAATTACAAGATTAAAAGTCACAAGCACCCAAATTCAAATTCATAATTGTTAAGAGGAATTGGCGCCAAACATGAACATCCGACGCTGCCAGTTTATACTACAGCTGGATCTAGCGTTCGGGCGGGATTTCGGGACGGGATTTTCAGCCAAAAAAATTTCGGGATAAGGATCGGGATTATCGCTAAAAAATTTCGGGATCCCGTCGGGATCCCGTTCAAATTTCGGGATTTTTCCATTTTTTGTTTTTACAAGAAATTACCCTCAAACATTGCTCTATGATTACAAATACACCTTCAGTAAACAATTATATGATTACGCTTTACACAATCGACATAATTCAATAATAATAATAATTTGTCAGCTTTGTTCTAAAAATAAACATTTTGTTAAATGTCGGCTGATCAACACTGGTGAAGGAAAGGTTAGCACAAGCTATGTGATGAACAACTTTTTTGTCCAATGAAAAGGGTTCTTCGACAAATCAAAAAAATTTTACAAAAAGATAACGCAGCTTTGAACAAATAAAAAACATCTTTCGACAAAATCTTTAAAAATTTGTTCATAGACTTCTTCTGAGCCTCCTGCTTTTCTTGTAGATCTATGAGTTTATCAGGAAATTCACCATGTGATTTTGCGTGAACGAAGAGGCCATTTGTGCCACCATCAGACATTTTCATTGATTTTTTTGCACGTTCCGCATTTGGCTTCAAACGACGACGGTTTCTCGAAAAGTCCGATACTTCAGAAAATGGTCATAGCTATAAAGATCAAGTAAAATTATATCGGAGAGAGAGCAAAAGTATCAATTTTGCAAAAAAAAAATGCGTCAAATGTATGTTTTTTATTTGATAATTTCCATCGGGATTCGACAAATTTCGGGACCGGGATTTTGGAAAATGATCGAGCGGGATTTCGGGATGGGATTTTCGGCCAAAAATCGATCGGGCGGGATCGGGATCCCGTCGGAATCCCGTCCTGTTTCCAGCTCTAGTTTATAACCCACCCAAAAAGCTACTTTGATATACAGTCGACTTTCTATATAACATAGGGAGGGGGGGGGGTGGTGGCAATTAAAGGGGGGGGGGGGTGGTCGGCAATTAAAAGTGGGCGCTTATTTTTCGATCATAAATTTGAAGTAATTTACCACTCAACAATGAAAGTTTTTATCCTATTTTAAATTTTTTTTATGATTTTTAGGCAGAATTTTTAGGCCAATTGTTTGTCCAGGGCAGCCAAATTAAAGGGAGCGGGAACTTTATACGCATCGCGTAGCTCACAGGTTCGACTACCATCGGCTGCACACCATGTAATTAATTTTCTTTTATTAACAATTACGTGTAAAAATCATCCTCGGGCTTTGACTATCCGACAAGACCATCCACGCAGGGTTTCACACCTAGTGTAGCTTATTCGTAGGCTAAAAAATAGGCTAGAGCTCCGATAATCGATGGTTTTGAGGGTTTTCTTTGACTGCTTTGATTGATATTTCTGAATTTTTTCGACAAGTCACACGTTTCATATAATACGCCTCAAAATAAAGTTTTTGAGTTTTGTCTGACTTTAGGGGGGGGTAGGCACTATTTTGCAGTGTCAAGCTGAAACCCCAAAATCGACCAATTATGCAGTGAAGGCGCTTTGCATATTTAGGCGATTTGACAAAATTTCGATAAATTCAAGTGTCCATGGTGCAAAAAACATCATTTTCCAAAATCACTCGAGATTTGAACCACACTCCCTGCAAAATACGCATTTGGGTCAAATCGACTGATGAATGCTGAAAAACCCGAGTTTTGGAAAAGTGCTTTTTATTTGCAGTGCCGTGGTGCAGATCCAGAGTACTTTTCCGATTTGAGGTAAACGGTTTCACTACAGATCCTGACTCAGGATAGACACGTGTTCATCCTGACTCAGGATAGACACGTGTTCATCCTGACTCAGGATAGACACGTGTTCATCCTCACTCAGGATAGACACGTGTTCATCCTGACTCAGGATAGACACGTGTTCATCCTGACTCAGGATAGATACGTGTTCATCCTGACTCAGGATGTATATTATACAGAAATGTAGCCAAGGTTATGAGCTTTAATTTGAGCTATCATACAGGATAGAAGGTAATATTTTGTTAGAGCTAAGATTTTAAAAACTTTTACTAATGTCCAATTCAATGCCAGCCAGTCATGTGTTTGAAATCTCCAAATTACTGCATTTACTAAAGTGAAGATGAAAATGGTCGCAATTGATTGGTTTATTGATAGTCATATTGAGGATTTCATCGAATTTGACATGGTTCAATGTATTTTAAATTTTAGCTATAACTTTATACAAACTTTTTAACTGTATGATAGTTCAAATGAAAGCTGAGGATCTTAGCTACATTTTGACACCAAACTTGTAAATAAAAGGAGAGAAAAAATAAGGTCTGCAGCCAGTGGTAGTCGAACCTGTGACCTAAGGCGATGCGCATATAAAGTTTCCCCCTCCTTTAAGAGAGCATCACCAAGGTTGCTGGTTCGAACCTCTCTGGGTGCAATCCGTCCCGACTAGAGTTTCCTCCCTCCTTTCAGGGACCCCCCTCCTTTGAGGCAATTAGAGGAAATACGGTAACATAAATTTGGGGTCAGAAGTTCGTTCCCACCTATGGTCCGAGACATTTTTGAATTTTGATGTATTTTGCCAGTCCTGTTTTTACAGTCTGATTCCATATATCGTAAGGATTCCGATTTTGCCGATCATTTTCCAGAAACCTATAATATTTTTCTCTAAAGAAGCAAAAACCCCATATAACATAACTCAATTTAACAAAAATCCTGTTTTTAAATAGAGTTTTTGCTTTTTATAGAATAAATTGTGCATCTCCAAAAAATGATTGGCAAAATCGGAATCCTTGCAATATTTGGGACCAGATTGTCCAAACAGAACTGGTAGAAGCTTGAAAAAATGGATGTCGAAAAGGTATCGAACCCGGTTACTTGCTCGGTCCCTTGATTTATGTAATATAGAGAGTCGACTGCTCCCCTCTCCCGGGGAATATACTCCGGTAGGGTCAAACATTTGATCAGCTCAAGTGTTGAAAATGCTCGCAACTTCTCGAAATGGGGTACGTGACGTTTGATGGAAAGGGACGTTTGATCGAAAATAATTTTTATATTGAAGTCAAACCGTGTATACAAGATTGTCATTGCCTTTATATTATATTGCCTTTATCCAACGGTCCATATCTACCGAAAACACCGGGAACCACCCGAAACCACTCAAAGCCACCCAAATCACCTCAGACCACTCAAAACCACGCAAAATCACCTCAAAGCACTCAAAACCACCCAAAATACCCTAAATCACTCAAAACCACCCTAAAACACTCGAAACAACTTAAAATCACTCAAAACCTGAAATTGCAAATTCCAAAATTTAAATGAGGGTTTGTTTAGTGTGGCTTGGGGAGATTCGAACTGTTTTGAGAAGTTCGTGGTTGTTTGGGGTGATTTTAGGAAATTAATGTGGGTTAGGGTGTTATCCAAGGCTCCGAATAGCCTTTTTTAAAAAAAGCTGTTCTTTTTTTGGGATAAAAAATAAGATATGCTACATCACCTCTCAGAATCGCTCAGAAGTCCATCCAGAGTGACCAAGCCAAGTGTTCGTCACTTGGATCAATTTTTTTTACATTTCCTGTTTCCGAAACAACTTTTCTGCACTAATTCGAGCATGCTGAAGATGGTTTGACAGTGGTAAAATGACGTTTTGTCGAGAAATTTTTGATTTATCGTAAATTCTTGATTTATCGACATCAAGAATTTACGATGACTTAAAAATTTCTCGATAAAACGTGATTTTACGGCGGTATCGTCATTACAAAATAGACGGTTTTCAAAATGAACGCATTTCAAAAAACAACGGTTTTTAAATAGCTAATTACAAAATAGCGTTTTTTAAAATAGACGTTTTTCAAAATATAACGGCTTTCAAAATATAACGGTTTTCAAATCATAACGGTTTTCAAAATAGACGGTTTTCAAAATAGGGGGTTTTTCAAATAGCGGTTTTCAAATTAGTCGACTGACGAAATAGCCGCATCAAAATTAGCAGGTTTCCACACTAAATTTTCCGTGTTTTAACTAAATTTTTCCGTATAACAGTTAACTATGGGCTGCTTATTTTTATAGTTGATCATCAGGGCGGCGGTAAATTCATCCTCCAAAATTTTGAGATTAAAGGGCCATTGCCGTCCCCGACAACGGTTGTCCCCCGCCAATTCAAATTTTTTTCTGAATCATTGAAAATCTGTACGAATTTATCAACTTGGTTTCTGGGCATTATTCTTGACTGAAAGTTTGATGAGCCTGTAATAAAGAGCAGTAGTAAAACCAAGTAGAATTAAAAAGAAAGATGCTGATATAAGTGGAAATCCTACTAATTTCGATGCGGCTATTTGTCAGCCGGCTAATTTAAAAGCCAGCTAATTTGAAAACCGCTATTTGAAAAACCCCTATTTGAAAACCGTCTATTTTGAAAGTAGTTGTATTTTGAAAGCCGTTATATTTTGAAAACCGTCTATTTTGTAAAACGTTATTTTGAAAACCGTCATTTTTAAATACGCTATTTGAAAAACGTTGTTTTTTGAAAAGCGTTCATTTTGAAAACCGTCTATTCTGTAATGACGATACCGCCAAATTTACAACTGTCAAACCATATTCAGCATGCTCGAATCAGTGCAGAACAATTGTTTTGGAACTCGAAAACGCCAAAAAAAAATTTTTGATCCAAGTGGACGACCACTTGGTTTTGTTCACTTTGGATGAAGGTATGAGCGATTCTAAGGGGTGATGTAGAGGTTCCTGTTTGAATCCATTTGGGCGCATACCTTATTTTCATTATAATTTTGAGTGTTTGAGTGGTTTGAAGTCATATACTCATCACCAAGGTTGCTGGTTCGAACCCCTCTGGGTGCAATCCGTCCCGACTAGAGGTTCTCGATTTATGGTCCTGGTCACTAGGTGCTTAAAGGGTTCGCGGAGCATAAGGTGCTTGATTGCTGAGCAACAGTTGCTGAGCAATGATTCGGAAATGATTGGGAAAGCAGGTATGTTTGGTGCCATCGAAAAAATTATTTTCGATGAAATGGTTTCGATCAAACGTCCATGTCCCTTCAAAATGACCTCACAAGTGTTCGGAGAGAAGTGCTGACATTTCCAAAATTACACAGGCGAGTTTTATATACAGTCAAACCTCGATAAGCCGGCATCCCAAAAGTTCGTTCCAGCCTTGGGCCCGATACTTTTTTCTACCAATTTTTGAAAGCTTTTTCCAGTTCTGCTTTTACAGCCTGGTCGGAAATACCGTCAGGATTCCGATTTTGCCGATCGGTTTTTGAAAAAAAAATTTGGGTTAAAAAAGTAAAACCTCGATAAGCCGGCACCCCTTTTCAAAAAAAAGGTGTCGGCTTAGGGGGGCGGAAAGGGTTGCCGGCTTATCGAAGTTTTACTGTATCGATGAAAAAACTGTATATTTAGATGTTTTTCGTAATTACTTTTTGAAATAAAAACAATTTGGTTTCCTTGCAATTTTTTCGAACTCTAACTGCTAGGCAGTTAAAAATCACATGTTGGACAATCAAGCAAAAGATGGAGTGTATTTTTCTGGAGTGTACAGAAAAAGTAAAAGTTGTAAATGTTGCTGTGATGACAGACAAACAATGTTTTAGCATTGAAGGAGAGAGATTTTATTAGAGAGAGTACTTCTAATAGAAAAGCGCTCTTATTACAAACATTACGGTTATTTGATTTCACATCATCTTCTTATTGCACACGCCCAACCACTCGCATATTTTCTTTGGATTAGTAGATTGCTTGATGACGTCTTCCTAAATAAGTAATTAATGAAAATAGCAGAGCAATGTTTTCATAAATCACACTGACATTCAGTATTATTTTCAGTGTAATGTCATTTAGTCAGTGTCAGATGTCAGTGTGAATTATGAAAACACTGATGACCAATAAAACATTATATTTGTATAGCTTATCTTTTCGTAGGCAACATCTATTTTTCGTCCAATAAAGCTTTAAGTGTGCTTTCAAATGATTACTAAAGGTGGATAAAGTTTGGAGTTTTGAAAAATGCCTTTTCGGCGGCTGACCTTTTCTCTTGAAATCCATTTTTCCCAAAATTTTCACTAATTAAACCAAGCAGAACCAACCGAACAAAAATTCAGACTAGTTTTTTCTAACACTTACAGACTAGCGAAAAAAAACAGAATGTCGTTATCAGCTTTGGGGATGTAGTAACCCCTAATCGGGTACCGTATGTGTCCGAATTGTGCAAACCTAACCGAATATTTTTAACTCTTCGACAATTGGGAGAAAGTTGTGGTCGATCATAAATGTTTAGGTAAAACTCCAAAATCAAAAAATCGGAACAGGGAGTTAAGAAAACAGGTGAAACGGGTGAATGTTTAGGGTCAGACTGTATTGGCTTGAATTTTTTAAAAGTCTTAATACTTAAAAGCCGGTTCGTGCTAATGGAAGCGTTTTGTTCAGAATTTTGCGCTGAACAAGATAGGCGCAAGGAAATTTGCAGAATTCAACAGGCTCTCAAATAAATACAAACTTAGTCGGGTAAATTTCCGTATTGCATGCAAAATTTTAGCTTTTTTTTTTCGAAAATCTCATGAAATACAGAATTAGTTCTTTTGTAGAAACACTAAAAAATCATTGATATCACTGTTTATATTTCAGTACTTTTATTGCAGCAGAAAGCGCAGATTTTGCGCATCATTTCGATACCAAAGAAGGCAGGAAATCATAGAACAAAGCAGTACTAGGATCAACAAATTGGTTAGTGACCAGGCTTTTTCGGGTTTATTCAAATTCGCGGCTTTCTTGGCGTTCTGTACTTTTAGGCTTTTTACAGTTGCCAACGCATGTTCGAGCTCTTCTCAACATTTATTGCGGCCGGAGTACCTTATATCGCCCCCTCGCAAAACGCCCCAAAATCATGTTTTTTGTGTGTTTTAACCACTGAAACATGCTCAAAACATGTTTTTAGGTGGCGGAAAACCATTTCCTGGGAAAAAAAATTTCATCAAAAATCGACCAAACCATGATTTCAACTTTTTACCATGTTTTTCAACATGGGACTTGGCAAAAAGAGCCTCTAAATGCATTTTATGATCAAGAATCTTGCTCGGAATTATATCTAAGGTAAGTGAGTGGGCGCATCTCTAACCCTTCAAGCCTCCTGCGCCCCCGAAGGGGGCGCAGAGCGATGGGAGGCTTGGGTTGAGATGCGCACACCCACATACCTTAGACACAAATCACTCGAAAGCGACTCTGGTTGCATGAAAAAGCATGCATGTCAGAGTTTATTTATGCGGTAGGCCCAGTATTCAAAACTATGTTCAAATCGAGCTTCAAATCGTAGAAGAAATGCTTGATAAATTCTAATATTGTTGTTAAGTCGATTTTCGACCAACAAGGGTTATCATGTTTTTGGTCGATTTTTGATGAAAAAAGTTTTTCCCAGGAAATGGCTTTTCGCCACCCAAAAACATGTTTTAAGCATGTTTCAGTGGTTAAAACACACAAAAAACATGGTTTTGGGGCGTTTTGCGAGGGTGCGATATAAAATACTTTAGCCTTTATTGCCCCCAAATTTCAAAAAAAGAAAATTTTTCTTGAGAAAACGTGAAAATACAGAACGCCAAGAAAGGCGCGAATTCGAATTAACCCGGAAAAGGCCTGGTCATCAACCAACTTCTCGATCCTGGTACTGCTTTATGTTATGATTTTCTGTCGTCTTTGGCATCAAAATGATGCGCAGAATCTGTGCGTTCTGCTACTATAACTATACTGAAATAAAAACGGTGATCGCAATGATTTTGTAGTGTTTACACGAAGGAACTTAATTCTATATTTCATAGGTTTTTTTGAAAAATGCTAATATTTTGCATGTCATACGGCAACTTACCCGACTAAGTTTGTATTTATTTAAAAGCCCGTCAAATTCTGCGCCAAATAAGCACTTTAGCTACACTATTTTGTTCGCAGGTGAAAAGTTACACTCAAATAACTAAAATACCCCAAAACTGAGAGTGTCCATTAATGAATTTCTAGAAAAAGTCGAAATTGAGGAAAATGTCTTTTTTGGAGCAAACTGTTCAAAAAGTTCAGTCCATACAAAGACTTTTTCCTCCAACTTTTCAAAACCTTTTCAAAATTTAAGTCAGTCATTTGATAGCTTTCCATAAAGCTGAGATACAGGGCTACACGCTGGTATGATAACTTTGAAAAGGTTAAACAAAAAGTTCGAAAAATGTTTGAAAAAAATTTATGTTTACGATTTGACGGGGTAAATAATTAAGTTGACGATGTAAATTACATTGGTTCATTGTGTTACGAGTTCTTGCATTAGTTCTGTTTCATTTTTCACTCTGAAAGTTTTGGTATGTTTTCGACACAATTTGTATTGAAAAGTCGGCAGGGATAAGCTAAGCAGAGTATACTTCAAATTTTTAATACAAATGGTGGCTTCACTTCATAAAGTAAAAATGGTATTCTTCTCCTGTAATTTCTGAGTGAAATTTATTTCATTTTTGTGCTGAGTTTTTGAATATTTTCAACTCTTTTATTTCTCTACAATAACTGACCGAGCACTCATATAAGGTATCAAACTCTGTGCGGGAGGTCTATTTCACAGTCGGTGAATTCAAAAAGCTGATAATTCAAAAAATTAATATTCAACAGTCAGACAATTCGCAATTTTTTTTGCAAAAAGGTCAAAATTCGGTCTAATTTGCCCATTAAACCGAATTTTTTCTGTTGAATTATTTGAATAATTGAATTTTGTGCTTTTTAAATATGCAGTTGTTGAATGTTAATCTGATGAATTATCTACTTTTTGAATTCACCGACCGTCGATAGACTCCCCGCCAAACTACAGTCAACTCTCTCATTGTGTACACCCCAAAAGTTCATTCCCGCCTAGGGTACGACACTTTTTTTTACCCCGATTTTTAAAATATTTTGTTAGTTCTGATTCGTCAGTCTAGGCTGAAATATCGCGAAAATTCCGATTTTGCCGATCGTTTCTAAAAAAAATACTTCAGATTTGCATTTAGACCTGCAACCCCCGATTTAGTGTGCACCTAAATTTGAAAAAGGGTTACACTAAATCGAGGGTTGCGGGTCTAAATGCAAATCTGAAGTATGTTTTCAGAAACGATAGGCAAAATCGGAATCCTTGCTATATTTCAGACTAGACTGACGAATCAGAACTGACAAAAGATTTCAAAAATCGGGTTAAAAAAGTGTCGTACCCTAGGCGGAACGAACTTTTGGGGTGTACACTAAATCGGGAGTTCACTGTATGTCATTTTCTGAGCAGTTTGATATTTTAATAAAACCAGTGATGAAAAGATAGTTTTGCGAGTTGGACGCTAGTTTTATAACTTTTTGCGAACAGATCACAGCTCAAACACACTTTTTCAAAAGAACAGATGCTAACGCTTATTTTACATATTACAACCATAAAGTGATTCCCGCCTTTCCAAAGATTTTCAACTTTCTCTGCAGAGGCCATTTATTTCAAGTCGGTTATTGGGTCATTGGACTCGTTGAAGCACTCACACTCATATTTTTGAAAAAATTATCTACGTGAAAAACTGCATCTAGATCAAGACTGCTAAAATAATTGTTAATGCCTACCACTGTTTCACGTGCTGCACTCACTGCCGCATCCACAAATGAGAGACTGAGGGACTGAGCTCTGACACTGAAGCTTAAGCAGTTGCTGTCCTAAACGGCTACTTGCTCTGATAGCCTGCCCACAGAGTCCTGCAAACTTCATGCAGAAATTGCATTTTAGATATGAACTTCTGCGATGGTGGGAACACGAGCAGGGACGAGTGGATTCAAATTTCTCTGCCTGATGTTGCCTTTAACAAGAAAAGGATTAACGGAAAAAAGTTGTTGCTGGTGCACAATTTTTACACAGCCGTCCACCGTCGCGTCCTGATTTTTCATAACCAGCCGTCCGACCAGCCGTCTTATAAAAAAACATTTAGGCGGCAATCGGCGGTCGTATACTTTATTTTCGTCGGACGGCGGCCGTTCGACGGTTTCACTTTTCGACGCCGTCCGGACTTAGACGCGGATGGGACGGGCCCGGAGGACGGCGCGATCACTATGGAATCGACCACACAATCGAAATCCTTGCGTTTTTTCGGATCAAATTGATGAATCAGATTTGGTTAAAAGAAGTGTCGGACCCCAACTTTTTGAGCGTCCATTATATCGAGAGGCAACTAAACAACTCTTTTAGGGTATTTGTCTGGTTATTATAATTACGCTAAAATAATATAAAAGAAAATTTCGCGCGACATTTTCTTTCAAAAAGATATTGTTGCGTGACAAATTCTTTTTAAAATCGACAATGTCAAAGTGCAAATATAACATTAATGACCAAAACCCCCCCCCCCCGTGTTAAAAATGCTAACCAAAATCATGTGCATAAATAAGTGTGTCTGGAGCGACACACTCTTTTTGTTCAGGGTTGAATACTTGGGTTCCAGGACAAAGTTCATTGTGGGGTAGATAGTTAGCACATCTAATATAATAAGATGAGCAGAAGTAGTGGTGAACATTCCATCCCTATGTCGCTGTTGCAATCACTGCTGATTAACTTGCTCGCTGAAGTTAGTTTAGTGTGGTGGGGTGTTAAAAGCTATTAATATATTAAAAAGTGACAGGAAAAAGTGAAAAAGTGAACGCTAGCGTTTCATGGCCTCTAATGCTTTGCAGGTTCGATCTTGTGGGGTGGCATGCTTTATATTTTTTTCTTGTATGATCAATATCAAGGGTAATTTGGGTTGATGATCTCAAATCTGCATTAGATTCAAGATCAAGGAAACAAATTGCCTTCAACGTTGATTGAACAAGAAACAAGAAAAATAAGTGCATAATGACCTGCGCACTTTTAAAAGCCATTAAACGCTGACAATCATCCACTGCGCCACCGAGGTCACTTCGAAGTTAAAGTTAGAAAAAAATCTCTACCATTTTGTGCACCTGAGCCAGAAAGGAGAGGAGGAGAGGAGCGGGGCTTCCATGGCAGCTCGATCTCCAAGCAGAAGACATTCTCGATATCCAAGTCACCATAAACTTCTAGGTACTCAACACTGGAGTAGGGAAATTGGTGTCGCCTACTGATCTTCAATCCATCAGCCTTTACAACCCACTCGAATGGCTGGACTTCTAACTGAATTGTTAGTTGACTGTCAGCTTTGATAGTTGGTGGAAGGGGGTGCTCATTCTGTTCATTCCACGTTTGGCCGACGTAGGTGTTCAGAATTAGACTGTGTGAACACCACCACTTACCAAATAGACTGCAATCATAGCTAAAGAAGAAGACTAGCTGCAAAGCGGTACTTCCACGGAAAGGGACTGAGTGGGACTGCCGGAGTTAAGGTTTATAACGAAGGAAGAAGCCTCTTCGCGAATATTTTTGGGCTTTATTGTACACCCTCTACCATGCACTTTGTATGGGCGGCAGTAAATTCATCCTCGGTAAATTCATCCCCGGTAAATTCGTCCTCGGTAAATTTGTCCCAGAACCGCCAATTTAAAATTTTCTAGCAGGTTCGAATCCTGGTAGTAGAAAATATTATTCCAACTTAGTATTATGTGTGAAATTGGGTTTGTTAGGACCAAATTACGATTTCACCCACCCCAACCCCAATATCTTGAGAAGTTACCTCATGGTGAGGTGAATAGACTATACATATTTTAATCACCCGAAGCCTAAACTAGGGGTGAGTTTTTTCTGAGTAGACAGATATCAACCTGGATAGCCTAGAAAATTAAGTTTTATACAAAGTGATAAACGAACCACTAATTCTGATGTAAAATCGTGTGAGAATCGGGTTTAACAAGGTTGAAAGAGGATATTCAGGGTGCCTACCTGGTGCTCTTCCTACCCACACTCAGCTTGACTATATGGCTCTTTAACAAGAAAAAATGTATCCAACCTGAAAGTACACTTGGATAACAAAAAAGATGGAATTTGAACATAATTTTGTTAGCTGGAGCCTACCACATGAAGAAACTCTGGTATGCATGTTGTTTTCATGCATCCAGAGTCACTTTCGAGTGATTTGCGTTTAAGGTATGTGGGTGTGCGCATCTCAACCCTAAGCAACCAAGCCCCCTGCGCCCCCGAAGGGGGGGGCTTTTTTATTAAACTGTGAATGGTGTTGAAACGTGTTCTAAGTGATTTTTATACGCTAGAAACGATAAAAAAAAGTTGTTCCAACGTTTTTCCTACTAAAAAGTTAGGGTTTAAAAAAATTTTGGTAACCATAATTCGACCGATTGCTTGGTCCCCAAGCTAGGTAAACCAAAAAGGGTGACTGTATAACAAATAACAAATAAGATGGGATTTGAACATAGTTTTGTTAGCTGGGGCCTACCGCATAAAGAAACTTTGGTATGCGTCTTGTTTTTATGCAACCAGAGTTACTTTCGAGTGATTTGTGTCTAAGATATGTGGGTATGCGCATCTCAACTCCAAGCCCTCAAAGACTCTTGATAAAAAATTTATTAAGAGGCTCTTTATTAAGCTCCATTCATACTCCCACGGGACACGGGACAATTTTTCAAACACGTTTTTGTCTCTATCTCGGCTCCCAGCCATCATTTTTCACTACTTTTAATAGATCTACAAGGCAACAGACCATGCTCTACAACATAGGGATAACAGATTTGCCATGATCAGTATCGAAAACGGTTTTTAGGCTGTCCCGCAGGTCAATGTCCCGTGGGACAAATTCCTATATTTGTACCGCGGGACATTGACCTGCGGGACAGCCTAAAAACCGTTTTGATACTGATCATGGCAAATCTGTTATCCCTATGTTGTAGAGCATGGTCTGTTGCCTTGTAGATCTATTAAAAGTAGTGAAAAATGATGGCTGGGAGCCGAGATAGAGACAAAACGTGTTTGAAAAATTGTCCCGTGTCCCGTGTCCCGTGGGAGTATGAATGGAGCTTTAAGAGAATTTATTAAGAGGCTTTTTGCCCAGCTCCAGTGACCAAACTGGGTAGAATACCTTAATATAAGGTAATTTTGGTCCCCCAAGAAAATAGTCAAATTTCGGTCAATTTTTTTTCAAAAAATCCATTTTTTTGTTTTAAAAAAAAATGTCACAAAATAACTTTCTATTGTTTTAAGCATATAAAAATTACCTAGAAGTCATTTAAACATGATTTACAAATTACGCAAAAATGCGCCCTCCCCCTGGGGACGAATTTACCTGGGGGCGAATTTGCCGGGGACGAAATTACCTAGATCCATTGTTCAATTATTATATCCACTCAGGTATTGCCGTGGACTGCAGGACAGATCTGGATCTGAGGATAAAGGGGGGCTTTAAGTACAGTAACTACCCTTAAGTATGTTAAGTACCTTAAGTTCCAAATAATGTTTCCTACCAATTGGATTCAAACCTGTTCTAAAATGTTTTTTGAATTGGCGTTTCGAGGTTTTAGTTTCTTGGTTTTAAGCTGGTTTTAAGCTATAATTTGGTTATTTAGAGAATTTATTTGTTTATCGTTGGTTTTTCCAAAATATATTGCTGAACATTTTTCAGTTGCAACTGTTAATCCTTCTTTATTTGACCAGTCGGCTAAGGCAATAAGAGCTTGCTGCAGTTTATGACCATTTTTGGAGTAAATTTTGACATCGTCGGCAAATAATTTTACGCTGACTTCCTTTGGAAGATTTCGGGGAAGATCATTTATAAAGATCAAAAATAAGAGGGGCCTAAAACACTACCTTGTGGAACTCCCGAACTATAGGTTTTGGCTCAGAAAATTGGTCATTAATTTATGGATAATATTTAAAACTGGCCATAAAATACTGAATTTTGGCCATAAATTATTGAATTTTGGCCATAAACTTTTGAATTCTGGCCATAAACTTAAATTTGGCCTTGATATCCGAATTTTGGCCGTAAATTATCAGATTTTGGCCATAAAATACTGAACTCAAGTTGGCTCTACGTCATTGGTCTACAATTGGTCTACAAGTCAATCGGCCCACCAAAGTATTATCACCTCCAAATGTCGCACGAACTATAGTATTAACTTAAAATTTTGTACTGAAATGGTTTGTTATGATCAAATCGATGTTTTGACTATTCATAATCTCAATATCTAATTAGTACTTGGGTAGGTCTACTTGGGTATCCACTCCGAGGTGGTCGAGTACCTCAGTTTAGACTACCTCAGTTTCTCAGGTGTTGATAAGTTGAAACCAGGTTTTGTTCTTTAAAAACCTTTCTTTACACCTACTTTCTTGTTTCTCAGGTAAATATCACGAATTCAAGTAAGTAGATCTCAAGAGCCATCTGGAGGATGCCCAACAATCGTGGGTTGGTTTTTCGGCCTGCGAACCTTTCAGAATTTTTTTTTTTTTGAAAAAAGAACCAGAAACTTTCCTTAAGCATTTTTTAAAACGCATTTTTTATCGAACTTCCCCGAATCACAGCCTGGGTCCCTCTTCTGTGAAATTCACCTATTATTCACCACTCCAGGAAAAAGACTCTAATAAATTCACTCCCGCAGACACACTAACTACGTCATTCAGCCAGGGTTGGAATCAGTGTTTCCAAAAAGCAGAAGCGGAAATCAGAAACAGAAATCTGATGGCAGAAAGCAGAAGCATTACAGAAGCAGAAGCATAATGATTCTGCTTTTGAACTTTTCTGCTTCTGCCTCTGCTGCCTTTCTCAAAACGTTATGTTTCTGCTTCTGCTTCTGCTTTTCAAACTTTATGCTTCTGCTTTCTGCTTCTGCTTTTCAAACTTTATGCTTCTGCTTTCTGCTTCTGCTTTTGAAACTTTCTGCTTCTGCATTCAGTTTCTACCTATTTTCTGTTCTACTGATTGTTTATTCGTTCTTCAAGCCTTTGATCGTACTCTGACTTTTACATATTATTTTTAAAATTAGATTTAGATACCGGAAAAGTGCTGCTGGATATGCCGAGAAGACTTCTGACTCGAGTGGTTTTCTGCTGGTTTATTGAATCAACGCCTGACAGTCCGACTAAGAAGGTAACTACTCTCACTTTTCAAATGCAGCTTTTAACTTTTCCGACTATTCAGGTGGACAAACTCTGGCAAGTGGGATAAGCCGGTTCGTCAGAGCGTTATCAAGCAGAGAGTCCCTGATGCTGCGCCTGTCAAGAAGTCGCCAGCCAAGAAAGCAGCTGCTCCCAGGTCCAATGTCAACTCGGATCGGAAAGTAACGCTCTATCAAGTCTCCTGCTCCCATCAGCTCCAGTTTTTTTTGCTGGGCGGCGTCGATTTGGTGCAAGTCTTTGAAGCTTCCATCTGGAGAAGATGATTAGAAGTGGCGAAAGCGGTCAGTTCTCCTCCAAAACGCACTTCGGGCAAGATTTTCGAGTCTCTTCGGCCAAGCATCAGTGTCTGGACGCTAAGAATATGGCCGAGGAAGTAGTCAATGCACCTGTCGATGATGATGCTCCTCTTGAAATTTCAGTTGAAGGTACACCTTGCTGCTATTGCTTTCAGTATGGCTCCATATATAGTTTTTTTTCAGATGATTCGGTGGTACGCCTTATTGCAGTGCTAGCCGTGCGGGCAGATGGACGTTGCCCAATTGCTCAAGTGCGCTACTCAGATGGTTCGGAGAAGCTTATCGCAACTGCTAAGTTGGCGGAACAGTCTCCATTGGTTAGTCATCTTACCAGTTTTGTTTATAGCGCTTAAAATGAATTCTCTTAGACGCTGATCAATTACTATGAGGTCTATCTCAATCTCCTTCGCTGATCGTCTGGTTCAGTCAGAAAATGTTGAGTATGGAGATTGTTTTTCTTTAATTGTTTGTTTCCGTTACCTTTGTTATGGTTGTTGACTGCTGCTCAATAAATCTTCTTTTGAAAGCCATGCGCTGACATATTTTGCATGTACTTCGGCTTCAGGATTTGTCATGGTAATAGATGGCTTGTGCATTATCGGTATAGACTTTAGGATATTGCGCGCATCGAAGGATGCTTCTGTCTTCTTGTATCATAATAAGCCCTGAATCAAGTGACTTTATGGTATTTAAAATTTGAAAAGATTCGAGTCTTAACCGATATTTATGAAAAAATTTAAAAATAGGCAGAAAACTGGTTGCAATGTGTGTGAAAAATACATAAGAGGAAGATTCTGATCTATGTCCATCCGAAATAAGCGCAGGAGGCTTGATGGGTTAGCGATGCGCGCACTCACTTACCTTAAAGATGATTTCGAGCATGACTTTTGATCATAATATGCATACAGAGTTCTTTTTGCCCAGTTCCAGTGACCAAAACGGGGTAGAATAGCCTTTAGTTAATGACTTAACTACCGCTCGTCAATAAAAGGTCAAATTAACGGCAGTGGTGATTTTCTTATAAAAATGCGAAATGGCGGACAAATGAGGTGCGGCCAAATGAGTAGTACCGAGAAATAAGTCTGTGGAGTCGAGGAGTCTCTTATGGAGAAGAACGTTTTTACAGGAAAAACGTTATATTTACATAAAGTCTGATTCATTTGGGTAAAAAAGTTTCGGGTTATTAAGGTTATCAGATTACAGTGGCTTATAATCATTATTGAACGTTGAATAAGTAAGCGTTAAGGAATAATATTAAAAAATATACAAAAATTGCAGAAAAAATCAAAAACACTTTTTGAAAAGCAAAAATAAAAAGCAGGAGCAGATTGCCACGAGCAGAAGCAGAAAGCTTACAAAAGCAGAACAGAAAGCAGAAGCAGAAAGTTTCAAAAGCAGAAACAGAAGCAGAAACAGAAAGTTTGAAAAGCAGAAGCAGAAAGCAGAAGCATAAAGTTTCAAAAGCAGAAGCAGAAACAGAATGCTTGAAAGGCAGAAACAGAAATCAGAAACAGAATTTCCGCTTCTGCTTCTGATTGTGGCGATCCGCTTCTGCTTTTTGGAAACACTGGTTCGGATGTGATGAAGCGATCTAATATACTGTTTCCAGTACTCGACTATTTCAGGGAAAGTGGGAAATCTCCCGAGAGGTGGACACCACTTATATCCAGACCACATCTAAGACTGTGATATGTCAAAAGAACCGGTAGGATGCGCTCTTTCGAACGAGTGTATGTGAGCTGCAATCTGTCTGCCAAAAGTGAGACAACCAACATCCAACTCACAAAACCACCATTTTCTCACCTGCCGAATTTCCACTCAAAGCTGCTCAAGATCATGTCATAGCTGAAAATGCCAATGCAGAATGCAATGCCATAAAATGCAAAAATAATGAAAGAGGGTTGATAAAATTAGTGTGCCAGTTTTTTTTGGATGCTTGCCTAGTCTAGTGCACAATATTTCAGTTAAAAATCTATGCTCTGCCCACCTGCTTGCGTATGGCAATATCTCTATACATATACCTAAACAGCGGGAAGCTTAGTGCAATGATTTGAAGCTGCTTCGATTGGGAGAGCACCTGCTTGTGAAATAATACAATGTTGGATTTTTTATTTTCACACAATTTAAAAACATAATTTAATTTTTTCAATAGTAAACTAATTTCATGACTAAGATGAAAATGCTCAAAACTATTTCTAAAAACCCAAAACTTATACTAAAATACTATAAATTTTTTCTGCTCATCGCTATATGCTTACTATTTCTATTGATTTTTCGAAAAACTTCGGGATGCAAATGTTAATGCCCACAAGAAAAAGTAATTACCAGTAACATTGTAGTTTTGAACGCAAATCAGACCATGGTAAGCAATATCACTAACAAGCCTGGGGTCAGCGACAATATGGCTATGCATTTGAATGAAACTATAAGCAGCGGAAATGTAGCTAATGAAAAACTAATTGTTAGTAAAAATAGGATAGTAAATGAAAACCAACTTCAAACCAACAAGTTTCAGGCAGATTTGTATGGCAGAAAACCAAGGCAGGCATTTTATAATTGTTTTTTTGCACTGGGGTTTGCATTTAGAGAGTGGGGTTAAACTGCTGTTTCAAAAGTCGGTATTTATACGGTAGAAGTACAGGAAAGAAACCCTTGCAAATCTGCAAAATTCAATTGAAATTCAAAATCCCTACCCATTCTTAAGCTTAAAGGGCCATAGAAATCGCCGACAACGAGAACTTCAAATGTTGAATTTGCGCGGGACACTTCTCTTTAGTCTCGCACTGTACTCTTTTGACTTGCTTCGAATGACTCAAAAGAGTAAAATGAAAGACGAAAGAGAACTGTCCCGCGCGAATTCAAACATTTGAAATTCTCGTTGTCGGCGATGGCTATGGTCCTTAAAAAGGATTATTTTTGAAAAGTCAGCATTAGACTTCAAAAAACTGTGAGGTCATTTTGAGAAGTTGATGAATATTTTAATCACTTTAGCTGGTCAAATATTAAATTCAGGTCCCGAATTTCAGGATTAAGCGCTTTTTAACATTTTAGCACTTTATAAAAAAATCCGAGGTGTTTAAATTTTTGTCTTTAAAAAGCGCTTAACACTAACTCTGCTTTGACCAACTGAATTCAATTTTTTTGTCAACTCATCAAAATGACCTCACAGTCACACACTTTTAAAAATAATACACCCTTTAGATTTTTGATAGCTTCTTAGAAAGTCAACATAAATATTTGAAATTTCGCATGACATTCGATTTTTACATGTCTAAATTGCCATTTTTAGATTAATTGTGATAGACCCTGAATGCCTGCTATTGTATGATACTAAAGGTAAAAATATGTGTGATGCGCCAATAATGATAGCGACCAATGACAAATCATTACTCACAGCTTCCAATCCTAGCTATCATTATGTTAGTTTTGAAGGGGATCTGGACTCCAAATACTTGCTTTTTCACATTAAAAATGAAACCAAAGCTCTTCCAAGGTAAATTTTTGCATTTTCATATAAAAAACACTGTAAATTAGAAAAATTGTGAAAGGAAATGTAGATAAAATGACTTCTAGGGGGCATAGGCTTTATCCACCCCTAGAGGTCCGCACCTAGTGGGGGTGTATGCTTAAGCTCCCAATGTATTTTTTTGGCTACTTCTCTCAGTACAGTTTGAAAATTTGCTAAAGTTCCGATCATGCTGATTGTTTCTGTGAATAATCAAACACTATTAAAAAATGACAAAAATCCGAAAAATCGGAAACACTTATATTTTTGTCATTTTTTTCAAGAAAATTGACTTTTTCCAAAAGGTCATTTCTCAACACCTAGATCTCGAAAAATCATTATGCAACATGCTTTTTGTAGCTCTTGAACTGCGCTACGACATGATGATAAAATATTCCAGCGGCTCTTAAAATACAATAAAACATTTGACCAGTTAAAGTGATGAAACGCTGGTTAACTTCTCAAAATGACCGGACAAGTCTTTGGGCTAAATAATGACTTATCTGAAATAATGAAGCTAAGTGTAATATGCCATTTGAAAGAGGAGATTCAGGGCTACAAATAATTTATTTGGAATAATTTTATAGTAATATTTTCATTTTTAAAAGTAAGCTCAAAAGTCCATCGAGAACTTTTCTAACACCAGTTACAAAGTTTAAAAAAATTAACAGAATGAGGTAGAGCAGATTCAAATTAATGCCTGTTTTGCTTTTTCGTGGCATATTTCAAGCTTTTCGCAAGCCAAATCAGCATGAGCCTAAAAAATAACCTTTATAATTTTCTTGTTCTTTTACCGTATTTTTTATTGTAATCCGCTGGAGGGAGGGAAGTTTATCTTTCAACACTCCAAAAACCGGAAAAATTTAAGGTCGATCTCGAGATTTTTAGGTGTTCAACCGAAATCTATTTAGATTTGCAACTTTTACTTCAGCTTCCATTGATCTCTTTTTTGAAGCCCAACCTAAAGAAACTGAGCGTGATTTAGAAGTGCCTGTACATGTAGCTCCATTCTTAAGAAACTACAAAGCGGGTCGATTTCTTGAATGCCATCCCATAATCACTGACGAAGAGATGATAGCCGTGGCAGAGACGCACAAATATCACCGAAGGATACCCACTCAATTTGCAGACAGGGTTGCTCAATTCTTGAGGTGCTATCCTGGTTTTCTATTACTGGTTTCCTGTTCAATGGTTCTCTATTAGGTTGGTTAATTTTGACCTACAAAACTAAACTTAAATATGGTTTTAACCAACTTCTGTTATATGAAAGTTAAAGCCACGAAAAAATAAAAGCTCAGTTTTGGCATGTCTAAACGCTCGTATTTAACTCAGGAAGACTCCAAATCATCACTTCTGGCCAAAATTAGCAGAATCGCTTAAAATTGCACAAAAAGTGCTGGTTTTTGGATTTAATTTCATTTTTATCATAAAAAATCAGTATTTGTGTGTCAGAATCAGCCAAATGCTTAGAAATCATCGCGCTTGAGAGCGCTAATTTAACTAATCCATTCAAAAAAATTATTTCTCAGGACACATACAGTTCATCCTCGATATAACATCGCTCTCGAGACCGGCCATTGGCTGTGTTATACCGAGAGTGGTGTTATATCCAGAGTATACTGTCTGTATTCGGCTTAAAAAACGCGGTCCCCAAAATCCGGTATTTTCTTCATCTACTTTTGGTCTTGTAGGCCTAATTTAGGGTATCATTTTTAGGGTAACAAATTTCGAATTTCCGGGCACCACCTCTCATTAGCGTGGACATGCCCCTTTAACAATTTTGGACTTCTTTTTTTACCATATCGTAGGCTGTTTTTGAGAAATTGTATTAACTTTCTCAATTTATTGTCAACATCTGAAATCGTTATGGCTAGCAAGGCTTTTCCTTTAACTAATGATAAAAAAAATTGAATTATGTGTTAAAATATCCAGGTTGGCGACGAGAATGCTCAATAATCCCTCACACATGGGATACAGACATTGGAATGTTTGCTGAGCAACATTCATCGGAGTTTATCAACGCGTTAAAAGCTAAAACCATACCTAATTTCAAACTGACTAACATGTATGGACGGGTAGAAGACTCTCTGGAAGTGCAAGTCTGGTAGACGGAACTAGAATCGATCTTTTTTTATATTTATCAAAATCCCGCCAACAATACATCCTATTCCGCATCATTGAGAGGAGCGGCTAAACAACAAATAAAATCAATTTACCCTGTATTCACTGAGATTTGTGCTGGTGTATTACATGGTGTACTGGTTCATTTTCCGTGTGACGTGGATAAAATATTAGAGGTTTTTTAATTTTTACCTTTTTGGCAAAACTTATCTAAATTGTTCAGGCTGACTATGGCGTAGGTTGGCGACAAGACGAAGACACAGACCACTACTTTTGGGATAAAATCCGAAAAACATTGAAGAGTGGAGATTTTTGAACGACACTGAATTGAAGCAGCCTACCAAACATTTTATTAAAATTTTATTTTTAAATATTATAAAAAGCAGTAAAATTTTCAACACTTTATGGTTTATTTGTTTGTTTTTCGGAAACATACTTTGTGTGTATAAAACAATTAAAAAGAAGGATTCCTGATAATAAAAAAAAGACTGACGATCCAAAATTCAGAAGTCTGTCCGTACAGTTAATTGTTTGGGTTTTCATTTTTCAGGTAGTTTTCAGGGCCTCAGATACCGTGAATGCTCTAATAGGCCGACAGTCTCTAATAACCGGCACCCCTACTTTGAAGACCTATATCTCGACTAAAGAACTTTTTTCCCAAAACTGTTTTTTTCGCGTTTTCTTAACTCCCACGAGCTCTACCGATTCCACTTATGGGTTTGTGTTTTCGCCCGAAAATCTCGAGACTTACTCAAATTTTCTGATTTTCGGTTGATTGAAATATAACTGGACATGTCGGCCTATTAAAGAATTTACGTAACTGTGTTGATAAGTCTTCTATGGAAAAATGACCATTAGGTTCTATTTCAGCTGAAAAATACACTTGTGTCAACCTTCCATTTCAGATCGGCCGTGTTAAACTTTCTAGAATTGTCTCTAGGGGAAAGAAGGCCCCCTCGAGTTTGTCCCCGCTTAGGGTCCGATACATTTTCAGTCCGATTTTTGAAGGTTTTTGCCAAATCTGTCCTTCAGTCTGAACTTTTTAAAACAGGTGTCCATTTATTGGGAGGCGCTGATCTTAATAGCAAAACTGCAAAATTTTGGAAATTCTTGAGTTTTGTGTTACCTTTTAAGAATCAAAAGTGGTGTATCAACACACCGTCTTTTTATAAAAATAAATCTCATTTTAGTGGCTAGGGGAAACTTGCCAAAAACGAATTTGCCAAATACGAAATTGCCAAAACGAAATATGCCAAAACGAAATTTGCCGAAACGAAATTTGGCCAACGAACCAACAGGGGGGACCAAGGCAGTTTTTACGTTTTTTCGAAATTTTCGAAACTGTGTCCTAACCACCTAAAACCACCCCAAACAACCAAAAACCACTAAAAACAGCAAAAACCAGCTAAAATCACACTAAACAACCCAAAACACCCCAAACCACCCGAAACCATCCAAAACTACACCAAACAAAATTTTGCGGAATTTAAATTTTAGTCTGAACCAACCAACCAAGTGGTCGTCCACTTGGATCAAAATTTTTTTTTACGTTTTTGGGTTCTAAAACCAGTTTTCTAGACTAATTCGTGCACGCTTAACATGGTTTGACAGTGTCAAAATGCCGTTTTCTCAGTTATTTTTGAGTTTTGGCAAATAATTGATTTTACAAAATCAATTATTCCCTAAAACTCAACAATTTCTTCATGAATCGTGATTTTACCACTGTCAGACCATGTTCACGTGCACGAATCAGTCCAGAAAATAGGTTTTGGAATCCAAAAACGTAAAAAAAAATTTTGATCCAAGTGGACGACCACTTGGTTTGGTTGGTTCAGACTAAAAATTTAAATTCCCGCAAAATTTTTGTTTGGTGTAGTTTTGGATGTTTCGGTGTTTTGGGGTGTTTGGGTTTTTAGTGTGATTTTAGCTGGTTTTTGCTGTTTTTAGTGTTTTTGGTTGTTTGGGTGGTTTTAGGTGTTAGGACACAGTTTCGAAAATTTCGAAAAAAACGTAAAAACTGCCTTGGTCCCCCCTGTTGGTTCGTTGGCCAAATTTCGTTTCGGCAAATTTCGTTTTGGCATATTTCGTTTTGGCAAATTTCGTATTTGGCAATTTCGTTTTGGCATATTTCGTTTTGGCGCATTTCGATTTGGCAAATTTCGTTTGGCAAATTTCGTTTTGGCAAATTTCGTTTTGGCAAACATACGTTTGGCAAATTTCGTTTTTGGCAAGTTTCCCCTAGCCATTTTAGTCACGCTTTTGGATTGCTTTTAGGTTAGACCTTGACTGATCATCCCACTTGCTTGGATTAATAAATATAAGTACTTATTTACAGGCTCAGCCATCGGCTGTAGGAAAAACGGCCCTATCCCTCAATGGGGGTTTTTTTTACCTTGGTCCGCCCTGTTGTTTTTTGTGATTTTTTAGGCTTTAGGCTTAGGCAAAGGCTGGCCAGCGTATGTTAGGACGGACTAAAACGTATTTTAGACTCATGTTTAAGTTCGTCCTAACATACATAGGCCTACTTTTGCCTGCGCCTTAGCCTAAAACTCACGAAAAAACAACAACAGGGGTGACCAAGGCAACCCCCCCTTAAGGGATAGGGCCGAAAAAACTGTGTTTATCGAGCTCAAAGACAAATTGTGGAAAGAAAAAAGGGTGGAGGCGTCCTTTCCTACATAAACTGTACAAAAGTGAATTTGGTGCCAGATCTGTGATCGGCATTTTCTGATTCTGGTAGGCAATACTTGGCGAAAAACACATAAAATTTTATTTATTTTATGGCCCATTGGAATCTTGACTTCCGGTTTACCGCTTTTTCACCGACAAAGGCAAAAAGCTATAAATAATTTAAAAATATTGCTTTTTTTTAAATAAGGTAATCATCTAAACTATTTTTGCCGGCAGATTCGCATCACATTTTAATGTAGGACATCAAAAAATCCATCAAAAAAAAGAGGGTGAGGAGGCGACCACTGCAGAGAGAGAGAGACAATCGTTTGACCGAAAAAACTAGATGAACTAATATAACTAAGGCGTAGAGATGGAAAACTCATATGACAAATAATATTTGGAGGGGTCGTCAATGCTGAAGTATGGCTTAGAGAGAGACTGTGAACTTATCCAAACCAAAGATTTGCTGGAACAATAATTGTATCTCAGACCACTAGCATCATTTCTTTTTTCGATAAAATGTCCTACAGTCAACTCTCGATATAACTCCACCTGGGAGCGGCTCAAAGTGACGTTATATCGAGGGTTCACTTGACTGAATTTTAGTCAAAGCTGACCAAATCGGTCCATTCTGGTGGTGTTATATTGAGAGTCGACTGCATAACTCTTGGTTTCGCTACACTTTCAGACTTTGCCCACTCTATTGAAAAGAACGCTTAGGTCGACATTGATTGTGAATGTGCCTTTTGGCTCAGGATCTGACGCACTTTTTCTGGGGTCTCAAACATATATTTAGGTAATTTTCACTCAAATTTTGTAAGAAAAAATTTGTGGGCGGCGGAGGGCTGGGAGCGTATTCACTACTAAAGTCGAAGCCTGATTTAGTTTTTACCGCTTTGAGTGAGCTAATTTCACATGTGGCATGTCAAAGGCAAAAAAGCTATGAATAATGAAAAAATTTTACTGCATCTGAAAGAAAGACGAAAATGTTAAAGTGTTCAAATGAGAATGCTGCTTCAATATTGTAAAACAGACTCCTTATTGTACAGGGTGGTCCGAGAAATTTGTAGGATTTCAAACGGCCATTCTCCATTTTTCCATTTTCTAGTTCGTTTTTTTTGAAATTTTGATTTTACAGATTTATTTTTATGGCCGAAAACATTTTTTGGAGTATTTGGGTGTATGAATAACCATATGGTGCAACGGTTCATTTAGATGAAGAATTTCACGTAGATCATTTTCAAAAATATACACGGGTGTAAGGACCGGTCAAGTTACCCAAAAACCGGCTTGAAATAAGCGACCATTTCAGTTCTAGATGATTTCAGAAAAAAAATCGGCACTTATTGGGTTGGGGGGTGGGTTTTTCACTTATATAAAAATAGTGTTTAAATGACTCCTAAGTAATTTTTATATGCTTAAAATGATAAAAAGTTATTTTCTGACATTTTTCCACACAAAAATAGATTTTTAGAAAAAAATTTTTTGACTGAAATTCGACTTTTTGCCTTGTCCCCAAGGCAATCCAACCTGAAAGGGTACCTGGATACCACAAAAAGATGGAATTTGAACATAGTTTTGTTGACTGGGCCTACCGCATAAAGAAACTCTGGTATGCATACATTTTTATGCATCCAGAGTCACTTACGAGTGATTTGCGTCTAAGGTATGTGGGTGTGCGCATCTCAACCCCAAGCCCCCTGCGCCCCCGAAGGGGGCGCAGGGGCTTGGTCGGTTAGAGATGCGCGCACTCACTTACCTTAGACATAATTCCGAGCAAGACTCTTGATTAAAAATGCATAAAGAGACTCTTTTGCCCAGCTCCAGTGACCAAAACGGGGTAGAATACCTTAACACAAGGAAATTTGCCTTGGTCCCCCAAGGCAAAAAGTCAAAAATTTTTTCCAAAAATACCATTTTTTGTGTGGAAATATGTTAGAAATTGACTTTCTTATCGTTTTAAGCATAATATTACTTAAGAGTCGTTTAAACACTATTTTTAAACAAGTGAAAAACCCCGCCCCAACCCAATAAGTTCCAAAAAATCGCAAAAAACAGGAAGACCAGGCCTCAATCTCGGCACACCATAATTGGTCCAATCATTTGCCCACACCTCATTTGAGAGCAAGGAAGCCAGTTTACGTCAGGTCGATTACAAAGATTTTTTAATTTCATTTTTCTGTGATATGCAAAACACGTTTTAGCCCGTGCTGACTAACCCCGCCGAGCACAAGCTTGAAAAACAAATTCAATGAAATCCATAATTACCAAAAAAAAGTTTTTTTAAACTTTTCCACGAAACAGAATGCCACAGTGTGTTTTAACACGCCGTGCTGCGATTCTAGTTTGGAACGGGACCTTATTTATTGCAACATTATCAAAACAGGTGTTTTGTTTGAACGGTTATGCGTAAAGTGTGGGCCGTAGTCTGTGCGCCAGTAATGTATGCGCCAGAATAGTAGGTTTATGATCCTACTTAAAATGGTATCCTGTATACATTTTGATTACTCTAGGTAAATCGATGCTCGGCAATAAATGCCCCGATAAATTGATGCTCCAATTTTTAGGTTCGAATCCTGGTGGTGATAAACTTTATTTCTTTCCTAAAATAGCTTGTAAAGAGCCAGCTAGCTTCAGGGTGGGTAGGAAGACCACCTGGTACCTTTTCCGAACAGGTATCCACAACCAGGTAGATGATTATCGATGTTAGGTGATACCTCGGGGTTACAAAAATTACCAGCTGGTTTCCTACCTACCCTGAGACTTCCCAGTCCTCTAAAACTATTTGAGCTAAGAGAAAAAGGTTTGCCACCACCGGGATTTGAACCTTTAACATTAAAAAATTGAAGAGTCAATTTATCAGAGGATCAATTAACCGAGTATCAATTTAAGGGTAAAACAAAACCAGATTACTGGCGCACAAATTACGGGCACACTTTACGCATAACCGTTTAAACAACATAATATTTGTGCCTTTCATTTATTTGCTGCCGTATAGCACATAAGTTGCAGTTGAATACTGTGAATCGAGCACCTTTTATGGTGACATCAAAAACACTGCTTGAGCATCTAAGAAGTGGCCATACACACAGTTGACTATAGATAGCAGTGATCGCTGGAGACCACGATTAGAAGTTTCTTTTTGACAGTCCGTTTCTTTCAAATAAAAACACTCTTAATCAAGTATATCCAATTTTCGTCCGCAATATTGAAGGTTCTCACTATCGAGAATCTAATAAGCACCGGTGCGTCTATTTTTCAACTCCATCCCCCCTCCCCCGGCGGTCCGTATCATAAGATGAGGGTTAACTTACCCGGGTAAAGTTACCCGGTAAAACTACCCGGGTAAATCACCCCTCAACTGAGGGTAAACCCATACCATAAGAAATTTACCCGTTATCGGGTAACGGTTACCCTCACTTTCACCCTCAGCTGTGAGTAAACTTACCCGTTACCCAGTTCTTATGGTGAGGGTAAACACAACCAGCTGTGCATTAGCTTTGTTTAGAATGTGTCATACAACGAGTATTGGGAAGTGAAGAATTGGCAAGTAAATTTACACGCGAAAATTCAGTCCTAAATTCAGGTGTGAATTCAGGCGTCAATTTTCATGGCACTATTCACGCCTGACTATTATGACCCGGCTCAAAAAAAGATCGAGTTCAACCGGTTTAAAAGCAGTTAAATAGAGTTAAATACAGAATACAAGTCATTATAGCGCTAACCATTAAAACTTCCATTATTGTAAAATAAGATCATTTTCTGGTTATTTAACCATAACCACGCGGTTCATGCTTAATTTTTATTATTCTACCATTTAGCGGCTGTTTGATTACTTAATCTCAATTATTCCTACTTAACAATTGTGTTTAAAATACTTTTGAGCAGTAAAAGAATTCAATGTAAAACAGTGGTAATAAACGTTGTGAAATATCTCTATATAATATTTGGGACAGGGGTGTTGCGTCACACTTCTATGTGGTTCCGTTGTCCCAGTTATAACTTTTTTCTGAAAAATATTTATTTGGCAAGTTTGTACTTATTTTAAAGCTTTTTTAACGGCGAAGGACCTTTCACATTCAGATTTGGGATTTGCTGTGAAACAATTTGAGATTTGGTCCTTTGAATTTAAAAATTGGAGGTTTTATCGGAAAATGCATTAAATGCTACCCAAAATGGCTGGGAAATACCAATGGCAAATCATTGCACTTAAATCATCGCACACAAGAAAAGTTTATTGATGGCGCCTGTAAGGCGCCTCTCCACCTAGTAAAGTAATATTAAGTGGTTTTTCCAACATTATTTAAATGTAGCCAGGGGCGTAGCCAGAAATTTTTGACGACGGGGGGGGGGGGCACCAAAAATTTTTAGGCCATTTTACTTACACCGTTTTTGAAAAAATCTGACGAAGGGGGGGGGCACGACATTTTTTCAAAATCCTGATTTTTAGAATCAAATATGGATTTGAGATTTCATGTCTGGTGGCCCTGGTGCGCTATAAATATATTCGGCTGTATATTTGAAAGACAAAAAATGTAGTAAAATACGCGATTTGTACTACAAGTCTCATTGTGACTGCGATTTTTCCGCGTCATTGTGGATGAAGCGTAAGCCTTGTCGTTTTTTTTACTTATCTCGTATAGAGCCTTCTTAGATATTTTGGATGCGCAATGCATTTTTTCTTTAGTGTATCAAACATTGACTATGAGTGAGAAAGAAAACGCTAGCAACAAGCAGGGCATCCTTCCGAATCCGGTTTTTTATTACTTTTTTTCCAAAGGTTTATGATCAAATCTTTTAGGGCTCTGCCAATGTTTCAATCAAGGATAGTAATGAGAAGCAAGTTGAACCCGCTAATCACACTGCTGCTGCTGAGGTCATAATATTTATATCTTATACCTGTAAAATACAAACGAAATATTTTAGTGCGAAATTAAAAGAATTGATGGCAGCAAGCGCGATGATTTTGCCAACGATCCTTCACCAGATGAAGTTGGTATCTTTTTTCGAGAGCACTTTCAATAAAAGAGTTTAGAAGAGTGCTAATCAGTCGCAATATGAGCCCAAAGATGCTGACGACGAAAGCCATCAAAATCAGGTGATTTACTTATTTTTTCTGCTAGTACGTGACTGATAGACTGCCTCTGAGAAGTGAAAGCCAGAATGTTCTGCGATACCATGCAAAAGCGTGACTCCACGTTTAATATTGTGCACGTCCATTAATTCTCGAAAATTCTTCCACTTTGCACATCCCACTTCCTGATCATGCTTATATTCACGGCAGATCATACACCAGCCAGAAATTTTTGATGTTCGTATAAAGCTTTGAGTAGGTTGGACGACTTAAAAATTAACTCGAAAAATCCGTGCGAAAATCCAACGACAAAGAAAAAAATTTGAATTGGAGGGGAACAATCGTTGTCGGAGACGGCAATGGCCATTTAATTACAGTCCACTCTCGATACAGTGTAGCTCGCGGGGATCGGAAAAAATATACACTATATCGGGAGTTACACTATATCGAGGGTACACTGTAAGCCAGTTTGGCTTAGAGCTGACTAAATGAGTTTGAAAAAATATACGCTATATCGAGGGTACACTGTATCGAGAGTTGACTGTATTGAAGGGTGTACTAAATTTTTTTCATCACTCATAACCGTCATAACTCTTGCGCTAGACCGTCTTTTATCATCTGTATTCTCAGATCGACTCATCTTGCTCTACCGATTTTTGGGTAATAAAATGTCAAATACACGATTTTTGCTTGATCTTCCTGTGGCTTTGTCCGGGTCTGTGGATGGCTTATAGATGGGCAAAAACATTTTTTTTCACATACTTTTAAGTTCAGAAAAAACTGTCCATAACTCATCTTGGCTCCGTCGACAGAATAGATTATCAATTTATGTGTTTTCATTAGAATCATTTTGGCCTTGCCTTTTTTCGTGTATCTGGTCTTTGATGGCGGTTTTTGTTCAAAAGTTTGCTTATTGTCCTTTTCGTTATACAGGGTGTTTCAAGAAATCCGCAGGATTTGAAATGGTCATAACTTTTTTTCTAGACCGTTTTCGAATTTCTGTAAACGCCAATCGTTTTCTCTTGACGGGCATTTTGTTTTTCGGAAAATTTTTTTTTTCGAAAATTTTAACTTTTTTGCCTTGGTCCCCCCTATGGTCCAAAATAATCAATCTTGTCATCTTTTTGAACCATAGGGGGACCAAGGCAAAAAAGTCAAAATTTTCGAAAAAATTTTTTCCGAAAAACAAAAATGCCCGTCAAGAGAAAACGATTGGCGTTTACAGAAATTCGAAAAACGGTCTAGAAAAAAAGTTATGACAATTTCAAATCCTGCGGATTCTTGAAACACCCTGTATTACAAAAATAACCCGAAATATTGCTGTACTTACTTGGCTGTCCGATTTGGTTTTTTGCAAATTTACTCAGACGAGATAGGTTAGTCGACTTTTATCTTCGTGTTGTTTCGCGGCGATGATAATAAATATCTGCAGATTTCACCATTACCCTGGTTTAAGAGAGGGTGGCGACGACTACTGGCACCTTTGCAATATGTGCGACTCTTTGTTGTACCCTTTCTTTGCAATCAACATGACTTTTTACCGGTTAAAAGCTTCGCAGTCGGTGTCATCTTCTAGCCAAGGAAATGTCTTAAAAACAAACACTTAGTTTGTAATTAAATCGAAATTCTTTTCCTGATTTCCAACAAAAATTCTTAGAATTTTTTATTGAAATTTGTTGGAGACCAGGGTTGACAGTTCATGCCATTTTCTTACACTATCATTTATATTTTTTTAGTCATCTGTGTCACTGGAAGCTCAAAGTAAATCCTCTTCGCCGGAAGCCAAGACTCAGATGGAAGTGAGTGCTTTCAAAACATGTGTATTAATGCACAATACACTCATTTTTAGTTGGCTCAGTAATTCTCACAAGCAGACTTCAGTTATTGACAGCGCACGCAAGCGGTTGGACGCAATTGGATATTCGTCGAAAGTGGCACAGATCCAGGTTGGTGTTTTGGACATTTCATGCTGACATCTGCTACTAAAACCATTTTCAAGTTTGTGTATGGTCAGATTCTCTTGGTTCTACAGATTGTCGATTTTCTTGATATCTGTACCGTGAATCTCCTTCGTAACTGTCACCTTCGTATAAGCAAGTACCCTCAACTTTGAGGTTTGCATTTCGAATCACAAAAATAACTTATCAAATCTTCTTTTTACATTTTCTTATCCACCACCTAATCTATTGATTGCAAATTTTGATTTTTGTCTCACACGCAAAAGTTACGAGGTCGGCTCAGTTTTTCCGATTTTTATAGGTTGAACAGTGAGCCTGCACAGCCATTTTTGAAGGTTTTCACGGTATTTAAATTTATCAGCTCTGGTTTTCTTCCGACTACTTGATTTATAGTTTCGGCTTTATAGTCAAAGCTAGTCATGTATTTACGCTTTTCTTTCCTTGCAAAAATAATGAATGCGTGTTGCTCGAAAAGTTTGTGTGGATATATGCCACAACTTAATTTTTCGCCAAAATTAAAATCTTTTATTAAAATTTTAACTTATTTTTATTACAATATGTCGTGTTGCCTTCAAAAAAAGTTTCAAAAGATCCTCTAGATAGACTCGTATAAGTGACATCCGCAATTTGTTTTAATTTCTTCGGATCATACTGATTTGGTTTGCACAAAAGCTTAAATATGCGACAAAAAGATTACCGTATTTCCTGTAATAGGCGCACCGGAGTGTTTATTTTTCAAACCTCTGAAATTTTGAAATTGTCAATCAAAAATAGTCTTAACTCTGAAATCTTAGTCAAAATATAGGGAAGGAGGCGTTTATTAGAGCAGGGGCGTTTATTAATGGTAATGCGGTAAGTGTATTTTGAAAAACGGGATGCCACAAAAAGCTGGAATACGTTACAGAAAACTCGTTTAAAAGGCTGAAATGCGCTTTGAAAATGCTAAAAACGACTCAAAAAAGCTGAAACATGTCACGAAAAAAAATTGGGAACATTTCAGCTTTTTCGAGGCGTGTCATTTTTGTAGCAGAAATAATCTATTTGGTGTCATATTTCAGCTTTTTGACTGTATTTTGTAACTTATCTGTTGCTTTTTAGAGCAGTCAAGACTCATCGAGCGAAAAAAATTCGTTTGGCTCAGCGAGGGCATAACTGTTGCCGAGATTATGGACAAAGTCGAAGACAGGTAATTAAAAATAAAATCTATGTATTTGACCTTTTCATTCCAGCAACATATTGAAGCTACCTATTCTCATGCTTAATGAAAACGTGAGCAAGATGCGTACCCAACTCAAATGCCTAGATGACAAGGTGACTTCCTAGATGACAAGGTGACAGAAGTGACAGAAGGCATTGCATCTCTCAGGTTTATATATTTTTATTATAACCCAATATTCGAAGAACGAATTCAAATTATTCTTGTAACTTTTTCAAATACTTGAATTAAATGCAGCCAGAGCAGTTGATTGCCTTGAAAACATCTTTATATTTAAACTTCGAGATGACGACCGCCCGACAAGTTCGTCATTCAGCTGGTTTTGACACTTTTTTCTGTTTTTTATATTGTACAAAAAATTCGCAAGGATTACGATTTTTAGTCTTTTCATAGTAAAAATCCTCGGCACAAAGATACGTGGACGTTTGTTTTCTAAAAGACCATGGTTTTTGCGCGCAGCGACACGTGTAAAATTTGAATTGGTGGGGACACTTTTCTTTCGTCTCTCCCTGTGCTCTTTGGACTCTTCGTTCGAAATAACTCCACAGAGTACAGTGCCAGACAAAAGAGAAGTATCCCCCTTCAATTCAAATTTTGCACATTCCACTGCGCGCATTCAAAGAGGGTTGCGTGTTGCGTGGGATTTTGACCATTGTAACAATAAAAGCAAAAATGGCGCAAATACAACCAAACTGATCCTTTCCGATATTACGACTTTTTTGAAAATAGGGTTTCAATATGTCAAAATAAAACTTTTCTTAAAAGAAAAATACTGAGGTTCAGATGGAGGATTGGCAAAGACGTGATTCTTGCAATGAACTGTAGCATTTGTAAAACGAGTTGTGAAACGAGTGCTTGTAAAAGTTTCAAAAGTTTTGGTTTTGAAAAGTGTCGGACTCAACCGGCTAAAGAACATTGTGGGCACGTTTTATCGGATTTCGACTCTACCAAAAAAAGTTTTAGTTATCGTCTTGATGTTTTCTTGGGTCGTGACAAGGATAGCATATCAACCAAATTTGAGCAGGTCTGTGGTCAACTGATGGAAAAAGAGCTGGAAAGGAAATTTGAGCATTCGCATGACTTCATATGCACTTTTGAGAATAATTGTGGAGTAAGTGTTTTAAAATTTTTTAAACCGACTAAAATAGCTACGAGAATCAGTGGTCCAAGAGATATGTTTATTGAAAAGATTTAAAAAAAGCAAGGCGAAAATAAGGTTTCAAAACGGGCCTAACTTTTTCTTAATGCGATTCTCGAAATAATGTTTTCTTCAAACAAATTTTCTTGCGGATAATACTATTTAGTGTAAGATTGAAAAACCCTGATTTTCGCTAGGTATCCATATGTTTTTGATCATACTTTGTGAATGGCCTCTGTGTGGTTTAAACCAAGCAAGACTCATGATCAGTAAAAAAGGATTTTCGCTCGGCTTCAGTGACGAAAACACGTGGAATACTTTTTATGACTATCCGGATACCTTTAAAATATCACCCATAGTGGCTGGTAGTAAATGAATGGGGTAAGGGTATATACCCCGAATTTTTATGGGTCTTTTTTTAAATCATAGCTTATTGAAAGCAGGTCAACTTCACAAAGCAAATGAGAAAAATCGAGGCTTTGGGAAAATTAACCCCGAAAAATGGTCCATTTTGTGGATGACCAGTATTTACACGGCTGATGGTTATATGAAGGCTAGCATTAGATTCTATGCCACGGAAAACTATTTCGGATCGCAAAAGGATATACCGTATTTCCTCTAATTACTCACCCTTAACTTCAAATGGTCTGAAAATCCTGTTTTCATTAAATGTTTGAGCTGTGTAAAAAGTGCCTGAGAGGAATATTGAAAATCTTACAGGCACTTTTTACACAGCTTTAAAGGACCATACTTGTTGATGCAAATGAAAATTTGGCAAATTCAAATGCGCGCGGGACACTTCTCTTTTGTCTCTCACTATACTCTTTTGAGTCACTCGAAATAACTCCAAAGAGTAAACTGCGAGACGAAAGAGAAGTGTCCCGCGCGCATTTGAATTTGTCTAATTCTCATTTGCATCAACAAGTATGGTCCTTTAACATTAAATGAAAACGAAAATTTCAGACCACTTGAAGTTTGAAAAAATCGCATGTCTCTAATTATTTCCCCGGGGGAAATTAAAATAAATGCTGTAAAGATTTTGATAAAAACTTTGAGATTCGGCCGAAAACACGTTTTTCTGTTTATACTCCTAGAAAAACCAGGAAGAGCAATAAACCAGTGAGAGTTACAAAGAGAAAAACGTGTTTTCGGCCAAATTTAAGATTTTCTTTAAAGGTTTATGCCGTTTAGTGGTCCAAATAGTTCTCCGCGGCGTAGAATCTAATGCTAGCCTTCATTTAACCATCAGCCGTGCAAATACTGGTTATCCACAAAATGAACCATTTTTCGGAGGTGTATACAACCAAAGCCATGATTTTTTTATTTGCTTTGTGGAGTTGACCTGCTTTCTATAAGCTATGTTATTTACCCTTACTATGCTATCATAGAAAATGCCATTTTATTCACAAAAAGAGCTGCTTAAATGATTTGGAACAGTCCATATAAAAACCCCATAAAAATTCGGGTGTATACTCTTACTTTCATTCATTTACTTCCAGCGAGTGTGTTTCATGGTGCATATTGTTTTTGCATATTGCATATTGTTTTTCTTGAAAAATAGCCTTTCCGACAGTTTCTTTTGTTTTTCACCTATTAGAAACAAGAAGGTTTCTAGAAGTTGACAAAACGTGGACATTGTGTACTCAAGCCTGAAATTCGCCCTAAAAAAAGTTATGGCCATTATAAAAAATTAAAATTTATTGATGCACGCGCAGTGCATTTTTCGAAGGAGCATGCTCGCTCGTTCAAAACTTGTTCCGCCATTTCAAAAATTTGTACAGAAATTCCATAACTAGGAAAAATTGGATTGGCTTGGACAAATTTTGAACGCGTGAACATTCTCTTTAAGATAAATCTTTTTAGAATGAAGAGCTAGACCTTTGCTCCTTTGATACTTCTAAGGATCCTGCGTATATTATGATTGAGTGTACGCTCGCCTTAATGAGTTCCGATAAGCTCCAAAAATGTGTCAGGAAGCGTAAGGCCGTCGCAAATCAATTCAAGGTCACTGTCAAGTCCATCCAAGCTATATCATGTGCATGAGAATAAATCCAGCAAGAGAAGCAGAGTTGAGGAACTGGCTAAAGAAGAAGATATTGTTATTCGTATTGCCGGTGAAAAAATAGATGACAGCTAGTATACTGGTTGTATATTCTTGTTCATGATCGTTACATTTGTCTGATGCCAACCTAGTGAATTTGTCGTTCCTTAATAAATTTTGCGTTGAAATGGTCTTGGTACAAGCAGATGTTGTACAAATATTGCTTTTTAGGCAGAACAACTGCATTGTTTTGCGGGACACGGGTGTTTCCCCTCAAAAAGCGTTTCCCCTCAAGCTCGTTTCCCCTCAAGTGTCGTTTCCCCTAAAAATAATTTTTCTAAAAAAAATTTGATCAAAATAAACTACAGTCGAACCTCGTTATAAGATACACCCAGGGACCGACCCCAGCTGTATCTTATAACGAGGTGTATCTTATATAGGGGGGTAATTTGACGGGAGTTATTTAACTTGGGACCGGACCCAGGTGTATCTTATAACGAGGTGTATCTTATATTGGGTGTATCTTATAACGAGGTTCTACTGTAATGTAATACAAAAATCATGAAATATCGTTGGTTTTATTTTAGTCCTTAAAATTTTTGAATAATATTTTTGTAACCACTTGTACGTCAAAAATAAAATATTCACTCTTATTGTGTTAGAGAAATTTTTCAATCATCTATATATTTTTCGGACACGGACACAATATCCCTGGGCCACAATATCCGCGGGCCACAATATCCAAGTGGTCGTCCACTTGGATCAAAAAATTTTGCTCACGTTTTCGGCTTCCAAAATACTTTTTCTGCACTAATTATAGCACACTGAAGATGGTTTAACAGTGGTAAAATCACGTTTGTGAAGAAATTTTTGAGTTATAGTAAATTCTTGATTTTGATAAGTTAAGAGTTCACAATAACTCAAAAATTTCTCGATAAAACGTGATTTTACTACTGTCAAACCATCTTCAGCATGCTCGAATCAGTGCAGAAAAATTGTTTGGAACCCGAAAACGTAAAAAAATTTTTGATCCAAGTGGCCGACCACTTGGATAGACATCTCCTAGGATGATGGTTCAAATCCAGCTGGGTGCATACCTTTATTTTTATCATAATTTTGAGTGTTTAAGTTAGAGATGAAGAAACGGGATTTCAGGACAGGATTTTATGATCTGTCCAAGACCAGGATCAGGACCAGGATTAGAAATTTTAAAAACCAGGACCTGGTCGGGATCCTGGTCCAAAAACCAGGATTTTCGTTAAATTCCAGAAATCCGGTTTAAACTGTCAGCAAAATTTTTATTGACATTTTTCTACATTCATTACATCCAGTAAACAATGAGAAACTTAATGTCCAGAAATTGCAGAAATCAACACTTTAAAATAACAGATTGTATTCCAAATGAATGAATGAAAATACCCGATTGAAAAATGCAAAGGTAATTTCGATCAAAATTCGTTTCAATATGACGTTTCGAAAAAATACCATTTACCGTATTTACTGTATTAACTACCCACCCTCTAATAACTCCCCACCCTCTAATAAGTTCCACCCTACGGACCTTATATCTCAGCCTAGAGCGAACATTTCGCAAATCCGTTTTTTGCGTTTTCTTAGTTGCCGCGAATTACCTGATTACACTTTTCAGGTTTTGGTTGAGCACCCCAAAATCTCGAAATCGACCTCAAAATTTTTCGATTTTTAGAGGTTAAAAAATAACTCCCCATGGGGACTTAATACAGTAAATACGGTATATTTACCAAATTCGACCACCAGGATGGCCGAAATACCAGGACCAGGATTTTTTAATTTGACCAGGACCAGGACCAGGATTTTGTTTTATTTATAAATTTCGAACAGGACGGACCAGGACCAGAACAGGATCCTGTCCTGTCTTCATCTCTAGTTTAAGTGGTGTAAAAGTTCATATACTCATTCCCATGGTTACTGGTTCGACCCCATCTGGGTGCAATCAGTCTCGAGTAGAGGACCCCGATTCAAATTAACCGTTTTTAGAACACAATTTAATTAAATCGTTTAGGTTTTCAATTACTTTGAGCTAAATCTAAAATTTTGGATTCTGGATGTGGATACCCCCTCAGGTAGGTACCACGGGTAAACTTTACTTACTTATTTACTTATTTTGAGGGAACTTTTTTTGAGGGGAAACGACTTTTGAGGGAAACGACCTTTGAGGGAAACGAACTTTGAAGGGAAAGGAGCTTGAGGGGAAACGCACTTTGAGGGGAAACGAGGCGGACCCTTGCTTTGCATACACTGCTTTTGTCGTTCGTGTATGGGAAGGGGCGTTTGGATAGGCGCTTCTAAAAATTTTTAAGTTTAGGCTGATCTACACCCAGACCTGTGTAAATTTTTTGACTCTCTAGTTTTTTAAAATTCGATATGAGATCAGATGAGGATACGTGTACCAGTTGTGAATTAAGATTTTTCGACTAATTTTTTGGTCACATTTTTTGGAAGCGGATTTTTGAATGTTGAATGACTAAATCAAAGACAAAAGATTTCTGGGATATCCTGCGCACCATTATTGCCGGTTAACCCTTGGTTACAATGGCATGTCGATGTCGAAGGTGGTCACAAGAGAAGTCGACGTCCATGTCTATGTCGATGTGGTGGTTACAATTAGGCTTGATCTCGGGACGGCTTTTCGGGCTGGGAATCCCGATCCCGTATCCCGCCGGAAAAAATTTTCGAAATACAGAATCCGCCGGGTTACTTTTATGTTCTTCTTTGTGTCTCTCATCAATAGCACGGTTTAACTGAGAAGCTGAAAGGGCGCCTGCACTATTCTCGCACCGTCTTGCCTCGTGCGTATGAAGCGATAATCAGTCTCATCAAGTTGAAGCTGAAGAAATGCGAGTCTCTTTCGTTCACGACGGACATCTGGACGGACATCGATTATTCGATTTCCGAACACTTTTTGTGCCCCTGATAAAACCGAAATGGATCAACTTTCGTTTCTTTAGCCAAAAAATCAGTTCCAGTGTGTTACTAAATCGAAATTACAGGGTGTGTCAAATTACGTTAACATTTAAGAAAAAATCGGGCAGCATAACACCGTTGCGACCCGTTTCTGAATTTTTGGGTGGCAAGCCCCGGAAACGTTCATAATATAGCGCTTATAAGACGGGGGCAGAAATCTTTATTCACTACTAAGCACATCTCTCACACGAAGTCACAAATAATAACAGCGAACATGACAACAGAGAAGGATAACTACAATGGATTTTCGGTGGCACCAGTTTTTTCCGATCGACGAACCACATTGCTGATTGTTTGCCTCGCCACTCCGAATAGCTGCCCAATTCGCGCGAATCTAAAAGAAGGACGAAAGTTCCCCTTCCTTGACTGCAGCAATATCTGCGAAATTGATAGAAATTAATTTGATGAACCGACCTCGAGCCTGCACGTAAAATATTAAAAAGAGAGCGCCAGAAATTTAATTTAATAAATAAACTCGAAGACCATCAAGCGAATGGGACGCAAGTGAGAAAACGAGCAAAAAAACAAGCATATCAAACAAAAAAAACTAAAAAGAAAGCTGAAATTTGAACAAAAATATTGAGTTTGAAAATGTTAACGCAATTTGAGACACCCTGTAGATTGTATTAAAAACTTTTTTTTTCCATGTTTTGGTGAACAAATATACTTTCGAAAAAATATTGTATTGGGCAATATATTGGGGTCCAAACTTTAAAATATTGGTATTGGGCAATATATTCAGGGTCCAAAACTTTGAAATATTGGTATTGGGCAATATATTCAGGGTCCAAAACTTTGAAATATTGGTATTGGGCAATATATTCAGGGTCCAAAACTTTGAAATATTGGTATTGGGTCTAGAGACGTCCAAAAAATATTGGTATTGGGCAAAGTCGAATGCCCATCTCTACTTATAATGCATTTCGATTTTTAGGGTATTTTTTGAAGGAATTCATAAATTCTGATATTGATGATGCTAATCCGATTTTAGTTATGCACAAGTTTGTCTGACATCGCAACACCGAGTCGTCTACAAAATATGTCTCTCAAGTCACATTAAAAAAAACCCAGGATTAATCATTTGATGTCGAGACCATCTCTTTAACAGCTTTCACCTCCTTCAAGGAGATAGTCTCGACATGAAAGGATTTTCCTAGTTTTGCTATTTTGTAATGTGGCTTTAGAGCCAGTTGGTGTGGATGTCGGCCCATCCACCCCACCTCCCCAATGGGGTTTTCGGAAAAGAAAATTCATCTGTTTTTTTTTAAAACCTTTTGTGGCATTGTTATATACAAGTTTATACTCGAAATGAGGACGAAAAGCAGGCTGCGTTTTGATTATAAGGTTGAATATAATTATTCCTGCAAAATTTGCGAAATAAACAAAAGTTTTCAAAAAACTCCGAAAATTTTCCGAAAGCCTGTAATTTTTTGAGAAATTTTGTGTTTTGCGCAAATTTTCCAGGCATAATTATATACAACTTTATACTTAAAATATAGCCCTTTTTGGCGCTTTTTAGACTATATACTTGTATGTAACCACGTCCACTAGAGTACCGACAAAACATAATTCTGAAAAAGTCCTCAAAACTACCAGGACACCCTGAACTGGATCAGGGCGAATTTTTTCGAATTTTTTTTTCGAAACTTTGATCTGACGTGTTTTTTTCGGGTGGATTCATGTGGATATCGATCGTTGTCAAAAATATGAGGGGTTTAAAATCGAAATTGGATTAACTCAAGCTTGCGAAATCGCATTTTCTAGTCAAAGTACACCGCCCCCCCCCATCCCCAAAATCTTAATTCTTTTTAAAGGGGCATACCCACGCTAATAAGAAGCAGTGCCCGGAAATCAAAAATTTTTCCTAATCGATGTACTTCTGTACGGTTTTTCAACTTGGTTTCTAACAAAACAGGCAAGAATTTAATTTAAGGTGTGGTTTTGTTAGAACCGAGTTGAAAACCCGTACAGAAGTTCAATTATTCGGAAATTTTTTGATTTCCCTGGCACCACCTCTAATTATCGTGGGTATGTCCTTTGACTAAATTGTTTAGGCTGACTATGGCGTAGATTGGCGACAAGACGAAGACAGACCACTACTTTTGGGATGAAAATCCGAAAAACCTTGAAGATTGGAGATTTCTGAACGAAACTGAATTTGAAGCAGCCTACCAAACATTTTATTAAAATTTTATTTTTACATATTATAAAAGCAGTAAAATTTTCAACACTTTATGGTTAATTTAAGGTTTTACCGTATTTCGGCACTGTTGGAGAATCGGTTGCTCCAAACAGCTTGGTCCCCCCTGTTGTTTTTTTGTAAATAATGGGGGGGGGGGCAAGCTGTTTGGGAGCAACCGATTCTCCATTAGCGCCGTATTATCTCTGCTAGGCCCACACATGGATTTATTTTTCAGTTCTCTGAAAATTTGAAGTCGATCTCGATATTTTCGGGTGCTCAACTAGGGTTGGGAAACGAGCATATGCTCGGCCTACAGTCGACCCTCGTAATAGAACCCACTATTAACTATACGGCCACAGTTAACGGTTAAAATATGTCGACCATACGCTCGAATATGCTCTAAAAAACGCAAATGCTCGAGCATATGCTCCAAGTCAATCTCCTCGAGCATTTTCACAACTCTATGCTCAGCCAAAATTTAAAATCTGAAATCGCTAGAGCTAGTGAAAGTCAAGAAAATGCAATGAACAGCTTTGAAAAATATTTTCTCTAAGCTGAGATATAGGTTCTCAAAGTTGGGTGCGTGGTTCTATTAGAAGGTGTGGCCTATTAGTGACAATACGGTGTCTGGTCTAAAATTGGATCTATAATATGTTTGTGTTTTTCGTTTTTTATTTTGCTCATTTATATTTTTTCATGCTTTCAATCATAGTTTATTATTGGAAGTAGCGCTAGAGTGTGTGCTCAACAAGAGAGTCCTAAACTCTAAACCAGCCGACCAATCCATCTAGGTTCTGTCTGGTTCAATCAATAAACACTGATAGCACGCTTGCTCTCTCCTTCTAAACAACAAAATCATGGTGGCAATTGGTGATGGATGAGCTGCACAAGATTATTATGTCTGACTGCTCTAGCATTCTCGCATTTCCCACCCAACCATCCCACAGCTGCCAACTACACCATCTCTAAGCCAACAACAAGTGCGCACATATAACAGAGAAAAAGAAAAAGGATAGAAATGTTTCTAGTTAGATACCCAGCGGTTGCAGCCATCCCAGTAGCTGAACACACACATAGCCACTAGGAAAATAACTCGAGAGTATTCCCTTTTCTGTGTGGCTGCGTGTTTGTTCAGCCTGAAGACACACAGACCCAACCATTTAGAAAAATAAAAAGAAGCAACAGACATCTCAGGGGGTGTGCTGGCTGTATAGTACAGGGTGGGTCAAGAAATTTTGACATTTTTAAACCTTGATAAGTTTTGTTTTGATGCAAATCCGAAATTCTGTGAAAAAAGTTCAGCTCAGTGTGATCGAACAATTATTTTGGTGTGTAATGCGAAAAAATACAATTTTTGATTGGCGCCTTATAGTTTGGGCCTTGCATATCCAGAGGCCATCTACATGCATAGCTGCACGGGCGCCGGATTTGTTTGTTTTTTTCATAAAAATACTCTTAAAGTACTCTGCAGTAATAACAACTATGACCAATAGTTTTTTTTCAATCTAAAAGTAAGTCATTGTAAGTCTCAAAAAAAGTTATCGGCAACGGCGCCACTCGAAATTGTCAGCTAGGCTGAAAAATTATCCGGTCGGCGCCCGTTTGGACTAGGGACGCTGGCGCTCGTGCAACTATGACTACATGTCAGGCCAAAAAAAGAGGGACCAAGCAAAAATTGGGTTTTCGAAAAGCCAAATTGATGTTTTTTTTTCAAACCTTTTGTGGCATTGTGTTTTTTCTATAGATTTTTAAAAGGGCAAAGTTTTTTTGCCGCTAAATTACGTCTTTTTGGCGGTAATTGCAGAAAAGGCGCAATTTAGCGGCAAAAAGCTTTGAATCTATAGAAAAAAACACAATGCCACAAAAATAAATTTGAAAAAAAAACTCACGAACTTTCTCTGTCAAAACCCCGGTTTTTGCTTGGTCCCTCCTTTTTAGTCTTGGCCTGTGTATGGCATCTAGATGAACAAGGCCCAAACCACTGAGGGATGGAGGGTGATAGTTAGCAAAAATCGCACTTTTGAAATGGATGTAACTGAAATGTTGCCTTCAAAGTCTGAATTCTTGCCCTTTTTAATTATTTATTGCCCCTTTTTCAAATTTCAAATAAAAAACTGAAATCTTGCCTTTTTTCTGAAGTGTTGCCCCTTCTTTAATCAAAATCGGGTAAATTCCTCCGATTTTTTATCGAAGGCTCCAAATTGGAGAAATTTACCCGATTTTTGATTAAAAAGGGGCAAAATTTCAGAAAAAGGGGCAAGATTTCAGTTTTTTTATTTGAAAAAGGGGCAAGAAATAATTAAAAAGGGGCAAGAATTCAGACTTTAGGGGCAACAATTCAATTTGATCCTTTGAAATTATATACTAATTTTTTTTATCAAACTGAGACGAACTGTGTTTTAGAATTTTCGACACGAGTCAGAAAAAGGTATAAAATTTTAAAAATGTCCGAATTTTTTGGCACACCCTGTATAGCAGACACTACGAATTGTTTCCCTACTCTGCAAAAAGTCTTCTTCTGTGGTCGAGAACGAGAAAACTAGGGGGCTATCTGAGGGAGTAAGTGCTTCTGTCCCCTCTCTTGTGTCTCTGGCAAAACTCAAAGGCTTAGCACCACCAGTGTTTGAGTACCCTTCTTTTTCTTTTTTGCCTTCTCTTTTACTTAGCTGAGTAGTGGTGTGTGTGCTTGTAATATGCATCTGCTGCATTTGAGTGCAAGGCGACAACTCTCCTCCTGCTTGTTCCAAACAACAACTTTGCCTTTGCTGCTACTGCTGCTGCAATGATTATCAATTACATGCGGCCTCGTGCCTGCTAGCTGGCTTGTTTGCTGGATGCTTGTTGGGATGGTGGTGTATGTGTGGACATGTTGTATTAGCCGGCTTGCCCCCTTTTTTGTCCTCTTTGTTGTGTTCTGTAATTGCCTTCTATTTGTGTGCGTGCTGTATTGATTGAACAGTTAGTATTTTTTTTTTTTTGCTATTGTTGAATGAATGGTGGAGAAAATTTTAATTCTGTTTACCAGGAATTAGAGCACGTGCATAAAATTTTATAGCCTGGAATAAAAAAATTGAAAATCAGGTTTTATCGTGTGTTTGAATCGCTTATCTGGCATATTCAAGTATACGTTGGTCTTGACTGGCCAATTAGATGACCACTAAAACTTTGGCCTTATCCGACAAAGGGGGGTTTTTGCCTGGGTCTCCCTGTTTTAGGCTTTAGGCTTAGGCAACGGTAGGTCAGCGTATGTTAGGACGGACTCAAACATATCTTAGACTAATTTTGAGTCTATTCTAACATACGCTGGCCTAACTTTGCCTAAGTCTAAGCATAAAGATAACGAAAAAAATTTAACAGGGGAGCCAAGGCAAACCACCCCCCTCCCCTGTTGGACAGGGCCAAAACTTTTTATAATATAATTATAAACAGAGTCCCAGGAATAACCTTTTCAGCTCTGTTTAAAAAAGCCTCCAAATATTCGATATCGAGGCTGAGCTATTCTGCCCGGGTATTTTGCCTCTTTCCCAGCAGTCCGACCCCAATTGGCCTTTCAGGGGGCTTTTCAGTTCTTTTAGGGCAAAATTCCAAGCTAAAATGAACCGGACAAAGTTGCTTGCCCCTGGCAGACAAAATTTCCTAGAAAAAATTTATCCTTTGCCCCCTAATCGGCCTCGATGGTAAAAAATTATTTGGAAGCGTGTTTGGAAGCGCCGAAAAAATGCCTTGATCCCCACTGTGGTCTGGGTCTGCAGGGTTTTTTTTTCCAAAAACTGTCTATTTTTTCATGAAATTTGCCATTAACATTTCTTATATCGCTTTTTGCAACATTTTGTTGAAAAAATGTTACTACAGTCTACTCTCGATAAACTGGCACCCCTGGGGACCAGTCTGGGGTGCCAGTTTATCGGGGGTGCCAGTTTATTGGGATGTTACTTTGCCTAATTTCTTTGTCGGCCAGCCAAATAGGGCTTTTTCAATGTGCCACTTTATCGAGGGTGCCAGTTTATTGGAGTGCCAGTTTAACGAGAGTCGACTGTAGGACTCTTTGAAAAAAAAAGCAAAAAAAGATTATGTTACAAAGGAATCGGCTATTACAGCAATTGCCAGCATTCCATATATACTTTCTAAGTGCTTATAATAGCTTGATCTTTGCTTTCCAATACAGCCTGCGAATGCAGCTATTGAACCAAAAAAACTGCAGACAAAACATCTTCCACTCCACCAACTTCTATTTACTTTTTCGGAGTTGCAAAAACCAACATCGTGTCCAGTAAATGTTTTCTTGCACCTAAATACCCCAATACCATGCAGGAGAGCTGTCATAAGGTTGCTGATTTATTCCAACTTTTACGACACCAATTTGGCCTTGAAGAGCAAAGGAGGTGAACCGGTTAACTTCTGCCTTTTTCCTCTCACTTAGCGTGGGGGTGGAAGACCATGGTCTAGGGCAGCAGCGGGAATGATAGTAGTAGTAGTGTGTGGTGTGTTTACTATTACTACTATCTTCTCTGTTATTCCACCAATTCCGCAGTTTTGTTTTTTGAATGGCTCTTTTGCTATAATAAAAGTACAGGTCTCCTTCTGTGTGTGCCTCTCTTTTTCTGCATTTGTTATTGTAGTTGCAGGTAAACACGCGTTCTTTTTGCACTTTTTTTTAAAATACACATGTACATCTAAGAATTTTTGACTTAAAACTATTTAGAAACCATAGGGAGGAGTAAGCACTTTTCCACACTTGCTAGCGGCCTGTCTTCATCATTTTTTTCGCTGTCCGCCGAGAGTATCAAAATTTCACACACTAAACCGACCATGGAGAACATATAGGTCTCGAAATCACATCGATAAATACAGCTTGGGTGGTTCCCTTGTAAGCAGGGACCCTCCAGGGGAGGGGGAGAGGGTGTGTTGAAGGTGCTAAACGGGCTAACGCCCCTCCCTTCCTTCCTGAAATTTTTTTCTGGATACACATCTGCTTGTAAGACTCCAAAAATCATACTAAAAAAGTTTCGGGTTTTCTGGCGATTATTTCCAATTTCTCGGTGAAATTTTCATTCTTCCGTTTTTGATGATGACTGAAATAGGGCACTAACAAAGCTTATTTATATTACCGTATTTTCTCTATTAATGAACCCGGGTTCATTATTTTTCAACCCCTCGGAGGGGGTTCATTATTAGAGAGGGGTTCATTATTAGATAGGGGTTCATTATTTTACAAACAACTAACCGCAGAGTCACTGAAAAATTTTGAGCCGCGAAAGTGTTGTGCAGACTGTCTAATTATTTTCACAGTACGGTTTTGTCTGTTGTTCAATAGCTGTTGTGTACTTGGTTGTTATTCCATGATCATCTCGCTCCTTTCAGATGCGCTTAAACGAAGATCAGCAAGCGCAGAGCAAGGCGTTGCAGGAATGAAACAAACTTGGAGCGCGAGGCCATTCTGCGAGATGAAGAAGAGCAAATAGGACAGGATGTCAGTGGTCAAGAGGTTAGCTTTTTGAAGTACACACTTCTTTAGTTAATACCGTATTACGAAAATTTTCCGGGACCGGCTTACATCCCAGGAGGATGTGCAAAGTTCATCTAGGCACCTTTTTTCATTTTAATGCTTTCTTCAATTGTTATCTTTCCCAGGCCCAGATGTCTGATGGAACAATCCCTTCAAGGAAAAGATTCGCCTCTATTACGCCACTCGGATGAGCAACGGAGATCGGCAAGAATACACAGCTGCAGGAAACCCGGAAGCACCGTTATTGGAAGTGGTATTGGATTAAGTAGATAGCGCTTGACAGGACCTCAGCAAAAACATGATTATCAATCTTTTAAAGGTTCATATTTGGTATAGTGTGAGCTTTGATTATTTTGTGTTTTCAGTGAGCGCGCTCACGATACCGACGGATAGATCAGGAGACGACAAAATTTCATGCTTCAAGGCGGAGGGATCATTCAGTACTAGAAGTCTGGAGCTTCTCAAAAGCATTTAATCGAAGCAATTGGCGCAAGATAGTTGCAGCGGCGAGAAAGGAGCCGGAATGTCTGATGATGAGAACGAAGTTAATCTGGATAATCTTCAAGATGATGTAGAATTTCTTGTTGGTGTATGAGATTTTTGATAGTGGATGAATAGAAATTTCTGCTTTGTGTCAATCGTCTTCTTTCAGTTATGAGGGGGGGGGGTTCATTATTAGAGAGGGGTTCATTATTTTTCAACCTCTTGCTAGAGGGGTTCATTATTAGAGAGGGGTTCATTATTAGATAGGGGTTCATTAATAGAGAAAATACGGTATCTAAATTTTGGGCAGAACCGGATTAACCGAAAATATCCACTAAACAGTCTCGTGTCACCTAATTTATACCTTCAATCAAATTAATTACCAGAAACATCATTTTGTATCTGTCCATCGACTCAACCATCAACTAAAGTATTTTCTAGTTCACCTCCATGCTTCCATCTAACAAGGGGACCTCGTGAACTTTTTTTCACTCGCAAATTAGGGACTTTTTGCGCGCATTGCCTAGGTCACAGGTTCGAATACCACTGGGTGCACACCACTTTTTTCGCACTTTTATTTACAAGTTTGGTTTCTAAATGATTTTCAGGCTCTTAGCTATCCAAAAGTTTATAAGCGAAGAGCAAAATTTAAAAATTGATGTAAAAAAATCAGTGTGTGTACCTAGTGGTATTCGAACCTGTGACCTAGGGCGATGCATAAATAAAGTCCATTCAATACTTTACTGGCCTTCTCATTCCAACTTTTTGGCCTATGGGCTCGAGATCTCAATAAATTTGATTGAAAGTCGCATACTGGCTATCCAATAAGACCAAACTCTAATTTGCGAGTGAAAAAAAATTCGCGAGTTCCCTTGTAAGACATCAGTAGTAGTTGTAATCAACTCATTTACTACCTAGAAATGCATGCATTCCCAGGCCTAATTTTGTCTCCCGTGCTCATCATCATTTATTTTTTTTGCATTTAGTGTGTGTTCTATCTATACCAGTGCTGCTAGTCTTTAGCAATTCAATAAGCAGTGGCAGTTCTTCCGGTCGAAGACAATGCATCCCACCCCTCCCCCTGTGCTGGTCCACATCACTTACTTGTTGTTTTGTGTCCTCCCCCTATCCAATAATCTCATTCTAATAGCTCTTTTTTGCCAGCTTCAGCCAGCACATTCCTTTGCCGGCTTTGTGTGTATAATCAAGTGTAGTAGGCACAGCAGCAGCCATGGAGCACTGCTGCCTCCGGGCGCTAAAAGGAGAGGAGCAATTTTTTGTTTGCCAAAGGTTTTTACTAGCTCGCTTGGCTAGCCTGCCCTAATCGAATGATGAATGGGGGCAGAGCTGTTATCGGTAAATTTTGGCCTGCTCCTCTGTCTCCCATTTTTAGAAGAGGGGAATGTTCGGAAAACAAGAGAGATGTTCTTGTTGTCTGCATATCCTCTATATGTACCTTTTTATGTTCCTTTTTTTGGTCACCTGTTTTGGTTTTTGGATTTTAGAGATGTTTCTGGAATTTTTTCAGCAGTAGAGTTGACTCTCGATATAGCGCACACCCTCAAGTTCGTTCCCGCCTGGGGTGCACATTTTTAGTCTGATTTTTGATGTCTTTTGACCGTGATTCGTAGTGATTCGTCAATCGAGTGAGAAATATTGCAAGGACTTCAATCTATCAGCACTGATTTCTGAAAAATCAAACTTGAGCCAGTATCCCACCGCCAACACCACCTATTTTTTACAATTGGTGGTCTTGTATGGAGAGATGCTGGTATCAATGGTACACTTTTTGTATTTTTTAGAAACAACCGGTAAAATTGAAATCAATGCAACTTTTTAGACTAGATTGACAAACCACTGGGAGAAAAAAATTAGAAAATGGGGTAAAAAAAGTATCGAACACCAGGCAGAAACGAACTTGATGGAGGTGGCGTACAGGGGCGTAGCCAGAAATTTCTGACGGGGGGGGGGGGGGGGCATCAAAAAATTTTTAGGCCATTTACCTACACCGTTTTTCAAATTTTCGAAGGCATTTTACCTACAACGTTTTTGAAAAATCTGACGGGGGGCACGTGCCCCCCCCTCCCTGCCCCCCCCCCCCCCCCTGGCTACGCCACTGGTGGCGTAAAATCCAAAGTCAACTGTATGTATGTTTTAGTTTATAGGGCTCGGCATTAATTTTCTAAGTGTGAATTTATTTTGTGGGTGTTTAAGTTTTATTTGATATTAGAAACTAGGCTTTAAATTTGAAAATAACACAAAAACAGAGACTCCATAGTAAAAGACGAAATTAAATATGATGCCAGCAAAAAACCAAAAAATGTTCTTAGTCATTTTTTAAGCTGGTTTCCTGCAAGACGGACTGCACCAAAATAGATGTAATCTTAAAGGCATTAAAATCTTGCGTTAAACCAACTTTGCGGTCTATATAAATATGGAGTATGCCTTTCGATAATCCTGCGTGGCCTCCCCTCCCCTTTTAGTGTAGAACATCTAATTGGTAGTGGAATCAGAGTGTATGTGTAATCCCCCGTATTTCCTTGTTTGGGGAACCAAGGAAACCAGGCAGCAGCCGGCAATGTTGTTTTATTTGATATTAATTCTAGTCAAGTTTTTTTGATTCCGTGACTGCTACTCCTGTGTGTAATTAATTGCTTTTTGAGTGTGGCTGCCTGCCTTCCTAGCTGCTTAAAAAATCGATTATTAATAGGGTTTGGGAGGCGACCAGCCATCGGAAATAGTTTGGACTGAAATATTTTGTAGAGATTTATTAAGTTTCGGATAACGAAAAACTATACTGGCTGATTCAAATTGTACCGACTCTTTTCAAAAAAAACTTTTGCGCTGAATTATGTTTTTGACCTTTATTCCACCAATGGCTTCTAATCATGTTGTGAGCCAACACCATGCTAGGACTCTCTTTAGCTCCATTTTGGTATTAAATTTTCCAATTACTTATTATTATTTCTTAATTTTTTAATTTTTGTGGTCTTTAATTTAACAACATTTTTAGTTGGATTTAGGCCTAGGTATATCGGTAATAGATAAAAAAAACTGACCTGGGCTGTGCAAAAGTTTGAAAAGGTATTAATATCATCATTAATCGTCTAAGAATTTTGCTAAATAGATACAAATAAAGGTTTTCCGGCACTTTTAGGGGAAAAATGGTACAGTCGACTCTCAACATAGCCTAGCTCAAGTTCGATCCCGCCTGGGGTTCGGCGACTTTTTCACCTCAATTTTCAGAATGTTTTTTCAAATGTTATACGTCCGTCTTATCCTGAAAATCGCACAGATTGAATCTGTCAGATTTCAATTTTGCCGGTAGTTTTTGTGAATGAAAATACTTTTTCATTTTCTATTTTCCAAGTCGCAGGTCTTAATACTATTTTCATTCGCAGTAACAGTGAAATCGGAGTCGATTTTTGAAACCGAACTGACGAACCTTATTCGGCTTTTAAAATTTTCTTTTAGCTTGTTGGACAGCTTAAGCCTACCTTGTAGTACTTTTTTTCACTCTCAAGGGATCCATTATTTGCCATAATTACTTCCTAAAAAAGTAAGAAACAAAACAGCCTCATAAGGAAGCCATTACTTTTAGGCCTAAGCTATTTTGCCGCAGATTTGCTTTGAGACCACAGAGGGACCAAGTGTTTTTTTTTTTCAACAAAGGTTTTTTCTTTGACGCTTCTGCCATATTTAAGACATTTTTCGAAAAGCTGCTGTTCGGAAAAAATCGCCTTAGGTGATTGAGATTAGCCCAACTAGTGTGGAACCAAAATTTTACTAAATTTTTTAAGCTGCAAGAGGAATCCGAGTGTAGTAAAAAGATCAATAAAAAACATCAGGCTTTTATTGTAGAAAATTTGAAAAATACTTTGTCCCTGTGATACTGGCTTCATTTGCGACAGAAAACAAAATTTGTATCGAAAAAGTCTTTTTGCTGTTAAAGCAAATGTTCAACCAGAATGTTTTCCTAAGTGCAAATTTGTCTTTTTTTTCGATACTTATTATATTCATTCCATGGTGAAATTTGTGTGTCATCTTTGTAAGCAATCAAAAATTTGCTTCTGCTTGACTACAATAAACTTTTGCATCTATAGTTCAGAGAAGAGAATGTGCGTCTTAGATTTGTAGCTAGAAGCCAAAGCGAATATGGTTCTTGGTTTCCTTTGATGATTAAAATGATCTGAACCTCCGGCATCCCATCCTATTTTTAAAATTTTCAGGCCTTCGGCCATACGTCCTGTTTTTTACCTGTTCTCCGTCCCGTCCCTTCGATGGGAAAGCTAAGGTTAGAGCTTGGCCGGACGGTTACTATGGTAATAGCTCGAGTTTCGATCTGTTTTTGAAATTTTTTTTTAATTTTAAACTTTTTTTTAAATTTGACTCGAATTTTTTTCTGGTCCTCCGCGACCCTATTCTATTTTGAAAATCTGCAGCCGTCCGACCTGATCTTTTTTCCTGTGCTCTCGCCGTCCTCCATCCATCCATGGTGGTGCCGTCCGACCAGGAAGTCTAAATTTAGGGCTCGACCACTACTATGGTAATAGCCCTGCCTAATATTAGGCGAAAAATTGCGTGATATGTAAATGGACAAAATTTCACGGTAACAACTTTGTTCCAGCCCAATAATTCTATTGTCAAGCTTCAACACCTACATCGCTTTTTCACATTTCTACCATTTTGTTTATGTAGTTTGACAAACATTTGCGTAAGAAATTCTGTCTAATTATAGATAAAATCAACGAGCATAACTGGCACATCAAAAACACCGAGGAGACAAAAAAAACATTTGTGAAAAAAAAACTAATAATACACATTTTCCATTTCATCACAACATTTAGCACCCTCAATTAACTTTTCTTATCACTTTTTTCCCCACCTCATGAAGTGTGTTTCTCTGTCCAACCAAAAAAACTAATAAACTAAAGCAAAAGGCAACCTCTAAAGAAGCCAGTCAAGTTCCTCTTCCCCAGCTCCCAGGTGGATATCTCCTTCTCTAGACAACAATTTGCAGCAGCAGTACTAGCAGCAAAAAAGCCATGCACTACCATTAGAAGCCCTCCACGCAGCCCATCCACTAGGCAACAACCTTTCCTGGAAATTAATACCCCTCAGCCGCCTCTTGTCCATCAGCAGGCCAGTCATTTATCCGTCAATAAAATGGCGGTAGTGGAGCCCACAGAGGTGCCCCCCCCCCTTTACCTAAATACCCCAGTCTCGAGCCTGTCTTCTCCAGCTATTTGCCCCATTGTCTCTAATATTGATTCAGTGAGCAGTGGGAAAGAGAGCAGCAGCAGCCATTTTGTTGTTGTCTAACTGGTCCCCCGAGGCGATGTCTTCACCGTGCTGCCCCTGTGTTAATGCGGCCATTGGAAGAGTAGGCAGTGTGTGTGCTGTCCTAAAGCTAAAGTTGTGTGCTTAATATCCTCCTGCTTTGCTCTACCTCTATTTCTATTGCAGGAGATATTGCTACTACTCCTTACTGCACATTATACCCACCAATTGATTTTGAAGAGTTTGTGCTGCTATCAATTGGGAATCAATGGATAGGGGTGTCAACAGGTGGGGTGCTGGTCTGGCCAATTGTATTCGCTTATTTGGAAATGAATAGATTTTTTTGTTGAATAGCTGGAATAGGAGGGTGGCTCACGTTGTGTGTGATATAAAAATTATTTTTGAGATTGCATATTTTCGCATACCGTAAATGTTTTAATCAAAGCATGGCCATTTTTTATTCAACTTTCTTCTAGGAGGCCGTTTTTTTAAAAAGCGTTAGTAAATTTTTCAACCTATCAATTTTGATTCTGAAAAGCCATGTTTTGAGTGGCATTAATTTAGGGTCCTGGACAGGTTCGTTTTATTGAAGTCTTAACTATAGTTGGCTCTGTGATTTATTTTTGAAAAGGTTTCGATGCAGAATCCCTGGATTTACAGTAGAGTAGTTCACGGTCGGTTAATTGGGCCTTACCCGGTTTTCGGTTAACCGGGATTTTGGCTACCCGGTTTTCGGTTACGGTTTTTCAGTTTTTTTTTCGGTCGGTTAACCGGCTTGTACCCGGTTTTCGGTTTTTTTGTCGTAAATTAACCGAAATTTTGCTGTACCCGGTTTTCGGTTTTCCCGTTTTTTTGTACCCGGTTTTTCGGTCGGTTTTTTTTGGCCAAATACCCGGTCGGTCGGTTAACCGACCGGGTCGGTTAACCGACCGTGAACTACTCTAATTTACAGTAAGCGATCATGTCTCGGTTCTTACCATATTTCTTCTACAGTCGACTCTCGATATAAGGACACTCAGGGACCGGCAAAAGTTCGTTCCCACCTTGGGTCCGACACTTTTTTTAGCCCGATTTTCAAAAATTTTCACCGGTTTTGTTTTTACAGTTTGGTTCCAAATATCGCAAGGATTCCGATTTTGCCGATCGTTTTTCAGAAATCCAGATTTTTTTCCTATAAAAAAGCAAAAACTTGATTTAAACACAGGCTTTTTCAAAAATCCCTGTCCTTATATCGAGTTTTTGCTTTTTTAGAAGAAAAAAATCTGGATTTCTGAAAAACGATCGGCAAAATCGGAATTCTTGCGATATTTGGAACCAGACTGACAAAACAAAACCGGTGAAAATTTTCGAAAATCGGGCTAAAAAAAGTGTCTGACCCGAGGCGGGGACGAACTTCTGTCCTTATATCGAGTGTCCTTATATCGAGTGTCGACTGTAATATAACAACGAATAGAACGACCACTTCCAGTTTGAGGGCCTATATGTCGAGGTAGAAAAATATTTTGCAAAGGTTTTTTGTACATTGCTAGCTAGAGTTCTACCGGTTCTCTTTTTTAATTTTAGATTTTTAGCCAAAATATTTCGAGATTGACCCAGAATTTTTCCAATTTTCGGAAGCCTGAAAAATAGAATGACCGGAAATAAGGACAGCTCGAGGGTTTTTTTTAATTTTTTGTGTTTTGATAATAAAGTGCCCATTTGCACTGAAATAAACACTGGTATCAGTATGCAAAATGTCCTCAGGAATCAGAAGAAGGTATTTTCGATCAGTATTTTGTCACAGGCTCAATAATAGTCATAATGCAACCATTGTGAGTCAGTCCAATTCTATTCCACTCATATACATGATTGCTTCCAGAGCCGTCGTTAAATCAGCCTTTTGAATAAATTATTACAATTTTTTGGTGTTCCCCAACATCATTGTTATTCAAAACTTTTGTGATTTTTGTGCAACCTACCGAATAAATTCTAAATACCTTTGATGACTATTTGAAACAATAATTGGTCGGCCTAACCCAACTACCGTAAAACTTCTAATTTAAGCCCCTCCCCGCTAATTCAAAATCGCATTTGTGGCATTGCGTTTTTGACCCACTTTTTGAAGACTGCTTTCATGCAAGTTACAACTCATTTTGTAGCCAGTGAGATGAGCTACAAAATGAGGTATAACATGCCTGAGAAAACTTTTCGAAAAGTAGGTCAAAACACAATGCCAAAAATACGATTTTGAATTGGGGGGGGGGGGGATCTTAAATTATAGGTTTTACGGTAGCTATATACAGCACACAGATCCAGCTAAACTGTGTGTGTGGTATCTTATTTCATTGGTTGATTAAAAACTCTTTTTGAGTAAAATAAATAAAAAGGTCTCCCACCACATCGAAGCTCTTTTATTGCTGAATATATACACTTTTCGGCTAATATCATTAATAAATATCTCTTTTAAAAACATCTGTTGTGTGGTTTTGGCTGAATGGCTTGCAGAACATCCCTGCTTTACTGTATGGGCAAATGAAGATGGGCGAGCGAAAAAGAAAATGCGGTGCTTTAGGTCTTCTCCAATTTCCGCTGGAGGTCGCCAGCTTTATTTTCTTTTCCTAAGGCCACAAATCAATAGCCACAAATGTTGTGGCTTCTTCCTCTAAAACCTTTTTTCTAGCCATCTTGTTGCACCGAATTACCGCCAGACCTTTTTGTCTCCTCTTTTTTTACTCAATGATGACATTTTTGAAATGGTTGTATACTTAAAGCTGTCTCCCACAAGTGTATTTCCCCCTCTTTCTCCACTCAATCACTAATTAAATTGGGTTGGAGCAAGCTATCGATCCAATTTCCAGCAGGAGTTTTTAAAGCTTTTTTGCAAACAATGCTTCGGAGACTCGAAGAAGTAGAAAAGCTGATAATCTTTTGGTCTATTTAGTTTCTTACTTTATGATCACTCAAAAACTAGATCTTAGAAAATTTGCGATGTCTGTACAGTTTTTAGCATGTCAATAACTAATTCGTAAGGTATACCAAGAAAATAGTCTATTTAAAATTGGCTCATACTCATTTGGTTTACTAAAAAATGAAATATGCCAGTAAAACGGGTAAAGGGCAACAGAAATAAGTAACCACGAAAAAGCTGGGATGTGCCAAAAAAAAGTTTAAAAAACTGAAATATGCCATAAATAAAATCTATCCTTTTTGTGGCGCAAAGACTCTCACCTTTGGCAAATAACGCTGAAGTCGGGCTAAAAAAGTGTCGGACCATAGGCGGGAACGAACTTTAGTGGATTTTCCATTTATCGCGACTCAACTGTAACCCGTTTTTTGTGGCAAAATTTTGTTGTGACATATTCCAGTTTTTTCGTGAACAAAATCAATATATGCCTCTAAAAAATCAAGAGCATAAATTACAGATTAGCTGTAACTTTTACCTAAATCACTTGGGTAACCTGAACACATTTCCCAGGTACAGTCGACTCTCTCGATAGTGATCACCCAAAAAGTTCGTTTCCAACTAGTGTCCTACACTTTTTTAACTCAAAATTTAAAGGCTATTGCCAGTTGTGTTTGGCTGGCCTAGTCTGGAATATCGTAATGATGGCCGGTCATTTATGTAAATGGCAACAGTTAGTGTCACTAACTTAGTGATCACCTTTTTTGGAAATTACTAGACTAGCCGAATACAACTGGCATCAAGTAGCCTTTAAATTTTGAGTTCAAAAAAATTTATGACCCTAGGTGGGAACGAACTTTTTGGGTTATCACTATGGAGAAAGTCGACTGTATCAATATCGCGGACTTTCCTACTTTTTCTGAATATCGAAAAAAATTATTCATAACACAACGCCAAATATTGATTTTTTCACCAAAACTCGTGATTTTTGAACGTGGTATACATCTGTTTTGTATCCGTAGTGTAGTGTTTCATGTCTAAGATTTACAATTTTGATTTTTAGAGCTAATATTCAGCTACGACTCAAGAAGTTGGACCAAAAAGAACGGGTGGTATTGCAGCAGCAGTATTAAACAGTGTTGTTATCTACAGCAAATCAATAACTACTACTAGCACTGATACCGCAGTGCTGTTTGTTTGAACGTGAGACCAGGAGGCCATCAATTGCACTGCTCCCTATATATTATTGCTGTGGTGAGATCGGGGAAATTTCAACCCGTTTCTACTTATTTGCTTGAACCAACCAGCCAATTTGTTGATTTGCCATCTCTTTTTGGGAACAAAACAATCAATCACTTCACTTATTCCAGCCACAAACGCTCCCAAGTCATTGCCCCCACATTTATGTCGACAATGACAGAACGCAGCTGAACTTTTTATTTCTGATTGTTGAAGCCACTTCTAATTCTCTCTATTTTCAACTATATTTGTCGCAACAAAGGCGCAAAGAAGCCGTAGATCTATTTGTTAAGTGCTTCTTCAATGGCTTCTTCCTCGTCCAATGGAGAGGGTGTCCCGGCCAACACACCAACCAATGTGTCCGCACCCAACACTTCCATTACGTCTCGCTCCACTACAGAAAGAGTGATCAAAAGTAGGTTTTTGTTGTAAAAATTGTTTAATTTTCAAATTTGGATTGACGGAAATCAATCCAAACTTCTTTGTATGGCCATGTATTTTTTTGCGTAATCGATTTTTTCAAATCACTCAAAAGAGTATAATGATAGACAAAAGAGTATTTTAACCTGTCAATTCAAATTTTTCTGAGCCCGTGGAACAACTAATCGGTTAGCGACACTTTTGAATATTTTCGCAAATTTTAACCAAAAATCATCAATTTGCAAGGCGAAAGTTTTGGAAAAGTCACTCCTATTAAAATCTCTTCCTGAATCCGAATCCGTTGAAATCAGATCAGAATAATATTTACGAGCTGAGATAGAGTTATTTTGAGTCGAAAAACCTGAAATTTTCCAACCACTTATCTACTTTGGTAGATATCCCAGCTTACAAGAATTATTTTAATCTGATCTTAACGGATTTGGATTCAGGAAGAGATTTTGCTTTTGGGGATGATATTTTGAAATTTTTCGCTTTGAAAATGGACTATTTTTTGATAAAATTTGCAAAAAAAATTCTAAAAGTGTCGCTAACTGATACCAGCTCGTGGCCGAAAGCCGTGGCCTTTTTATATTCAGGCCAAAAGTGAATTCTCTAGCGAAAAAGTTTAAAAATGACCTTAAATCAATTATTTTCCCCGTTAAATTAAAATTTAAAAAATTCAGATCTCCCGTCAAGTTCAGGTTTTTCTCCATGGTTAACTCAACCCCAGAAAAAATTATACCAAAGAAGGTCATTATAATATTTTTGTGAGAAGCACTTCAGCCACTTTGAAATTTTGCTTAAATTAAGAAAAATATGCAAGAAAAAGTAATAAATTTGTTGCATTTCCAGGCGTTCAATTTCCATCAGCGACAGACTGTCAGCTGAAGATGTATACGAAAGACGCACGGGTATTACACTTTATAAAGTTTTGCCCGTCTATCAGTTTAATTTCTGAAATATTTTTAGGTAAACCTCGGTCAGAAGTCCTCAAAGAACACTTTATTAAAGAAGGTCGTATTGAGGAAGAGGCTGCTCTTCGTATTATCAACGGTTGCTTTTTAGTGATTTTCTGAGGTTTCAGTACTAAACGTTATTTTAAAGAGTGCACAGCCTTATTTCGCCAGGAGAAAACGATGTTGGACATTGAAGCACCTGTGACTGTGTGCGGAGATATTCATGGTATATTTCATTAATTTCGAATATACAGGCCCACCCTCGTTCAAAATCGTGTTTTTGGCATTGTATATTTCATCTACTTTTTGAAGATTGCTCTTTGGTAACTCTCCCCTCAATTTAAGTAAGTTGTCTGACAAGGGAACCGATCCAACTGTTCGATTCGGAAATTCTGACAATGCCATCTTGTAGAGCATAGTTTATTTACCTCAAAGAATATTTTTTGCTAAAAAATCGAATCTGGAGACTTGAGAAACATCGAGCCTTGGTCCCCCCGGTGGATTTTAAAAAAATGTATTTGTTCACAATATACCCTTGATATGGTGACACCCACAAAAGTTCGATCCTTAGTAGTGTCCGACACTATTTTACACCCACATGTGGAAAAAAGTGTTGGACCCAGTTGGGAATCGAGCCTTTGGTGTTTCACTGTATTGAAGCTTGACTATAGAAAATATGTTTTTGAAAATCCACAGGATGGGGAGGGCATACCCGTTTATTAGAATAAATACGTTATCTTCAACTACTGATTGGCATTTCATTGCAGGTCAATTCTATGATCTGATGAAATTGTTTGAGGTTGGAGGTGAGTGGCAACTAATTAAAGCTTTTAGCTTATCTAATTCAATATACATGCTCAGGCTCACCAGCAAACACAAATATCTCTTTTTGGGTGATTATGTGGATCGTGGGTACTTCAGGCAAGTCCTTCTAAATTTGTTGACTTGGCTCAGTCATAACCTTTCTTTATTTTTTTAGTATTGAATGCGTGTTGTACTTGTGGGCATTGAAGATTTGTTATCCACAAACACTGTTTTTGCTGAGAGGAAACCATGAGTGCAGACATCTCACAGAGTACTTCACCTTCAAGCAGGAATGTCAGTACTTAATTTTAACTAGTCGAAATCCTTGAAATATTTTGATTATAAAATCATTTAGGCAAAATCAAGTATTCCGAGCGAGTATATGATGCCTGTATGGACTCTTTTGACGCATTGCCACTGGCTGCTTTAATGAACCAACAGTGTAAGACGACACACACATTTTTTTGCCTATTTTCCCAACCCCCAATTTTATAGTCCTGTGTGTTCATGGTGGTCTTTCTCCCGAAATTCACACACTTGATGACATCAAGAAGGTAGCTTTTTCCTAGCAGTTCTATCAAAAATTATTAATTAACTCACTTATAGCTGGACCGCTTCAAGGAGCCACCAGCATTTGGTCCAATGTGCGACTTGCTGTGGTCTGACCCTCTAGAAGACTTTGGTAAGCCATTACTTTTAAGCCCTTTCAAATTTGTGGGAAAAATAAGCATGGGAAAAATAAAAACCCAGCCCCCTGGGTTTCTTGGGGTTGAGATGCGCACACCCACATACCTGACACATACTCGAAAGTGACTCTGGATGCAAAAAAACATATGCATACCAGTGTTTTACTTATGTGGTAGACCACAGAAAGTAAAAACCTGTTCAAAATCTAGTATTTTTACCTAGATTTTGCTTAAAAGGGTTAAAATTTAGTCGAAAATACCCTAAAAAGACCATCTACCCCCGAGGGGTGGGTGACAAATTATTTTGTTAAAATTCAACTTTTTTATTCAGAAAGTGTTTAGAAATGCTTCTCGTATCTTGTTGTGCAGAAAAAATGAGTTCAAGGGTTGATTTCGGGTCACTTTTCAAAAATCCGAGTATGGGGGGGGAACTAAAGAAGTGCCTAATTTTGGCCGTAGATTCAAATTGGCCGTAGATTTTTGAATTTTGGCCGCAGATTTCTAAATTTGGCCATAGATTTTTTAGATTTTCGCCGTAGATTTGTGTTAGAATTATAATCGTGTTATAAGATAATAATAAGCACAATCTCTTGGTCCTGCGCAAAGAGGGTAGAATCGAATTTCCGAGAAATGCTACTGCGGATCCACTTGGCCGAAAAAACAAAAGACCAAGAAAGGGTTAAATTCTCCACTTGCCGTTGTTTAAGATGAAACCTTACTATTATAGTATAGTAAATCTATTGCCAAAATTCGAAAATCTACGGCCAAACAAATCTACGGCCAAATTTAAATATTCTACGGCCATTTTTCACAATTCTACGGCCAAAATTAAATACCACCCTTAATTAAATGGCCATAACTTTTGTTTCGAGAATATTTTCGAAATTCTCTTTTTGCCAAACGATTTTTCTCGCTGGCAGTATAATTTTTAAATAAAATGTCGAAAACACGTGGCCCACTTTGTGGTTTGGTTTTAAGAGACCAAGTAAAAATCGACCAAAATCCTAAATTATATTTACCGTAAATTCTTTAAAACAAGACCATGGTCTTTTATTTTTCAACCCCCATGGAGACATGGTCGTTTATTAGAGAGTGGTCGTTAATTAGAGAGTGGTCTTTTATTTTTCAACCTATCAGAGCCAAAGACACCGTTAAAAATTTTGCATATATTTTGAAAATTGACAAAACTTTTGTTCAAAATCTTTTCGTTGTGAAAAGAATTCAAACAAACGAAAATCAGTGTTCAAATTTCTGCTCATTCCTTCAGTTGGTTTCTGTCGGTTGGTAGTGTTTTTTTCTTGCAAAGCTTTCTTTTTCAGTTGAGAATGAGCGAACGAGAGCGAGAGCATGATGAGGAGTCAGTTCCTGATAGAAACGTGGGTACTTTAGCTTCTTTCTCTTTTCATTTTTTCCATTGGTTTTTAGGCACTGATCTTTGTCGATGAAGAGCTCCAACTGCACGACGACGAGGGAACGCCAAAGTATAGCAAAAAGCGACAGTACTACGATGCAGCTACCAAACTGGAAGCGATCAATTTTGCTCGGGAAAAGCGTTCGATCAAGTCAGGGCACTTCAACGTTCAAGCTGCAGCGAAGAAGTATGGCGTCCAAAGAGTTCGAATCAGAGAATGGATTGCGCACGAGCGCGAGCTGAAGCAACAAGTGTAAGAATTTTGCAGTTTTGTGCCTTTGAACTAAAAATCCTTTAGTAATACTCCTGGCGGAAGCAAGCGAAAGAAGCTGGATGGCGGTGGAAGGCAAGTCTCTTTCCCTGAACTCGACGTGCAACTGGCTGAGTGGATCAGGGATAAGCGCGAAAATAAGCAACCTGTATCTCGAAGAATCATCAGAAATAAAGCAGCGGAACTATTTCGTGAACAGACTTGAAGGTAAGTTGAACTTTGAAGGAACTTTAAAGAACTTACTGATCTTTTCAGGTTTCCGTTGGATGGCTAACAAGTTTTCTGCAGCGCAACAACTTTGTTCTTCGCAGAGTGACAACAACTGCTCAAAAGCCACCGGATAACTATGCTGAAGCCATTGCTAAGTTTGTCGTGCATGTCGAGGATTTGCGGAAGAAGAACAAGTTCTCTCAAGTGATTGCTATGGATGAGACCGCCGTTTGGTTTGACTGTCCCGATGGAAGATGCATCGATACTAAGGGAACGAATGACGTAAGGGTTTATTGGTCTTGCTTACATCGATTATTCGTTTGTATCTAGGTGACGGTCTTGACTACTGGTCATGAGAAAATGAGAGTAACGGTGTGTCTAGCTGCCCGTAGCGATGGAACGAAGCTACTCCCGTTTGTGCTTGTCAATAGGAAGAGGCCAGTGCCGAAGATCGAAGAAGACTTCAAGAACAAGCTCGTCATTTCATGGAACGGTTCAGTCTGGATGGACGACAAAACAACCGAGGATTTTCTGCGAAAAGTTGTCAAAGGAGGCGGTACCTTTGGTGGAAGACGACTATTGGTCTGGGATGCTTTTGCGGCACACAAGAGCAAGGGCACAATGGCGGTTCTCAGAGAGCTGAAGCTTGACGCAGCTTACATACCGGGAGGTTGCACTAAGTTCATTCAGGTGTGATTGTTTACTAATAGAGTAATTTTAAACTTGCTTATTTTTTCTTCAGGCGCCTGATGTCAGTTGGAATAAGCCGTTCAAGGGCCATATTCGGGACTATTACACGACCTGGATGACAAACGATGCCGACAAGCAGTATACAGCAGGGGGAAATCCAAAGGCACCTGCATTGGAACTTATCTTAAGCTGGGTGGATCGGGCATGGAATCAAATCTCAAAGAAACTTATCATCAAGTCGTTTGAAGGTTTCTTTTTGATTTGGTTTCTCTAATCACCTCTCACTCTTTTAGCGTGCGCTCTCAGTACCCCAACTGACGGTTCTGGAGATGGCAAAATCGCATGCTTCAAGCCAGAGGGATCGATCGGCGCTAGAGGAATTGACATCCTCCGCAAAATTCGGGCTCAGCAAAACGCTCTTGATGGACGAAACGACTTTGAAGAAGCGGGCATTGAAGAAGGAGAGATCAGTTTCGAAGATGTAAATGAGGACGAGAATTTGTTGTTTGATGTTTAAATATGGGTTGTGCTTTGCTGAATAAAATCTTTCTCAAAAATAAGCATGTAGTAAAAAGTGGTCGTTTATTTTTCAACACCCCTAGATACATGGTCGTTTATTAGAGAGTGGTCGTTTATTAAAGAGTGGTCTTTTATTTTTCAACCCCCCTGGGGACATGGTCGTTTATTAGAGAGTGGTCGTTAATTAGAGAGTGGTCTTCTTTTAAAGAATATACGGTATATAATTTATTCACCACAAAAATATTGTTGGCGAGAAAAATTGATGTGGGAAAACATATTTTCGAAAGTTACGACTATTCAAAAAAAGCGAAATTTCTTGATACACTAGTATTCAAAGATTCAATCGTTGCTTTTTCAGGCAATGAACGCAATTCAGAACAGTATGTTTTAATATCAACCAATTGTTTACAAAAACCGCACACCATATTTTTTTAGCTTCTCACACAATTCAGTCCGAGGATGTTCTTACTTCTACAGGTAAGTAAATAATGTTTGTACATGCAATTAAAATTACACAATTTTTTTCAGCTATACTGCTTGCTGTGATTTCCTGCAACACAACAATGTAAGAAATGTCTTGGCTATAATAAAACAAAATTATATTTCCTATTTTAGCTGTTGTCCATAATTCGTGCTCACGAAGCTCAAGATGCCGGGTATACCTTTTTTCTCTTCCAAAAATATAATTAATTAAAATTTTAATCTATTTCTTGCTTGCTTTGTTGACTGATGTTGACTAATAACTATTTTAAGGTATCGTATGTATCGAAAATCTCAAGCCACTGGCTTCCCTTCTCTCATTACGATATTCAGTGCACCCAACTATTTGGATGTATATATAATAAGGGTTGGTTATTCCATTGTATTTTTCAACACTTTGTAATTGTGGATCTATTTAGCTGCAATCCTGAAGTATGAGAATAATGTAAGTTTAACATGGTTTTACATGTGCCCACTGATGCCACTGGTGTTTCCCAGCCATGTTTGATAGCATTTCAATGCATGTTTTCACAACACCTCCAATTTTCGACTTTAAGAAGAAAATCTCAATTTTTTTAAATCAAAATCCAGATCTAAATCCAAAAGGTCCTCCATTGTTACAAGTGCTTTCCAATGAGTACGAACTTGCCTAAAATGCATTTCTGAGAAAAAAAGTAATACCACTCCAAATGGCGACACACACATTCGACCCAAATACTATACAGTCGACGCTCTCTATAACGACTCTCAAGGGACCGGCTAAACCGAGTCGTTATAAAGAGCGTCGTTTTGACGTAAATGAGGTCGTTGGTGACCAAATAGCGTTCTTTTCCGGGTCGTTATAAGGAGCGGGTCGTTATGAAGAGCATCGTTATAGGGAGCGTCAACTGTAGATACAGTCGACTTTCTATAGTGCGTCGATTCAAAATCGTGTTTGTGGCATTATGTTTTTGGCCCACTTTTTAAAGACTGTTCTCATGCAAGTTACTACCCATTTTGTAGTCAGTCAGATGAGCTACAAAATTAGCGGTAAACTATCTAAGATCAGTCTTCAAAAAGTAAGAAAAAACAAGACTGACGAATCTCATTTGGCAAAATATTTCATAAATCAGGTTAAAAAAAGTATCGGACCCTAAGCTGGAACGAACTTTTAGGGGTGTCGTTATATCGAAGTTTGACTTGGCGATTTCTATGGTGAGTCAACAGTAACTTGTAACTATTTTTCGTGATCGTCTTCCACTACGACGATTATCATTAGCCGTTGTCCGCTGGTATATTAAAGTTTTCATAACGTCGATTTCAAAAATTATTAAAAATTTGGTGAAATTTGTCGAGGAATCCAACTTTTTGGTTCAATTCCAACAACTAAGATACTGTCCATTTCACTCGCTCTATCTATTTTCGCATTTCAGGTAATGAACATTCGACAGTTCAACTGCTCCCTCATCCCTATTGGTTGCCTAACTTTATGGGTCAGTCAAACCAATTACGAAAAACGTTTCAACCAAAAGTTTTTTTCTAGATGTATTCACTTGGTCCTTGCCGTTTGTCGGAGAAAAAGGTATTTTTTCCTGACTTATCCCCGCCTCCATTCCTACCATCACCAATTTTTTCAGTCACTGAAATGCTTGTGCACATCCTCAACATATGGTAAGCCTTAAAAATAGCCCAGAAATTGTTTTTTGACCATTGAAAATACCATAAATTGCAGCTCAGACGATGAGTTGATGGCGGAGGGTGATGACACTTTCGAAGGTAACTTGCTGTTCTCCTCCGTTTCCAGCTTATCTATCTTTTATTTCAATAACTGCCAAGATTTTCTTCAAAAATACACATAATTAAAGCAAAAATAGTTTGATTTCTCCTACTTTTAAGTCCAGCCAAAACCAGGGCAAGTGGCTGTGTATTTGTGTGTGTGCGTGTGTGTTCTCGTTCATTAGCAGCCGAATGTTGGAATGTTTTTGTGACTTTGAATACTTTTGTTTATTTGTTTTGGGAACAATAACTTCACGCAAAACTCTTTTTGGTTTTGATTTCCTCGCTTGTGATCCCTACTTGGTTAGCTTCTTAGCCTACTGTAATTATTGTAACTAAACGCACCCATTAAATTCTTCTTTATGATTTTGTATGCAATGTACTGCAAATGAATCTATCAATTTGGAAAGACAACCAGAAATAGGCAAATTTTTGAGCAAATTTGTTTATAGATAAAAAAATTGAGAAGTTACCGAATTTTATGAATTACGTCTTCATTAAGCATGCTAATTTTAGACTTCTCCGACTTAAAGGGGCATGCTCGTGCGTAACACGGAGAAAAGGCGGAGACCAGCAATTTTATCTTTCTCGATCAAGTTTTACATGCGTTCTCATCCAGATTTTCTAAGTTTTCTGTCTAGTATGTAAAAGTAGTATAGGGTCATCAATTTTACATTTAATGCAAGTTTGAAGGATTCAAATTGGAAGATTCAAAAAAATTGCTGGTCTCCGCCTTCACTTTTTGAAACGCACGGCATGCCCTTTAAAGGTCCTTGTCTCTTCCTTATCATGGCAATTTCAAAGGTTTGAATGCGCGTTCTCCGTATAGGTTTGAAAAGGTGGTCTCGGTGGCGCAGTGTTTTATGGCCTAAAATGGTGCGTAGGTTCTATTCCACCTGGTGGCACGCTATTTATGTTGGATTGTTTGACCAATGTCCAGGGGTAATTGGGGTCGCTTCTTCCGAATCTGGCACTAAAGAAGTCGAATTACCTTTATATATTATTCAAATAAGCCAAAATAAATAGCGTGCCACCAGGTGGGATCGAACCTGTGTACCATTTTGTACCGAAAACATCAAGCGCTTATCAACTAGACCACCAGTTCACTTTTTCAAACCTAAACGGCTTTCCCCTTTAGTCCCTTAATAATTTTAGAGCACGGCAGAAAGAGCCATAATGATCGTATTACATAAATTCTACTTCTAAATTTGTTTTGAAACGTCTCACAACATCAGGAGACCAATATATTTTTTTCAATTTTGTCCCGAAATTCGAGACAAAACTTTTTTTAGGTGTGTTTTAGGGGACATGAATTGCTTGAAAATAGATTTGTGTTTGATTTTTGAAAATGCAAAAAATTAGTAATTTGGTATTGGTCTCTCTGGTTACTTTGAGATGTTACTCAAAAATTTTAATTTAAAAAATTCACTTTTGCTCACAAACTTTGGAATAACTTGTAGATTGTAGAGCATCAGTCCATAATTTAGGAAACTGGTGACAATTAGTCTGTGGAATTTATCTGAAAATAAATAGAAATAGGATCTCGATACTTTACTTGATTAGACTAACAAAACTTATCGAATCTGGAGTGTGCATGCCCTTTCATAAATCCAGTCAAATGTCTGTGTTAGTGTCCACCATAAGTCTAAGTGTCCACCATAGTCTGCAGTTGTGCCACGAAAACTACCATTACTATTATTTTAATCTTTAGTTGTATTGCATTTGATGATAATGCTAACAAAAACCATTTTGGAAAATTTCTAGGCGAATTTTAATAAGTTGCAATTTTAAATTTGATCAAGGCAAACTTCAATTTGTTTGGTAGGTTGTCAGTAAAACTCAAAAAAGACTCAAAGACAACTCGGTTTTCTCAGCCGCGTCGTTGATTTTTAGGGTGTGAACAATAGACGGTCATGTTTGTTTGAGAAGATACGGTATCCTTGTTTTTTGAATATCATAAATCTATGACGAAAGGAGTTAAAAAATACAGTTGATGCTATAGACATAGCATTCCCTCAAGTTCGTTCCCGTCTAGGGTCCGACACTTTTTTATCTCGATTTTTGAAGTTTTTTTGCTAAAACTGATTCGTCAGTCTAGTGCATGATATCGTGAGGATTCCGATTTTACCGATCGTTTATAAGGAAAATAACAATTTTGCCATCTAGACACGCAACGCACGATATATATCGAGCGTTGCCGGTCTAAATGGCAAAATTATCGTATTTCTCAGAAACAATTGGCAAAATCGAAATCCTTGCGATATTTTGGACTAGACGGACGAATCAGTTTTAGCAAAAAAACTTCAAAATTGAGATAAAAAAGTGTCGGACCATAGGCGGGTACGAACTTTTTGGGGATGATATATCTATAGCGTCAATAGTAAATAAATTTTGACTCCTTTTTGAGTTTTTCTGACAATCCCAGTATTGAGCTGAAATTATGACATTTTTCGAAACTAACTTTTTTTACAAATTCTGCCTTTTTGTATATGTGTGCGTGATATTTCTCTTTCGGCTGCGTGGACGAGAATACCATAAGTGCAAGTAACGAGTTTGAATAAGAGCATTGGGCGATGAATTTGTGTACAGGAGTATGTGAGGACTGAGAGTATGTGAGGTTTCCAAAAAATCAGTTAGCTCAACCTTAGAAATAGTTTAAAAACATAAAATTGTTAACCATTTAATTCAAACCTGCATTTCATGAAATGTCTTCTCTTCAGGCTCCGAAGGTAAGATTGACAAATTAAAAAGAAACACTGCTTTGCCGTTTGTTTTTATGCCTATTTTTGCTGTTTAACCTGGGATTCGGAGTTAACTATATTTCGCAAAAAACTTCAAATTCAACAGTCAACTGTAGAAAACGTAGCAACCTTTCCATAGTTAATCTTTCTATAGCAACTGTAAAAACCAAAGTCGTGGGTTCAAATCTCATTCTGGCAAATTCTTATAAAGTGTCTAGAACAATTGAACGCATTTTCATATAAAATCCGAGCACTTGTGCATTTGGGGCCCTCTTGGTTTTAACGTCTCCTAAAAAGTCAATTTTTTACTGATTGATTTCTGAAAACTCATCTTTTTAATGAGGAAAACTTCTTACAATAACTTTTTTTATTGTTTTAGCGCATAAAAATTACTTAGGAGACGTTAAAGCACTATTCACAGTTAACAAGAAAAGAGGCTCCAGGTGCAGAAACTCCGAAATCCGAATATAATAACAATAAATTATTGACTTTTGAGATTGAAAGAAAACCTTAGTTAGACTTTACTTATTAACTATGCTTCACAGTTAACTATTGGTAATATAAATCAATATTTCTCGTAGTGAAATATACATCCTATAGTTAACTCTAGTTAATGTAGTTAACTGTAGAATTTTTGTGTCGGATTTTTAAACAATTCAAAACACATTTTGCATTGATCAAACGGCAAAAGTTGTAACTTAGAATTCGCCTAGTCCAATAATAAGTGTAGTATGTATGTGTGCAGTGCTAGCTTTTTGTGGCGAGCTTACTTTTGTTTTGGCGTTGTGTGCTTTTTGTATTATTCAGAAGCTTACTTTCTCTAATTCATCCATTTAACCATCCATCCGTACATATAGTTAACCTACCACTTCAACAACTAATTTTCTTGTTTTCTTAGTTTGGCTAGATTAGTAGTGGGTGTGCATTTTCTGGGTGCTTGTTTTGTGTCGCGTGTGTGTGTGACCGATGTTTGTATGTAATGCAGCAGCAAATTTTTTTGCTTTTTTGTAAACATTGCTTGGCTCTTTTGAGTTGGTTTGCTATTACTTTTTCTAGACTTGAGTTTGCTACTTTTCGGGTGCTATATTTTGCTACATGATGTCGTCAAACCAACTAAAATTAAGTGGCGGAGGGTTTTAAGAAAACAAACGGGGATCTTTTTTGTCCAAAATTAAGGTTTCCTTTACAAAAGAGATCTGTTAGTGTGCTATTTCTTTCATTACCAAGGCGTAGTGTCAAAGTTCGGACAGCTAGAATTAGGGTAGGAAAAATTACCGGTGATATTGTGCTGATACAGTCAACGCTCGATAGTACGTACCCCCAAAAAGTTCGTTCCCAAGCTGGGTCCGACACTTTTTAGTCCAGTTTTTAAGGTGTTTCATCGGTTCTGCTTCATCCGTCTAGTCCCAAATATCGCAAGGATTCCGATTTGGCCGATGGTTTTTAAGAAATATTATAGTTCTGCCATTTTGAGCCGCAACGCTCGATAATACGTACCGTATTTCCTCTAATACGCGCACCGGTGCGCTTATTATTCAATCTCCCGAAAATTGGCAAATTTGGAATTCGTTCTCGAGATTTCTAGGTGAAAATAAAAAATCTAAAAAGTGGAATCGGTAGAGCTCGTGGGAGTTGAGAAAACGCAATAAAAAGCTCTGCAAAATATTCACCCTGTTCCGAGATGCAGACCCTCAAAATTGAGGCGGTGCGTTTATTAGAGCAGGTTCTCCTATTAGAGGAAATACGGTACACCTAAATTCAGCTTTTTAGAATTTAGGTGTACGTACTATCGAGCTTTGCGGGTCAAAATGGCATAACTATATTATTTCTTAAAATAGATCGGCAAAATCGGAATCCTTGCGATATTTTGGACTAGACTGACGAATCAAAACCAATGAAACACTTCAAAGACTGGACTAAAAAAAGTGTCGGAACCAGCTGGGGAACGAACTTTTTGGGGTATATAAATTCGAGCGTTGACTGTAATTCCTCATAAAAAGTAGAATTCACCAACTTTGCAAGAAATCAGTGTTATTCTCGGAGATATTCCCGATGTAAACTTTTTCTGCCAACCCTAGCTAGAATACACATTTTTAATTGTTCGCCGACATTTGTTAGCAAGCTTTACTTTTTCACCTAAAAACAATCAAGACGAAACTTTCAGAAATTTTAATTTGGTACAATAAACCATTTTATACAAAAAGGGAATTTCAGTTCTTTTCATTTGAAAAATATTTTTTTTCCGTTTTTTGTGGGAAATATTTAGTTTTTCTAATTTGTTAAATTTTAAATTAGTCAATAATTGGGGAGCTTGATAATGTTGTTGCTGTTTTCATAGTATTAGAAGGTTAGAAAATATGTTTGCTTTGTTAACTAACTTTACAGCTATTTTGCTATGCTAAAACTCAGTTTTCAACATTCATTAGCTAATTTTTGTAAATTAAAAAAATTGCAGGAGGAATTCCATCAGCTAGAAAAGAGGTGATACGCCACAAAATCCGAGCCATTGGCAAGATGGCCAGAACATTCTCTGTGCTCAGGTGAGTCGGCTTTGAATTATTGATAAAAACAGCAAAAAATGTTTTGAATTGCTCTTCGGAGATGGAAAACTAAATTATTTTTTGCATCACTTTTTGTGTTTTTGTGAACATGGAAGTTTTGAGTGTATGTTTGATACAACGAAAAAAAGTTTGCTTTATATTTTTGCAATTCAGAAAACTTTATTAGACCCTTAGGGAAATTTTAAGGACAAACTTTTTTGGCGCAAATTTTGTTTTGGTCGTTTCTCTCGAAAAATTCGATATTTTTATAAGATTTTACACCATCAGGTAGCCCTGTAATTCTACTTGTCTGACTGTAATGCAATAAAAAAACCCTTCATTAGAAGGTAGAATCGCAGGGCTACCTGATGGTTTGAAAACATTGTGAAAAATATAAAATTCTTTGAGAGAAAACAGCCAAAACAAAAATTTGCGCCAAAAAAAAGGATTTGCACCACAAAAGGTTATTTTGCGCCTAAAAAAAGATCAATTTGCGCCAAAAAGTCAAGTTGCACCAAAAAAAAAGTGTTGTTCAATTTTTAATTATGCGCAATTTATATTTTTGACAATTTGTTAGAAAAAAAATAGAATTACAAATTACCGCCAAAGACGAAAGTTAAAAAAAACTTTGTTGTGCTCCCGTTTTTGGCCAATCCTGTGCAATTTAAAAAACAGTGTTTTTGTTTTCTCGCATATAATAACCAATCTTTCTTTGAATAAAATTAGCTAAATTTTAGAGAGGAGTCGGAAACAGTGCTGCAACTCAAAGGACTGACCCCTTCAGGCGTCTTGCCCAGTGGCACCCTCCAGGAGGGCGCAAAGGGCTTGACGAAGGTATGGGCACAAATTACTCTGCAGGGTGGTGGTCTCTGAGCAATGGTTGAGTGTTGCATTCCCTCCAAAAAAAATAGACAATGTTGTGTGTGTGCCTCATTTTCAATAAATTGCAGTGGCCATTTAACCCGAAAACTTATAGATTTTTTGCAAAAAAAAGTAGACAAATTTAAATTTTTTACTAAATTATTTTTTGCCTATAGGCACGAAAGTGAAGCAGTTCTGCAGTTGAAGGGTCTAAATCCTGCCGGAAAATTGCCACACGGAGTGCTGGCAGGTGGGAAGCCAGCCATCCAAGAGAGTAAGTCTAGACTGGCACAAATGACACCAGTTTGGTGTTGTTAATGGTAAATGTGACCAAAAGCAGCCATTGCCAGCCCGCCGCCTCAGATTAATTTGGACTAAAAGTAGTAATGTTTTAGCGTTTACAGTTCTGCAAGGACTGGAACCCGGCCATAAAATACAGTCGTTTGAAGAGGCCAAAAAGTTAGACAAGATCAACGAGAGAATGCCACCGCCATGACTGGCAGTAGTACTGGCAGTACACCCACAAATCAGAGGTAATCTTTTTTCCTTTATAGGACCATACTTGTTGATGACAACGAGAATTGGGAAAATTCAAATGCGCGCGTGGCAATTTTTCCGAAATTATCTTTTCAATCATCTATATGTATCAATAAAAATGATCAAAAATGACACAGCGGACACGAGAGTCGAACCTGAGACCTGTAAAAATTGTATTGCCCCCCCCTTTCCAAAGAGAATGAGTTCTCTAGCCGTCGAATTAAGTGGTATTCGACTTTTCAGTGCTAGATTTGGAATCAGCGACTCAAATTACCCCTAGAAGTGGTCAAACAAGCCAAAATAAATAGAATGCCACCATGTGGGATCGAACCTGTAACACCATTTCGGGCCAAAAACGCAAACGCTTACGTATTGTGCCATTGAAGCCACTTTCTCAAACCTTAATTTTCCCTCTCCTTTGAGCTTAAAAGGGCCCTATTTAAAGGACCATGGTTTTGCGCGCAGTGGCATGAAAAAATTTGAATTAGGGCGGGACAGTTCTCTTTAGTCTCTCACTGTATTCTTTGCAGTCGTTCGAAATAAATGCAAAGAGTATAGTGAGAGACCAAAGAGAAGTGTCTACCGCCAATTCAAATTTTTGTCATACCACTGCGCGCAAAAATCACGGTCCGTTAAGCATATGGTGTGCGAATGCATTTAGGGCCAATAGTTTGATCAGCTGGTATTCAAACCCAAATAAAATTTTTGATGAGAAAATGAATCGAATGAGCAAGTATATCTAATTGCTTAATAAAAAAGATAATTTTAAATTTTGGCATAAGCTCATCTTTCGCTTTGTATATACAGTCAACTCCCTCCATAGTGTACACCCCCGCCATAGTGCACACCTGGCGCCGGTCCCTTGGGTGTGCTCTATGGACGGAGTTGACTGTATTTCAAACTAAACTGATTGACCATTTCAGCCCATCAGTGTCACCGAGCACTCGCCGCTCAGCCGGTGGCTCTTCTACAACCAACAGCACCTACAAATCAGGCAGCTAGGTGTAACTGAGTCTTCACCTCTCCTTCCCCACTACCATAAAAAGGATGATATCCTGCCCATTGCAACTGCTCCTCCTCCAACTATTCTTTTTACTGAGAACAGCTAAAATTGTTTTTGTTCTTTTCTTCCTTCTTGCCTAGTCATCTCAATATGTTCAGGATCTGTGAACTGTGTCAACTGTCTGTCTTTTTCATTTCATAAAACCAAAAATACTTTTTCGCTGTGAAAAGTCATTTAAATTTTAAAATTTTACAAACAATATTAGTTGATAAGCTTTTTCTTAGAAGTAAGTTGATGTAGGAAAATAATGACTAAAATAAGTCTAAGCTAAAAACGCTAAAACCTCAAAAAATATAAAGAGGTCTTTTTAATAATAAATAAAAACTGTATCCTAAAATCCAGCCCTGTTCGCCTTCATCCCTATTTTGATTGTTTTTTTGGGTTTGAGTATAAGGCGCACGTTGGGCCAGCGTATCTTAGGGCAGACTCGAACATCTTTTTATCTATTTTTTGTAGTTTGCGAAACATGTTTGAGTTTGTTCTTATTGACGCTTGCCGACCCTAATCAAAAAAATTAAAAATCATTAGAGAGACCAAGGCAAAATGAGCTGGATTCTAGGATATGTACAAAGAAAAAACTGACCCTTTCTATTTTTTAAAGATACTAAAGCGCAGCACACCGTCGGGATTTCGTGTCCAGCATGGTCGATTTGCTTTTAAAAGTGTTCTTAAAATCAGAGAATTCACTCATATTTTGAATTCCACTCGAGACAACAAACATGTAAATTTCTTTTTTAGAAAGAAATTTTTAGTTTAAATGTTTTTGTCTCAAACGGAATTCAAAATATTAGTGATTTCTCAGATTGAAGAGCACTTTATAAGCAAATTGACCATGCTGGACATGAATCTGGCGTCAGAAACTAGTGTCAGAAAAAAGCAAAGCAAACATACATAACAGCTCTCTTGAATTTACGGCAAATTTTCCGTCGTCGAATTTTCCGCCGTCAAATCATCTCTCCACCAGCACACCACCTTCTTTGTTCACTCAGTTTGTTGTTAAACCATTAATAGAATAGTAGTCAGTAAAATTTTAAGTATATTTTAATTGTTATAAATACTGGATGGATACATTTCCTCAAAGTAATTAAAATAAGCTATTTAGGGTGTCCCTTTGAATTGTCCATCTTTTTTTTGTATTTTGTTGTTATATTGTTGTTTTCTGACCTTAATTTCATAAAAAGACATATTGGGAGGGCGAAGCTGATTGTGATTCTTGGTGGTTTAGGTTGGAACAGAGGAGAAAACAAACGCCGGTGAATGTATGCAGTAGCTGCTGATTTGATGTGTTTGGATGGTTGGACAGTTAGCTTCTTTTTGATTATATATTATTACTATTGTTTTTCTTTAATGTTTTTGTGTTATTGCCGCCGAATTTTATTGATTTCCTACATCAAATTACCACCCCCCCCCCCCTGTTTCACCTTTATTTCATTGGTTATTACTTTATTTCCAACGATTATAATAGTTCTTATAAATATACACAAGGTTTTGTTGGTTTGTTTCCACCATTTTTATAAGAAAATTCTATCTTTGAGTCAGTCGAATGTTTTATGCAAAAAAACTTTTTTTAATAAAAATGGAAATTATTGGCTTAGATTTCGTACAATTGTGTAGTCAAGCTGTAAACACCAATAACTAGACACGAAAGACAAAAAATTAATATACATTTTTGTAGTGGTTAAAGGTTCGGGCAAGTTTACGACTCAAAACTTTTAAAAATGGTCTCACCTGTTCAAAATTTGTCCCGCCAATTCATTTTACTTATCATTGAATTTCTATACAGATTTTTCAGCTTGGTTTCTAACAAAACTAGACCTAAAACAGAACTACCGTATTTTCTCTATTGAAAGGGCCCCTACAGTTAACTTTTTTCAAATTTGTTTTGCTTTTTTTACCCTAACATTGCATATTTTTCAAAACGTACGACCACTAATTTTGTAGAGCTTTACAAACTCTACAAAATGAGTGGTCGTACGTTTTGAAAAATATGCAATGTTAAGGTAAAAAAAGCAAAACAAATGTGAAAAAATTTAACTGTAGGGGCCTGTTTCATAGGAAAAAATACAAATAAAACAAAAATAAAACAAAACTAACAAGACCACACCTAAATACTAGAGTAGGTTATCGTTATTTCATCTCAACCGAGTACGTATACAGATTTACACATAGACTCAAAAGGTGTGCAAATGTCAAAACACATTAAGGAACAACCAAGGCACCCTAAAAATTTGAATCTTATCAGGGAAAATTTATTAGTTCATATAATATGAAAAATCTATATCCGACGTTCGATAAAGCTTGGAAAATTTTTTTTTTTGACAGAAAGATTCAATTTGCCGAGAGGTGAATCCTTAAGTGCGCTTTAAAATGGCGGCTCTCTCCTGTTATATCCAAAACTGTTACATCTAAAAATGGTTCTAGTTTTATCCGGTTCTCGCCAAAAGTTCTAGCACGGTTCTAGCTTTTCATTTTAAATTTTGTTATTTTCCATATAGTATTAGAGGGAAAGCCTGAAGTATTTTATCATAAATAAATTGAACTTAAAAGGCTAAAACCTTGCTGGAACTTTTGGCGAGAACCTGATAAAACTAGAACCATTTTAGATGTAACAGTTTTGGATATAACAGGAGAGAGCCAAAATGGCATGCTTACCTGTTTGATTTCCCCCGCCAATTCAAAAAAATTTCCGAATCATTAGACTTTTGTACGGATTTTTTGGCTTGGTTTCTAAAAAAACGAGACCTAGAATTTAATTTTAGGCATAGTTTTGTTAGAAACCAAATCGAGAAATTCGTACAGAAGTTCAATGATTCAGAAAAAATTTGAATTGGCGGGGACTAATTTAAACAGATGAGCATGACCCTTTAAAGGGCATGCCCACGCTAATAAGAGGTGGTGCTGGGAATTCAAAAATTTTTCCTAATCATTGAACTTGTGTACGGATTTTTCAACTTGGTTTCTAACAAAACAAGGCCTAGAATTTAATTTTAGATGTGGTTTTGTTAGAGACCAAGTTGAAAAATCCGTACAGAAGTTCAATGATTAGCAAAAAAAATTGAATTCCCGGCCACCACCTCTTATTAGCGTGACCATGCCCTTTAAAGGAGGGGGAAACTTCCTATACGCATCGTCTATCGGTCATAGGTTCTATTCCACTGGGTGCAGACCCTATTTGTTTTGTTCTACTTTTAAGCAACTTCGACGGCTTCTACGATCGAAAACTATCGAGCAGTCGACTAAAACCATTTCCAGCACTGCTTCACTGTCAGCAAATGCCCTATTGACAAATTTATGTAGGATGGCATGTAGGGTTGTCGAAGCGATTCTTCGTTTTGACTTTTTCAGTCGAAAACTCGGATCCGAGTCGATTCTTCGAAAAAAAAACGATTTTCGACTTTCGGTCCGATTCGAATCTTCGAAAATTTTCGAATAATCGATTTCAGTTGACTTTTCGATTCTTCGAGTCGAAAATTCTAATGCTATTCTGCCCATTTTTTATCTGGTTCAAATGGGATATGTTTTGTATTGAGGAAGAATAGCAAGTGTAGTCTGGAGCATTTCAAGAAGGTCTTGGATAAAGCAACTTGCGAGTGCGTTTATGTTCTCAAATATTGCGGTATTGCACCGCACTCAGCTGATATTCTCAACTGATCCTAAGTCAGCAGACCAAAAATGATCTATGGGAGGAATATTAAGAAGTTGTGGATACTTCGTCATGAACGGTGGGCTCAAAACTTTCGTCGCTTTCCAAATTTAGCAGTGCTGGCCTGCAATTATCTTCCAATCTCTTTTACCCAGTGTTGCTTCAGATAGGTGCTTCTCCAAGGCAAGTCTGCTATTTGCAAATTCTCTTCGTTCACGCCTGTCAAAGCAGACAGCGGCTAAATTGCTCATCATCAAGGTAAATTTAGCAGACGAGGTATTAAAGGGTCAGACAAGAAGAGCCAGAAGAAATTCGTGATTTACTGTTAGAGAATGATACGTGATCATTGTTTATGTGGTTTGCTTAATGTTGTTGTTATTAAAAAATACTAACTCTGAAATCCAATAGCTCAAAATCATAAGTTTATCATAAGTTTAGTCTAAGTTAATTTTTAAAAAAATTTTGGCTTTCGTTCGATTCGATTCTTCGAGAATTTCGAATTTCGAATTTCTATCCAAGTCGATTCTATCGAAAAAACGACTTTCCATCCGATCCTTCGAAAAAACGACTTTCGACTTTTGATCCGATCCGATTCTTCGAAAATTTTCGACTCCAATCGACTTTTCGATTCTTGGAATTGAAGAATCCGATCCTTCGCCAACCCTAATGGCATGAAAATGGACATCATAATTTTTTAAATTCTGGCTCTAACGGCTAGGGACATTTTCAAACCACACTTTCAAAACGACATTTTCCCAAACGACATTTTCCAAACGATATTATTCCAAAACGAAATATTTCCAAATGTCTAAGATAACCAAATTGATAGCTTTTGGTGGATTGATTAACGTTTCTGGTCTGGTCGAGACAAGGACTGCGGCTCAGAAGCGAAAGATCGAGGGAATCAAAGAGGCTTTCGCAGCATTTAATGCGGAGGAGATGGGCAACAGCATGGCCTGAATGGCAAACGCAATCGACGGGATCAATTTAGAAGATGTGAACATTGATGGAGTCTGAAAGGGTTTTGTTTGAAGTGGAGTATTATTATTGTTCTCGGTTTCTTTTTTTAATAAAGCATGATTGGTGTACGAAGTTGGGTTATTTGTGTCCGTTAAATGTCTGTCTGGTTGTATGGTATAGAATAACGAGGTTCTGTAAAAATTTAAAATGCCGGTAAAAACAGTAGGGTTTTAGACAGAGGTAAACTTTAGCGGTTTTGCTCTTTGCTAGAGAATATGCATGGAAAAAATGTATAGGGTTTTGTATAATGCTAAATTTTAACAGGATTTGATAACTGCTATTTCGAGAACTGTCGTTTTTAAGAATTGTCGGAACAATGGAAAAATGTCGTTTTGGAAAAGTGTCGTTTTGGAAGAATTTCGTTTGTAGAGAGAGAGAGAGTCTCCTCTTTCTTTCAAGATGCAATTCCGTGATCAACTCCAAAGTGCCACATTGCCGATCGGTCAACGGTATACCAGACAAAGTGTGCTGAACAAAAGTATGCCATCTAAGTTGAGGAGAACAGCAAATAAAACGATCAAGGTTTGTTTTCCGTTTGAACTTCCAATTTATTCAATTTTCTTAGAAGAAGAGGAGTCCTTCCAAGGTCAATCGCTTTGAAGTCATTGAAGTGCTAAGAAAGTGCCAAAGCTCTCGGTTAAATAGGTGATAGTGATTAATGGTGATGTGATTTATGGTGATTAAATAGGTGATTTTGGTTTGTTAAAATTTTTATCTGATTCACCATGAAATTCTAACTCTAGAAAGTTCTAAACGCGTTGGTGAATAAATAAATAGAATTCGTATAGGTTCACGCTATACAAATTTAATACGCATCATTGTGGATGGTTTCCTTTCATTCTGCTTCGCAAAATTGAGGCAGTTTCTGACCGCAAAGCAGTGCTGTTATGATTGCAATCTATTTCTCGACAGTTTTGACTCTAGAAGTCAGTAAACTTAGAAAATAATAATAAGATGTGCGCCTAGCGGAACAAAAACTGTCGATTTAGGGCGATGCGTATATAAAGTGTAACCCCCCCTCATCGAGTGCTTCTAAATGGTAGAATTCAGATTCTGAGAGATTGAGCCAATCAAAAAGGGATTCTGATGCGCGCAATCGAATTTTCGCAATAAGTTAATTCCCCTTCAATAAACTCTCAAAAAACCAACTTGGCCATTTCAGGGTGTGATTCTGAGCAAACCAAGTCCTTTTCTGACCATAAAATTTGAATTTCCGCAAAATTTTATAATCTACAGGCAGAAAAAAAAATAGAAAAAGAGCAACCTACCGGCAAAAACGAATATTCTACGGCCATCCAAAATCTACAGGCAAAAAAATATGCCATGGGCGAAAACGAGTATTATACGGGCAAAAAAATATTATCCAGAAAGAATACGATTTGCACCAAAAAGAATTCTATTTGCACCAAAAAAAATTCAATTCGCACCACGGCGATTTGCATTAAAATAACATCTTTTTGTACCAAAAAAGATCATCAGGGCCCCAAATTCTATGCACTAAAAAATGCGAAATATGCGCATAAAATATGCGCTAAAAATGCTTTAATATGCGCTAAAAACGTAAATATGCAGTATAATTTTAGACTAAACCTTTTAAATGTGCCGCATAACATTTGTGAAGAATCACTATATGTCGTAAAATTGCTCTGAAACATGCTTTTAAACGGTTTGGCAGCTTATACATGATTAAAAGATACTCTTTGGATAATGCTAAATTTTTTGCAAAAAAAAATTGACCAAAATTTGACATATGGCTTTGCTGAAGCAAGGTGATTTAACCTAAGGATTTAATCCATTTGACTTTAGATTTAATTCATTTGAACTAGGATTTGAACATAGCTTTAAAAAAACTTTCTGCTCCCATGAAGATGAAGCAGGATTTCAGTCGAAAAGATTTATGAAAAGTGTTGACCGCCATTTACTAGCTAAGTTGCAAAAAAAAATATTTTGTAAAGCAATTTCGAGACATCTAAGGCTTTTGTACTTCTGCCACTCTTTCAAATCTTCTCGCAAATATAAACAATGTGCATTTTGTGATTTTCGAAATTAATAGCTTTTACAAACCAAATCGGTGCTTTGCACTGTTATTTTGCTACTTTAACTGAAAATATGAATTGCACGGTACTGAAACGTTAGCTACCTCAATAAAGGTTATTAGTGAAGAAATCTCTTTCTTACACGCTGACAATAAAGTGTCCTGGTTTTGGAAACTAAGATATTGACTTATTTATACACAAAAGACGAGATTTGGCATGCTGCAACATCTTTTAGCCAAAAAATTTCTGAGATTTTCTACAATATGCAGAAAATATGCGTCAAAATTGCAAAATATGCAAAATATGCACTAAAAATGGAAAATATGCAAAACATGCTGCATAAAAGTACGAAAAAAGTACTTAAACAGGGCTAAAAGTGCGTTTTTGTGCATAACTATTGCTTGCATATCCGCAGAAAAATATGCATTTGCATAGAATTTGGGGCCCTGAAGATCATATTTGCACCAAAAAAGATTCAATTTGCACCTAAAAAGAGCTTTTTTGCACCAAATTTTTTGCACCAAAAAAAAATCTTTTTGCACCAAAAGAAATTTTTATTGCACCAGAAAAAATCCATATCCATTTTTGGTCGCTGATTCAAAAATGCTCAACGATTCATTTTGCCAACACTGGTAATGAGACGAAAAACAGGTTGTAATATCGAAATAACATGACTCCCTTCAAGACAAAATATACCCTGAAAAAAGTACTCCAAAAAACCCCTCAAATAACCCCCTCCAGATAACCCACATGAAAAAACCCGGTTATTACGATAGGGGTTACTTGTGATGTACTGTCAACAAAAATTCGCTGTTTTTTTCTCACTAAGAACAGTTTTTTTCGTGCTGGGACAATTTCAAGTATGAATTTCAAAAAATATACCATTTTGACCATGTAAAATTTTTCTAAATACGAGAAAATCTTAAAACGAATATGCTCGATTTTAGTCGGCCGAGGATATTTACCAATGTGCTCGAGCATATGCTCGTTTTACAACCCTAGAAAAAAGTCAGAAAATATCAAACAAATCAGAAAGCAAAAACTCTCAAAAACGATTGATTTTCGGAAATTAGCTTATTTAGATTAGATATAAGCTCCAGTAGGTGTGAAAGCCTGTGCTGATGATCTTTTAGATAACCAAGAGTGTCAGGATTTTTTTTTGACACTAAACTTGCAAATTAAAGGATAAAAAAAGGTTATCAGCTAGTGGTAGTCGAACTCTTGACATAGGCGATGCGTATAGGAAGTTTCCCCTCCCTTAAGAATTGACCCCTCGGCAATACCCTTGAAACTTTCTTGTAATGAATTTCGACACCTTCATGAGTTTCCTTTTTAGAAGATTATGGCAAGAGAATATAGAGCTTCAAAAGAAACTGGGCAAGCGGACTTCGAAAATACGGGCTCGACAATTCGGGCTTGGGACAGCCGTAATCAAGCCGAAATCGTTTTTCACGATTATAAGAGAAAAGAGGTCACCCAAGAAGCAAGGCGGTTTCGAAACTCCAAGTGCATCGCATTTCGCCAGCAATGTTCGAAGAACGGTGAAATCGCCGGAAAATTGGTCACATAAACTTCCGGAGACATTTGTACATAAATACATGTAAATTTAGGGACGACGACGATGAGAATGCTCCTAAGAAGATCGAGGTCAAGTCGGTGTTCCGCCATCGATTCCGAGCCGGAGAGTGTCTTTCAGTAAATTTAATTTACCTGTATTCTGCATTATAATCGCCTGTCACATTACAGTGATCCTATCGTACCGGTGCTATCACGACTTCGAAGGCATGCCCTGCGGTCAAGCATCAGACTCAGATGAACATCGGTGGTTCAAGCATGCCGGACGAGCCTATAAACCCTGGCTGGGATGCTGAGGGCTGAAAATCTCATGAAGTGGTTCTGGTCGTCTTCAACCTGTTACTTTTTCGTTTTATAATTTTTGAAATTTTCATGGTTTTGCTTTTGTCACTAATAAAGTTGTTTTGGTCTTGCAGGAATGTTACCTCTTGTAGTGCTTGTCTGGGGTGGGCGGCGTAGGTTAGGGGCTTTAAAAAATTCTTCTCATGTTATGTTCCCATTCTTCTTTAAAGATTTCTTCCCTTCCCCCCTCTCAAAACAGATTAAAAAAGTATACAATGAATAATTAATTCATAGGTGTAGTCTTTTTGCCTTTCCCGAAAGGTCGGCCTACATGAGGCTGGGCTCCTGATTGGAATCCGTACGTTTTCTCGGAATTCGGTCCGGTATTAACAACGAAAAAATTCGGAATCCGTCTGGTCTTTTTTCCTTTAGAATTTAATGGGAGGGTGAAAGCTATTAAGGAGATAGTCTCGACACGAAAGGATTTATCTAAAGTTTATTTTCTAAATGTGGTCATTGAGCCATATTTTGTCGACAATTCGGGTTTGTGCAGAATTAAAAGTTAGACCAGCATCATCAATATCAGAATCCTAAATTCCTTCAAAAAGGCCCTGAAAATCGAAATGGAAATGGATGAAAACCAAAACCTGAAAAAGGATGATTAGTCTTCTATTTCATTTCGATTTTTAGGTCATTTTAAAAGATTTATAAATTCTCGTATTCATCATGCTAATACGATTTTTAATTTACACAAGTTCGTCTGATATTGCAACACCGAATTGTCGATAAATATAGCTCAATAACCACATTAAAACAAAAAACTTGGATATCGTTTCGTGTCGAGACTATTTCCTAAACAGCTTTTACCCTCCCTTCAAGTTTTTCATTTGCAAGAACCCTTGGAACTATCGCAACAATGCCGGCTGTAAAGACCGGCTGAAGAGCAACACCGCAAGGCTTCTAGGTAGCAGTCATCACTGTCATCGATTTCCTGGGTAAATCGATGGGGCAAGTAGCTACTTTTAGTAGCTACTTTAAATTTAGTTCCTCCTCGTTTTTTGCGCCATCCTGTGTTGTGCCATACGGTCCTCAATTACGTAGTGTGATGGATTAGGGTCAAGGTTTGAGCTCAGGGTAGGATTCAAGCGGCTGAGGACTCAGCGGCTGCTTCGAATTTAAAAAGGTGTAGTCTTTTTGCCTTCCCGAAAGGTCGCCTACATGACGCTTGGGCTCCTGATTGAAATCCTTACAGTTTCTCGGAATTCGGTCCGGTATTAACAAGAAAAATTCGGAATCCGTCTGGTCTAAATTCTAAAATCCGAAAATTCCAAATGTTTAAAAAATCATGCATTTTGGTTTCGAACATGTTTTTTTCTCAATTTTATTGTCATTTTCATGTAGTTGCTTTATTTTATCTATCTCTCTGTGGTCTTTTCCTAATGAACTGCTTTACTGGACAAAGAACATGCTCAGATTCCTACCCTCTTTAAAGCAGGTCGTTGCCTCCTTAAGCTCCATCAGCATTTATGGCAAACAGTTTAAGTTATGTTGGGGACTAGGTTCGCAAATCACGGGGTATCCAATTATCAGCTGACTCTATGAAGTATTTCACAACAAAGTAATTAAAAATATAGTTAGTAAATTTGAATTGGCGCGTATAAACTTGGCATTATACATTATCTTAACTGCGTCCAATTTGGACGCAGTTAACATAACGTCAATACACGATATTTTCGAACTTAGGCTTAGGCTCAGGGTAAGCCAGCGCATGTTGGGACGGGCTCAAATATGTGGCCTGAATTGATAAAAATCTAAACTTCGAAAGGGGCTAGTTCAAAATCGTGGTCAGTCATAAATCGTGGTCAGTTGATCCTCGATATTTTCATAAACGATCTAAATCGTATATTATTGTTTTGATTGGAATATAAACTTGAACTGCACATTGTCGAAAAGCAACAAGAGTTTATGACAAAAGACATAAACAACAACAACAACAATAACGAGTAGGAAACCAAATAACTTTCTAACTCACTCAACAACAAGCAACAAATAATAATGGTATCAAGTGTCAAAGAGTGAATCAATCGTCATCATCGCTACCTCCCTCTTCTAAGCCTTCTTCCGAAGATACAATATCAGAGTCGTCGTCCATGTCTTCATCGTCGTCGTCATCATCATCGTTTCGTCACTCTCCTGCTCCACCTGCTTCTTCTGGGGCTGTTGCTTTTGTTGTTTGGCTGCGGAGGGAGTGGTGGCCTTTTTGTCTTCTGTCTTCTTGGGGGTTCCGTCTTCGGCTTCTTTGATTTCTCTTTGGCTGAAAAAGTGGCATTTTAAATTTCTTCAAGGGTAAATGGATTGCTTTCAAGATTTTTTGGTAACAATTGGGATGAGGGAGTGATTACCAAAACCGAGTAGCGCCAAATTTCTTGTTTTACAGATTTTTTTGGTAAAATTGGGATGGGTCAATTTTCGGTTTCGCCGGTGAATTCACTGGCGGATTCACAAAATTGAACGATTATTCGGGTGGTTTTTTCACCGCCGAATTCGGTTTCGCCGGCGGAGCGACCTTTGCTAACCAGATAAATAAAGATCTAGACTTACGGACTAAGACTCGAGCAAAGTAGACATCCACTGGAGCTCCTTTGATCTTGAGAGAAGCTCCCTTATCAAAGCTTCTTGTGCCTGCTGTTCCTGGTCGAATTTTACAAAGCCCATGGCACTACAATTAAAAAATGTTCATTCCACAATCCTTGCACTCAAAAAAGACAGATACTCTCAGCCTTGAACTTGGTGAGCACATTGATGCTCTTGGCGTTAGGGAAGATCACATGGAGCTGTTCCTTGGTAGCCGACTTGGGAAGTCCAGCCACCACAATCTGGAGAGGGTCAACTGGCCTGACTAAAAGGTCTAAATAATGGTGTCTAGAAAATAGCATTCAATTTTGCAAATGTTCAGCTCTTCACCTCGGTAGCAAAAATAAAAATGCTAAGTACCATATTAGGGACCATGAAATAAAACCTGTTCAAGAAACTATTCGTGACCTGGGAATTATCTTGAATCCTAAGTTAAAATGGGACAGTCACATTGCCTATGCTAAAAAAAGCAATGTCCAGAACATTTCTACTTTTCAAGTCAGTGCGGTCAAAGGACCCCATATTTTTAGTTAAAATGTACAAAGTTTACGTCAGATCCATTCTAGACTTTCCATCCTCGGTATTTAATCCTTATCTTAACCCATTTTTGCACGAATTAATTTTCAAAAAATTTGAATTTTTATTTTTTGTATATAGGGTGAAATTATTGGTTTTGTTGTAAAAATGATATCAAAAATAGTGTTTTATCAGTAGAAAGAAGAGTTATGAGTCATCCTATTAGCATATGTTTATGCTTGTTTTTTCTCTTAGTTCATATAGTTATTATTTTGAGATACAGCTGGCTATTTTGAAGAAAGAAGGCAGGAAGTCACTTCCCTTTATCATTTGATTTTGTACAACACTTTGTCGACAAATATATTATTTTCGCTAAAGTAAATTCGCCTAATATGGGAGAGCTGATCAATCTCTTCGAGTGTCGATCCTTGTTAGAGTCGGAGGATGTGGACGTGGAACAAATAGAGATTTTTGCGATCCCTCTGGAAGCACAGGACTCTGATGAAAAATGTCCACTGACTGACGTGGCAAAGCAGCCAAGAGGGTACTGCGAGTATCAGATGGATGAGTCTTCTGGTAATACTGCATAATAATTTTTATTTCATTACTTTAGTGAATTTAGGGGTCCTTGTGCTTGCGTGGAACGACAACCGGCCAGTGATCATGTTAACTATTATCACTGTGGGTTTGTGATGGGATAACTAACAAGAAATGCGAAAAATGTAATGTAGGCCTCCATCCTGTACCTTGCTTCAAAGAATTCCACGTGAAAAACTAACGAAAATAGCAAAATCTCATATTTTTCATTATCAAATGCTATTTTTGACAACATTTTTATAATAAAACCGGTACTTTTACCCCTGTATATGACGTTTCCGAAGAATTTTTTTTACATTTTTACCGTATTTCCTCTAATAAACGCCCCCGCTCTAATAAGCGCCCCCTTTCGACTTTGAGGGTCTGGATCTCAGTGTGGAAGCAATATTTTGCAAAGCTGTTTGATATGTTTTCTTAACTCCCACGAGCTCTACTGATTCCACTTTTTAGATTTGGATGAGCACCCAAAAATCTCGAAATCGAATTCCAAATTTTCTAATTTTGGGGGTTGAAAAATAAGCGCCCCGGGGCGCTTATTAGAGGAAATACGGTAGGTTAATTTCATACCCGTGTGAAAAAAGGGGTTAAACAAGACATAGAATCTTTAGAAAGGGTCCAACAACATTTCAGCAAATTAGTCTTTGTCATATGTTTTAATTAAACCTACGAAAATATTCTAGGTTGTGAAGATCGAATAAAAATACTGAAGCTCGAGACACTAGAACTGCGCAGACTAAAAGCTGATCTTACATTACTTTACAAAATATTGAAAGGAACCACAAAAACTTTGAAAAAATTTGAAAAAAATAAATTCCAAATCTAACCTCAGAAATCATGGAAAACTTAAACTCTCTGCTAATAACAAGAAAATTCGACATCATTCGTTTTTCGAAAGAATGTCGAGAATTCACGATGTTTTGCCGATCCAACTCTTTGAAGCTTCTAAGTTAAGTAAATTTAAATCAACTCTTGACAAACTTGATCTCTCAAAGCACTTAAAATTGTATTATATAAGTCTATTATCTATTTTGCTGCAGAATATGAAAGTTAAACATGTATTGCCTTATATTATTGTTTGTATGGACACGTCTTTTGCGAACTAAATAAATAAACAAATAAGTTTAAAATCCAAGTTAATAGAGAGAGTTCTTTAATCAACACACCGCTCTTGGCATCGCTAGCAGTAGAAACTGCCTTTTCCTTGTTCTTTGACTTGTTGAAGTTTTGAATACTGGAGTCTAACGCATAAATAAACTCTGGTATGTTTCATGTGTTTCATGCATCCAGAGTCACTTACGAGTGATTGTGTCTAAGGTATGTGGGTGTGCGCATCTCAACCCCAACCAACCAAGCCCCTACGCCTCCGAAGGGGTCGCAGGGGCTTGGTTGGTAAGAAATGCGCGCACTCACTTAGCTTAGACATAATTCTAGAAGTATTATTGATCATGAAATTCATATAGAGGCTTCTTTGCAAAGCTCCAGTGACCAAAACAGGGTAGAATACCGTAAACCAAAATTGGAATATTTGGAAAGGTTTCCAAATATTCCAATTATGGAATATTTGGGAAACGAATAAGTGATGATTAAGATTGACTTTATAAACGAAAGGAAGCTATGTTTGGTATTAATAGAAAGATGAGCTCCTTGCGGACATTTTAGTGTATTATGAGCGTGAGTGCAGTGTAACAATCACGACGCACCACTTGAAACCTGTGGGTATCCAGCTGGATTTTGACCGTCCACAATCCGTCCACAACCTGTCATTGAAGCAAGAAGGACCCGCACCACCGTGTTCAGCGTGAAATTCTGAATCAGAATATACAGGTCTACGGATTCGTATTTGGCGTGTTAAAATGTATAGGACTATTGATATGTAGGATGGACTACTAAAAGGCAGGCTGAACCACCAAAGTGCGGGCTGGACAAGCAAAATATTTTTGTACTCTGAAATTCCATTGGACTACCAAAGTGCAATAGTAGCCTCCTTCCCCTTTTCGCACCAAAAAATATATATCCTACAGTAGTGCCAGTCAATCGACGCTATAAACTGGCTAAAGTTACCTAAAGGTGGTAGGTGTGCCAACCCCCTTCGGGGCGCAGGGCGCTTGGTTGCTTGGGGTTGAGATGCGCACACTCACTTACCTTAGACATAATTCCGAGCAAGACTCTTGACCCAAAATGCATTTAGATACTCCTTTTGCCAAGTCCCATGTTTAAAAACCATGCTAAAACAGGTAAAAGTCAAAATTCACAGTATTTAAAACTCAATTTTTTATTGACCAGAACTTAAAAATTGATGTCTTTTTTAAACTCTTGAGGCGATTTTCAGTCGATATAAGCCCCCGTAGCAATAACGAAAATTCCGCGGACACAATCCGCGGATATTTTGAACAAATCCGTGGATTTTTCTAGCCTGCTCGGGAGGAGGCTAGAAATATAATTTCGATTTTTTCTTCATTATTAGAATTTTTCAAAACTTTGTTAAGTAATTTTTTTTTGCCATAAGAGCCCTGCAAAAACCATTTTATAGGTAGAAAAAGCTGTACTAGAAGTGGTGTGGGATAATAGGGACCCTTTTTTATGGGTGGTATTTAATTTTGGCTGTAGAATACTTGAAATTGGCCGTAGATTTTTGAATTTGGCCGTAGATTTTTTACTTCTTCTTACAATTTCGTAATAATTTTTTACAATGTTTTCAACATTTTTTTACCATTATGTAGTCCTAAATCTTATTTTTTATGAGCTATCAAACTTTGCTAAGTGTGGTCAGAAAGTGAGATGTTTAAAATTAAAAAAACAATTTAGGAAAAATTGTTTTTCAAAACAATGAAATTTCTACATTTCCACATTTAGCATAGCTTGATAGCTCGTAAGAAAGACAAGATTCAGGGCTACGTAATAGTATGAAAATTTTTGAAAAATTGTGAAAAAATTATTTCAAAAATGTAGAAACATCTAAAACCATCTACGGCCAAAATTAAAAATCTACGGCCAATTTTCAGTATTCTACGGCCAAATCTAAATAAACCCTTTTTTATTCCACCAATTTTTGACTGTTTTACCATGTTTTTGAGCATGTGCTATATACATTTAATTGAAAGTGTTGCTCCGATTCAATTCATCTTGCAGGCCAACATTTAGGTCCTCTTATGGGCTTGGGGTCGAGATACACACAAGGCCTTAGTTCACAAAAACCATAATCAAAATTTATTATTAAAATTTATTATTTATCAAAATTTAATTTATCCTTATCCAATTCTAACTCAAAAAATTAATTGATTGAAAGTGCGTTTTCGGGTGTTTTAGCATCTGAAATGAGTAGAAAACATGTTTTTAGGGCCCGGTCGACCAATTTTAGACAAAAAGTTTTTTGACCAAAACCGGCTTTTTGCCTTTGAGACCAAGGTAAAGGGTATTATAAGGTACCTGGATGGGTAGGCGGTAGGTCCCAGTCATAAAAAACTATGTTCGGAACCCATTTTTTAGGGAACCCAGGTACAATCCAGTACCCTTTGCCTCGGTCTCCCGAGGCAAAAAGTCAATTTTTGGGGGAATTTTTTTTGTCTAAAAAAGATGTTTTCTAAAAGCACTTGTAAAAGCGGATTAGGCGCTTTTAGGCCTTTGTTTAAAAAAATTAATTTTTCATTATTTCACCTCTTATTTTCCTTTCTATCCCCACAGTGCCTTTGGTCTTTTAAAAAATGATCTGAAAATGTGATTTGGAAAAAAATATCGGTTTATGACATTAAAACAAAAATTAATATTTGCGGATAAACATATCCACGGACTTTTTTTAAAGAATCCGCGGATATTTTGAAGAAATCCACGGATTTTTCAGAATCGCGGATTTAATTATCTGCGGATAGAAATTTGTTATTGCTAGGAATTTGTATTTATGGATAAGTTAATCCGCGGATTTTCAAGAAGTCCGCGGATTTTTTTTTCGTTATTGCTACGGGGGAGGGTGTTTTAAAACACTTATCAAAAAAGTTGGTTTGGGGTGGGGGTGTATGCAAGTAGAGTCAAAAATTGTTATCTTTTGAAATCAGGTATCTGTATTAAACATAGTAAAGTAATTACAAAATTATTAAGAAAAAAGACCCAAATGCAGAAGCGGGATGCGGGTTTTTTAAATTTGCTGCGTTGTTGTGCAGTTGTTGATAAGCCCTAAATTTTGTGCGTTGTGCGGTGTTTGCAGTGTATTCAACTCTTCAACTTTATGGTCATACTTTGGCTTTTTTCTTATAATGACTGAAAAATGTCAAGTATGCGGTGCTAGTTGGTAAATTTTGTGATTCCGAGTTGTTGATGACTGCCAAATATCACTCAAGACTAGGGTTGTGGAATTCTCTGGAGAAATAGAATCAGGAGAATTCTATGGAGAAAAAAATATTTTTTGGTGGCACATTTCAGATTTTTCGTGGCAGAAATGATGTTTTTCGTGACATATTTCAGGTTTTAGCAAACCAAATAAGTTTATGCCGTTTTTCATTTCGTGATGAAAACAAGAAAAAGCTCTGTTATTTTTTTCTGAAAAAATTTATAATGAATGAATGAAATAAGGCATTCGAATGCACTGTTTCATGATCCAAAACGCATGATCTGACCATCCCGCATGACCCTGCCCTTTTTAACTTTTTTAGTTTTTTTAAACTGTTTCAGTAGCGGACAAAAGTCTTGCCTCACCCAAATTTTTTTCGGAAACAAAATTTTTCAAGTAAACATTTCAATTTTTTGCGCAAATCATAAAATACATTGAAAAGAACATCTTCTTGGCTACATTTTATGTACAAACATACCAGAATTTTATTTGAATTTTTTGTTACGAAGTCATTTTTTAAACTTTTTTGAACTTGGAAGAAATGAAAAATAACTCAGAATAAGATAAGAAAATAAGAGTTTTGGTGGGTTTCAATTTTAAATCCTGCCCAAAATTGAATTTCGAATGACTTAATCAATAACGAAATGGATAATATATTGCTAAACAAATGAAAAACTAACTAATTTTTAATAATTCTTTGATAACCGAAGTCAAATGTATGGACATTTTGAATAATAGTTGCCGTATTTCCTCTAATTGACGCCCCGGGGCGGCAATTAGAAGCATGCAATTTTTTCAAACTTCAAGTGGTTCAAAACTCGTGTTTTTGTTTACTTTTGAGCTGTGTAAAAAGTGCCTGTTAGATTTTTGAAATCCCTCGCAAGAACTTTTAAAACAGCTCGAACAATAAATGAAAACAGGATTTTCAGACCACTTGAAGTAAGGGGATCGCGGAAATTAGAGGAAATACGGTAAATTAATCGTCAAAAAATTACCGACGTTTGGAGTCGAACTCAAGACCGCAAAATCGAACCTGGTCCCTCTAAACACTCGGCTATCCGAATAAACATTCAAGAACAACATTGAAAAGATATAGATACATGTTTGACCTATACTTTCAAATTGCTTTTACCTTTACAAACGACTCCATGGCAAAACCATATATTAGGTTTCTCATTACCGCGGGGAGGTCATGCACTTCCAATGTTAGACATGATTCCGAGAACTATTCTTGATCATAAAACGCATATAGAATCTTTTGTCTAGTTCCAGTGACTGAAACATCTAGAATATCAAAAATCAACCATCTTAACCACTATGTAATACAGTAAAATCTAATAGGACTAAATAATACGTAATTTTTGAAATTAGTGCCCAAATGAGTTTTGCTCAAATGAGTAGTAACCATAAAAATTGTTTCAAGGAGTGGGAATTGATACGGAGTGAATTGATCAGGGTGTTGGTTGATACGGGGAGTGAACTGACATGTACCCCTTGCTGGGTGACTTTCCCAAGGACAGCGGCGAATGTTTGACGTAGAACTCCTCCGTTTCGGGTAGCGAATAAATCACTTACAATTCTTCTGAACGACTTGCTGCTTGCCGTACCCAGCCACGCCCTTCTTGCTCCTATCAATTTAGGCACCTTGACGATGAGCGGAGCTGATGTTGAGAGCTGTGAAAATAAAAAAGTGTAAAGATGAAGGTTCATTAGGTAGAAAGCGCAGGAATCTGACACATAATTTTGTTAACTGGGGCCTATTACATAAAGAAACTCTAGCATGCATATATGTTTTATACATCCAGAGTCACTTTAGAGGGATTTGTGTCTATGATATGTGGGTGTGCGCATCTCAACCCCAAACCTTCAAGCCCGGGGCGCAGGGGCCTAGTGGGTTAGAGATGCGCACACTCACATACCTTAGACATCATTCCGAGGAAGACTGTTGATAAAAATGTCGACGCTACTCGGTAATACCCACCCCCCCCCCCAAAAAAGCTACTCGGGAATACCCCCCCCCCCCAAAAATCGGACCTACTCGGTTATACCCCCCCCCAAAAATCAAGATTTTTAGGAGTGGTCAAAACACATTTTTAAGCAATAATTTCGCCATAAAAGGTCCAGAAAAGCAATTTAAAAGGGATTATGGCTGTATGGGAGGGAAGGGAATAATACAGGGGCCACTTTTTTTTAGCTGCTTTACCATGTTTTCAACTCGGCCGTGGCAAAAATAGACTTTATATGCATTTTATGATCAAGTGTACTTCTCGGAATCATGTCTAAGGTATGTGGGTGTGCGCATCTCAACTCCAAGCCCCCTGCGCCCCCGAAGGGGTGAGTCGCAACTGTATCGAGTTGGTGTATCGAGTCGCAACTGTATCGAGTTGGTGTATCGAGTCACAATGTGTATCGAGTCGTCGTTATACCACCGTTCAGCTAACGAACGGCCTTATCACATGTGATTTCAAATTTAAATACCAACACAGTTTTTGAAAAATGACACAAATGTTCCTTTTTCACAAAAGTCTGAAACTAAATCGTATTAGTTGTCAAAAAATATGTCGAAATTTCGAAGATCTGTTTGCAGATTAGAAATCAGCATGAAAACTGTTCAAAAATACACAAAAGAGCCGCTAAACCGTTGAAGTGTTAAACTAGTCGAGAAGATTTATGTTTTGTCAGGGCTTCGAATCCTCTTTTTTTAAAAGATTTGTACTTTTTTCGGCACCCCAAATCTTTTTTTATTTTTGAAAATTCGGTCAAAATCTTTTTTTCCGCTTCAAAATGGCAACAAGCACTGGATAAAATAACCCTTTTACTTCAAAAACAGTCAAAATGTCCTTTTTCACCCAAATGTCCTTTTTTGAAATTTTTCATTCGAAGCCCTGTGTTTTGTGCATTTGATTTAATTTGATTTATTGATTTAGATTTTTTGATTTAGATACTTAATCAATTATAGTTTTCAAATATGTTTAGAAGTACAATGAAGTCGAACTCAGCGAAGAACGAAGCCACGAAAAATCAGCTTGCGATGAATCAGAGGTTCGGAGAAGAGGTACAGAATACGATTGAAGAAATACGCTGCATTACCGTCTCTTTCTCGAGTTTATCAAAACAAACATAAGCATCGGGAAACTACACAGGCGAAGGCAAACGCTAGCTGCTTGTATTTTAAAATTATATGTTTTTTCGAATTTAAGAAAGCGCGGGTTTCCATAATTAAGTTCGTGAATGCCCGAGCTGACGCGGAAAGCTATCGTCAAATCTCAATAGATGCTCAGAGTAAATTCAGTCATTTTATGAAAACTAAGGATTACGGAGACCTTTTCAAGGGCTTTGTGGTAAACAAACTTTGCAGCTTTCAAATAAATCACGGTTACTTATGATGTTTAGAATACGATGATCGAACAGCGAAATGCTCAAATGACCAATGAACAGGTATTTTTGAGTTGTTGTGTCGCAGTTATCGCACAGATTGAAGTAGTTTTCCAACTTACTGTTATTCAGGCCATGACATCTGCTCAATCGCTTCAATATGCAAGTGAGGGACTGGGATTGAATTCTGAAGATCAGGTAATATTGAGTACAAGGTAAAGTTCGACAATATCCCTGCTTAGGATCAGAAGCAAGACTCTCAGCAGACAACGTCATCAAAATCTGACATGAACAAAGTAGGCGAAGATAGATCGAAAAAGGTAGCGATTTCTAGCATTTAATTGCAAGTTTGACAAAGATATTTTAGGTTGTGACAGCTGAAGTTTATTGTGAGCCGAAGAAGGTGGTCTACTCTATTACTACTTTTCCAGTCTAATCTTTTAATGTTTTAGGAACAAAATGTATGCCATTTGGATGTCTTTGATTGACAAGCGTTATCATAATCATAATTCAGGAGCTGAGTGGTCAAAGCAGTCTCAGCAAATCATCTGTAAACATATTTTTTAAATATTTTGCAATATTTGTTGTGGTGAAATACTTTGCTCTTATTTTTTATCCATCTGTGAACCGGTCTAGCTATGCTGCATCAACCAGAGCTAATTCATGAGATTTTAAATTTTTTGACAAATACCCAGTGCCAGGAAATTATTATTTCTTCGAAGATTTTGAACCTCCTTGCTCGTCGAGTCGTTCACTCACGTTACTGGGAGTGCATTAACAGCAAAACATTTCAAGTGGCTTTCTTTTTCGGCCCTTGTTACAATTATCTTATTTTAGGACCAGGCAGATGCTCAGCTATATCTCCAGCAAGCTAATACTGAGATATCAATCTTGAAGGCTCAGAAGCATGCTCTAGAAGTAACAAATGGAAATATCGTGGGTGAACTCAATCACCGCTGGACTTAGGCAGAGATCTGACGGCAGTGAAAGTGAAGAACGCTGGTTTGGAAGCTGAAGTTGAATTTCTCAGAGAGAAAGTCAAAGATTTGGCTGCCATCGAAGCTAAAAACGCTGGTTTAGAAGCTCAAGTTCGATTACTCAAAAAAGAGAACCAAGCTTTGAGTGACAAAGTAATTTTTAAGTCTTATGATCCTATATTTGTTCAATGACCTGTTTGCACATTCTAGGAAGCCGCAGCTTTAATGTGCATGGCTGAAGGCAATCGAGGGACCCAGAAAAGAAACAGTTGACATGTTAGTTAAAAGTTTGATTCATTCCATATGTAACTGTTCTTCGAATTTGAGTGATGAATGAATAAAGAAACAGGGACTTTCAAATTGTTTTGTTCTCTTCTGTTAATTTTATTGTTGGAGGTTATCAATGTACTGTAGATTTAATTTTCCGGCTTTGTTGTGGGTTTGGTGAATGTTTTGGGTTTATTCCCTCGGCGCTGTCAGAACTTATGTTTTGTAATTCAATTTCCGAAACATGGTCTCTTTAAATTGAGGGCTTGGAAAATTCATATTTGTTGTTTAAACTTTGCTACTACACATTCTAGTTTAGAGTAAGCTAGAGTATTTTGCATTTGAGAAGTAGTCGGTGATAAGAGATAGTCTTTGATGGATTTCAATCTGGTTTAGCTTCAGTTAGAGTTTTTCATTATTCTTCATCACTGCTACAAGTTTAGGAAGGGAAAGACTCTTATGATCTTCAAGGCTCGTGAAACTCTGTATTTTAGCGCTTGGTTACGCACATGTACATGTATCCTATACGTAAAGAACCGTATTCCCAAAAATTTATAAGACTTATTGAAAAGCCTTTAACAGTTTGAAGGCACTTATTGGTTGGGGGGGGAGGTGGTTGGTTAGAGATGCGCGCACTCACTTACCTTAGACATAATTCCGAGCAAGATAATTCCGAGCATTGATCAAAAATGCATAGAGAAAAGAGACTCTTTTTGCCCCCGAAGGGGCGCAGGGGGAAGAGACTCTTTTTGCCCAGCTCCAGTGACCAAAACGCGGTAGAATACCTTAATACAAGGTAATTTGCCTTGGTCCCCCAAGGCCAAAAGTCAAATTTTTTTTCAAAATACCATTTTTGTGTGGAAAATTGTTAGAAAATAACTTTTTTATCGTTTTAAGCATACAACAATTACTTAGGAGTCTTTTAAACACTATTTTTAAATAAGTGAAACTGGTGGAACTTTAAATAAGTGGAACTTTAAAGGGTCGTAGCCTTTAGGCCCTTTTTTTCCACTTTTTGGCGTTCTGCCCTATGTTATACTTTAGCCACATAGGCTTTATTTTAAAGCCATTTTGTGGTTCTTAAGACATTTTTTAGTCCCGGCTAACGTGCGCTGGGCCTACCCTGAGCCTAAGCCTAAGCCTAAGTTAAAAAAATAAGGCCTAAGTGGCTAAAATATAACATAGGGCAGAACGCCAAAAAGTGGAAAAAAAGGCCCTAACGCCTCTACGCCCTTTAAAGTGGATAAGTGGAACTTAAGTGGAACTTTGTAATAAGTGGAACTTTAAATAAGTGAAAAGGTTGTGTGGTCGCCTCAAAGTCGCTCTGTGTTGTGGTCCATTGTTGTGTGGTCGCCTCTATGGTTTCCAACAAAAGAGCGTCAATACAGTCAACTCTCGATTTAACGAACCCTCGATTTAATGAAACTCTTGATTTAACGAACTTTTTTTTCGTTGCCTATTTGGCCAGCGATTAAATAAAATGACTAAAATTAACTCTTGATTTAACGAAACTCTCGTTTTAACGAACATTTTTTCCGGTCCCCAGGGGTTCGTTAAATCGAGAGTTGACTGTACTTATTTTCAGCTGAAAAATGTCAAACTTCATCGAGCTAAACAACAGCGCTATGGTTATTTTTGGTAGCGGTCCTGCTGCAGTCAAGTTTGGTGGCAGTTCTTCTGCAGTCAAGTTTGGTGACGGTGCTGCTGCAGTCAAATTCGAAGGCAATCCTTCCGTGGCTAATGTGTGTTCCGATCTTCCAGCCGTCAAGTTTGGTAGTGGCTACGCCATGCAGTCTCTCAAGATGCCGCTTGACGCGAAGAAAGTTGCATTGTGAGCCATAATTTTTACCTTTTCAGCTGTTTTAGCTTATGATATTTTTCAGCATCAGGGCTGACAAGAAAGACGGAAAGATGAGCAAGAAGAAGTTGCGTGCCATGCGATCGAAGGTGTTTTATAATCCCTACGACTGGTTTGTTGTTTTGTTGTATTAGGAGTTCTAAGACCATTTAAATTTATAGGAAGGATTATGCCGATATCGACGAATATATGCGCGGTTGAATTTCAAGTCGCCGGCCGTAAACCAGAGCACCAATCTCAGCCTGTGCAATATTCCGAATGCTTCAGAACAGCTCAATGTTGGCTGGTAGTTTCTTATTAAATTTTACGGTACACAGCATGTTTTGTGTTCAGGGGAAGTGACGGTGAAGATGCTCCAGTCAAGCATGTCGAGGAACCTTGAACCCGCATTGTACTTTTTCTTTATGAATTTCCAGCCTGCCACATGTATATATGTAATATATATATATATTTAGGCACAACGGCGATGGAAATGATCCTAAGAAGGTTGAGGTCAAGTCGGTGTTCGGCCGGCGTAGCGGCGTCTGTCCCTTTTGTCGCATTTTTGGCGTTCTGTCTTATGTTCTGTTTTAGCCACTTAGGCCTATTTAGGGTAGCCTTAGGCTTAGCCTTAGGCTTAGGGACCAAAAAATGTCTTACGAACTACAAAAATGGCTGAAAAAATAAGCCAAGTGGCTAAACAGAAATAGGCAGAACGCCAAAAATGCGACAAAAGGGGCCAAACGCCTACGCACCGTTCGGCCATCGATTTTCCGAGGCGGAGTCGAGTGTCTTCCAGTAAATTTACAGAAGCTTCTTTCAAGCGCTGACTGGCTAGCCATTTTTCGCTAAGGCCTCTCGGGTGTTGTGTAAGTGGGATATTCTTTATAAAAACGGCGTTATTGTACTTTAGCGTACGCACGTTCGTGTTCTTGTTCTTATCTCGTTCGCTACAATATCTGTGTCGCCCAAAATCTGAGCTGCCACTGCATCAACTGCCAATCCATCTGCTCCTTCTCTGCCTAGAAGTCAAAGCTGTGAATTTGCAGAAGAATTATCAAATTGTAGGGTCTGTTTCTTTATAGTAACCGCTTTGTTGTTTCTGCGTAGAATAAAGAAGTGAATGTGTTGTTTTGTAGCTTTTTCGATAAGATGAACAAGAATATTAGAGCACCTCTATGCTCAGCAAGGTGCTTTTCATGTCAGAGTGTCTTCATGTCGGAGTGCTCTTAAGTCAGGTTCGAATGTATTCCTCTCGTCTTTTCGGCCTATCTCGTCTCTACCTCTGTCTTTTTCGTCTTAAATTCACTAGGTCGGTCATGATATTTGTAATAGAAATTAGGCATATGCTAAATTCAAAAAAATGTTAATTCTGAAACAATTTTGACTACATGTTTTGACGTAATTTGAGGTATTCAGGGTAGTATAAAAACAGTTTGTGGAGTTTGGCTTCAGTTTGGGTTTAGGATTAGGCGCAATGGTTGGTTTAGAGGTGTTTAGACTATTTGGGGCGTTCAATGTACTTTTGACTGTTTGGGGTGGTTTTTTAAAGATTTGAGGTGGTTTCGGAAGATATGAGACCATTTGAGGTGTTTAAGGTGGTTTTGAGTGGTTAGGATGGTTTGAGACACTTGGGGTTTTAGGTGGTTTTAGGTAGTTTCAAATAGTTTCAGACCATCTGGACTGTTTCGGGTAGTTTGAGTGGTTTCGCATGATTTGGACCATTCGGGATGTTTATGGCGGTTTGAGTGGTTTTGGATGGTTTGAGACCATTGGGGTGTTTAGGATGGCATTGAGTCGTTCGGCATGGTTCGGATCATTTGCGACCATTTGGGGCGTTTTGAGTGTTTTGTGTCATTAGGGGTATTCAGGATAGTTAGTTCTTCAAGTAGAGTGCTTCAAGTGGTTCAGGCTCACTTAAAGTATTTGAAGGTAGTTTGAGGTGGTTTGTGTGTCCTGAGAATAAGTAATAACAAGTCGAACAGATAGTTGATAGAGTTTGACTTATAAAAAAGCGCTTAACAAACTCAGAAGCAGGTCTGAAGCATACCTTTGATCAACAAACAGTTGAATAAAATGGTCTGAGTACAAAGCATAAAAAGTCCCATTGGGACAGAGTGCGAGTGAGAGTGCAAAAAAAACTCGCAGTCCACATTTGGACCGCGAGTGACAATTTCTCATCACTTTTAGGGTGAAGTCTGCTTTGAAGTCTATACTACACTTTACATCTCATTCATTGGGAACAGAGTGCAAGTGAGAGTGAGAGTGAGTTGAAGAGTGAGAGTGAGCGTTTTTCATTCTGCATTGGGGACAGAGTGCGAGTGAGAGTGAAAATGAGAGTGACAATGAGAGTGAGAGTGAGAATGGAAGGGTGTGACCAATGTGCGAGTACGAGTGAAAGTGAGAGTAAAAGGCTGCATTGGGGACGGGCTTTAACTTAATGAAGTATGCCATGTAAAAGGGTTTTGAGAATAGTTAAAATTTTGATTAGTGAAGGAAAAATTGAAAACTAGCAAAGGTGCGTGATCTCAGTGTTTATATCATCTCGAATCCATTGTCGCTGGGAGAGAATACCTAATTTACCTTAATGGCTGTAACCCTTCCCAAGGACAATATGGCAAGAGCTCATTTGGAGCCCGCAAGTTTACCATTACTTCTACTCTCTCTTTGGGCCTATGTGTGACAAATTTTTGACTCAAAAAATAGATTCTAGGGACCCAAAATTTGGGGCTACCACTCTCCAAGAGGTAGTATTTGTAGTGGATTTCAGAGACTTGTTAACAAGACGAGACCCTGTTAATAAAATTTCTGGAAAACGGAACAAAAATACAGTCAACTCTCGATTTAACGAACTTTTTTTCAACGCCTATTTGGCTAGCGATTAAATAAAATGACGCTAGTAGCGAATACCCCCCCCCCCCCCCCCAACGATTTTCACTTTTTTACTTTAGTAAAAAGTACCCAAATCGGGCAGGAGTAAGATGCGGCAAATCACATTGCGACAAATCAAATTGCGGCAAAATCAGATTGCGGCAAATCAGATTGCGACAATTCAAATTGCGACAAATCAAATTGCGGCAAAATGAAATTGCGGCAAATCAAATTGCGACAATTCAAATTGCGGCAAAATCAAATTGCGACAATTCAAATTGCGGCAAAATCAAATTGCGGCAAAATCAAATTGCGGCATAAGTGGAGGGTCACATTGGGCTGCTATTTGGATTGATCGTTATTTTATACGTTAGGTATTTTCGTTCACTTTGTGAGTAAATATTTGTATTCATTTTTTCGCTTTCCTCTTGGCCTGACTTTACTTCTTTTGCTTCTTTCAGCTATGGAAAACGAATACTGTACTATACTATATACTATTTGATTGTTTGCTGATTTTTGTACAGCTAGTCAATTTTTTGGTTTCTAGCAAAATCTCATCTCACAAACAAGCCTGTTTAGACGGCAGCTTATTTTAGACCACATAGTGGTGGCAGATTAAGCATTACTTGAAAGTTTCAAATTTGATTACTGCAATTTAAATTGTCGCAATATGATTTGTCGCAATTTGATTTGCCGCAATTTGAATTGTCGGAATTTCATTTTGCCGCAATTTGAATTGTCGCAATCTGATTTGCCGCAATCTGATTTTGTCGCAATTTGATTTGTCGCAATGTGATTTGCCGCATCTTACTCCTGCCCCCAAATCTATGTCCCAGACCCCGGAAAATGTGCGCAAACTCTTCATTAGTCACAACTTCCGTACGCTGGCCTACCCCCAAGCCTAAGGCTAAGCCTAAACTTGTTGTTTGCAAGGGTAGTTACAGCAATTTTTAAGGTCGGATGCTTTGGGGGGGGGTATTCGCTACTAGCGCCAATAAAATGACTAAAATAACTCTTGATTTAACGAAACTCTCGGTTTAACGAACATTTTTTCCGGTCCCAGGGGTTCGTTAAATCGAGAGTTGACTGTAGATCTAAACTTTAAAAGGCACTCACTCGGTGTAACCTGACACGTCCTTCATCACGAAGTGAGCGGCTTTTAAAGTTTAGATTCATTTCTGTTTCGTTTTACCAGAAGTTTCATTACCAAAATGTATCTGACATTCAGGGCTACAATTTAGTTATAAAAATTTAAAAAAATTAAATTTAGGGGGGCGGTGAATTAAGGTGGCGGTCAAATTAGTGTCGGTCAAAATATGCCGGCGGTCAATATGCTGGGGGTCAAACGTCCTGTGTCCAAAGAAAGCTCACGTCATTAGCTTTTCAGTAAATAAAAGAACCCACCCTTTAAAGCATCGGTTGAGTTTGTGTTCGGGTACATTAGATGGAATTTCGTGGTTAAAAATTCGAGACGGGTACCCAACACACTAAATTTTCAAGTTTTCAGATTGCTTTAAATATGTAGTCAATTTTTTTTTATTGAAAATAGGCTTACTCCCGCTGAAGTTTCGTAAATGCGGCACCCCATAAGTCTGGAAATTCGTGTACTTCTTCGTGCATCCATTTTTCACGTTAATTTATGACCGGGTTAGTAGCAACTGCTGGCTTGTTTTCATAAATGATCTAAATCATTTATTGTTGTTTTGATTGGAATATCAACTTGAACTGCACACTGTCAAAAAAAGCAACAAGAGTTTATGACAAAAGACATTTGCTCAAATAACATATTTGATCAGTCACTTGTTTGAATATGTAATTGTTTGGCCAATCGTATATTTGGTCTTTTTATCTGTTTTATAAAAGACATTTGGTAAAATTACTATTTTGGCCACGAACAGACCTGTGCAAGGGTCGGCCTGGAAAGCCTGTCACTTCTTCTCAAGCTTGGATAGGATTCCTATCATAGGAATCTCAGATATCCTTAATTAATTGATCCCTCAACAGGTTACAGGTTCGAAAACCCGGTGGTGACGGTCATTTTTCGAACCGCTAGTAGCGCTTTTTCAGACAATTTTTTTCTCCTATCTTGTTCAGCGTGAAATTCTGAACAAAACGCTCAAATTAGTACAAACCGTATTTTAAGTGGTAATCCCCCACCCTCTAATAATCTCCCACTCTCCGAAGGGGGTTGATTAATAATCCCCTGGGGATTAAAAGAGGTTATACGATAAATCATATATTGTTTTTGATAGGAATATAAACTTCAACTTCACATTGTCGAAAAAGCAACAGGAGTTTATGACAAAAGACATAAACAACAACAACAATAACGAGCAGGAGACCAAAAAACTTTCTAACTCACTCAACAACAAGCAACAAATATAATATTATCAAGTGTCAAAGAGTGAATCAATCGTCATCATCGCTACCTCCCTCTTCTAAGCCTTCTTCCGAAGATTCAATATCAGAGTCGTCGTCCATGTCTTCATCGTCGTCGTCATCATCATCGTCTTCGTCACTCTCCTGCTCCACCTGCTTCTTCTGGGGCTGTTGCTTTTGTTGTTTGGCTGCGGAGGGAGTGGTGGCTTTTTTGTCTTCTGTCTTCTTGGGGGTTTCCGTCTTCGGCTTCTTTGATTTCTCTTTGGCTGAAAAAGTGGCATTTTAAATTTCTTCAAGGGTAAATGGATTGCTTTCAAGATTTTTTTGGTAAAAATTGGGATGGGGGAGTGATTACCAAAACGAGTAGCGCCAAATTTCTTGTTTTACAGATTTTTTTTGGTAAAAATTAGACTGGCGAATTTTCGGTTTCGCCGGTGAATTCACTGGCGGATTCACCAAAATTGAACGATTATTCGGGTGGTTTTTTCACCGCCGAATTCGGTTTTCCAGCGGATCGACCTTTGCTAACCAGATAAATAAAGATCTAGACTTACGGACTAAGACTCGAGCAAAGTAAGAGATCCACTGGAGCTCCTTTGATCTTGAGAGAAGCTCCCTTATCAAAAGCTTCTTGTGCCTGCTGTTCCAGGTCGAATTTTACAAAGCCCATGGCACTAAAATTTAAAAAAATATTAAATTCCACAATCCTTGCACTCAAAAAAGACAGATACCTCTCAGCCTTGAACTTGGTGAGCACATTGATGCTCTTGCGTTAGGGAAGATCACATGGAGCTGTTCCTTGGTAGCCGACTTGGGAAGTCCAGCCACTACAATCTGGAGTGGATCAACTGGCCTGACTAAAAGGTCTAAATAATGGTGTCTAGAAAATAGCATTCAATTTTGCAAATGTTCAGCTCTTCACCTCGGTAGCAAAAATAAAAATGCTAAGTACCATATTAGGGACCATGAAATAAAACCTGTTCAAGAAACTATTCGTGACCTGGGAATTATCTTGAATCCTAAGTTAAAATGGGACAGTCACATTGCCTATGCTGAAAAAAACAATGTCCAGAACATTTCTACTTTTCAAGTCAGTGCGGTCAAAGGACCCCATATTTTTAGTTAAAATGTACAAAGTTTACGTCAGATCCATTCTAGACTTTCCATCCTATTTAATCCTTATCTTAACCCATTTTTGCACGAATTAATTTTCAAAAAAATTTGAATTTTTTATTTTTTTGTATATAGGGGTAAATTATGGTTTTGTTGTAAAAATGATATCAAAAATAGTTTTATCAGTAGAAAGAAGAGTTATGAGTCATCCTATTAGCATATGTTTATGCTTGTTTTTTCTCTTAGTTCATATAGTTATTTTGAAATACAGCTGGCTATTTTGAAGAAAGAAGGCAGGAAGTCACTTCCCCTTTATAATTGATTTTGTACAACACTTTGTCGACAAATATATTATTTTCGCTAAAGTAAATTCTCCTAATATGGAGAGCTGGTCAATCTCTTCGAGTGTCGATCCTTGTTAGAGTCGGAGGATGTGGACGTGGAGCAAATAGAGATTGTTGCGATCCCCTGGAAGCACAGGACTCTGATGAAAAATGTCCACTGAGTGACGTGGCAAAGCAGCCAAGAGGGTACTGCGAGTATCAGATGGATGAGTCTTCTGGTAATACTGCCATAATAATTTTTATTTCATTACTTTAGTGAATTTAGGGGTCCTTGTGCTTGCGTGGAACGACAACCGGCCAGTGATCATGTTAACTTATTATCACTGCGGGGTTTGTGATGGGAGAACTAACAAGGAATGCGAAAAATGTAATGTAGGCCTGCATCCTGTACCTTGCTTCAAAGAATTCCACGTGAAAAACTAACGAAAATAGCAAAATCTCAATATTTTTCATTATCAAATGCTATTTTTGACAACATTTTTATAATAAAACCGGTACTTTTACCCCTGTATATGACGTTTCCGAAGAATTTCTTTTCAAATTTTTAGGTTAATTTTCATACCCGTGTGAAAAAGGGGTTAAACAAGACAAAGAATCTTTAGAAAGGGTCCAACACCATTTCAGCAAATTAGTCTTTGTCATATGTTTTAATTAAAACTACGAAAATATTCCAGGTTATAAGATCGAATAAAAATACTGAAGCTCGAGACACTAGAACTGCGCAGACTAAAAGCTGATCTTACATTACTTTACAAAATATTGAAAGGAACCACAAAAACTTTGAAAAAAATTTGAAAAAATAAATTCCAAAATCTAACCTCAGAAATGCTGGAAAACTTAAACTCTCTGCTAATAACAAGAAAATTCGACATCATTCGTTTTTAGAAAAATGTCGAGAATTCACAATGTTTTGCCGATCGAACTCTTTGAAACTTCTAAGTTAAGTAAATTTAAATCATCTCTGACAAACTTGATCTCTCAAACACTTAAAATTGTAATCTATAAGTCTATTATCTATTTTGCTGCAGAATATGAAAGTTAAAAAAGTTCGTTCCCGCTAGGGTCGACACTTTTTAAACCCGATTTTCGAAGTCTTTGCCAAACCTGATTCGTCAGTCTGATCAGAAAAATCGTACAGATTCTGATTCCACCAATCAGTTCTCGAGATAGCCACAAGTTTGCCGAAAAGACCCGCGGCTCTCGATATAAACACACCTTTTTAAAAAATTAGGTGTGCTTATATCGAGAGCCGCGGGTCTTCGGCAAACTGGTGGCTATCTCGAGAACTGATCGGTGGAATCAGAATCTGTACAATTTTTCTGATCAGACTGACGAATTAGGTTTTGGCAAAAAGACTTCGAAATCGGGTTTAAAAAAGTGTCGGACCCTAGGCGGGAACGAACTGGAGGGGTGTGCTTATATCGAGAGTGGACTGTACGATTTTTGATTTTACACAAGTTCGTCTGATATTGCAACACCGAATTGTCGATAAAATTTTAGCTCAATAACCACATTTGAAAAACAAAAAACTTGGATAAATCGTTTCGTGTCGAGACTATTTCCTTAACAGCTTCACCTCCCTTTCAAGTTTTTTATTTGCAAGAACCCTTGGAAACTATCGCAACAATGCTGGCTGTAAGACCGGCTGAAGAGCAACACCGAAGGCTTCTAGGTAGCAGTTCATCACTGTCATCGATTTCCTGGGTTAATCGGTGGGGCAAGTAGCTACTTATGAAAAAAAAATTTAGTTCCTCCTCGTTTTTCTGCGCCATCCTGTGTTGTGCCATACGGTCCTCAATACGTAGTGTAATGGATTAGGGTCAAGGTTTGAGCTCAGGGTAGGCCAGCATACGGCAGGGCGGACTCAAGCGGCTGCTCATGTAGTTGCTTATTTTATCTATCTCTCTTGGTCTCTTCCCTAATGAACTGCTTTACTGGACAAAGAACATGCTCAGATTTCTATCCTCTTCAAAGCAGCAGGTCGTTGCCTCCTTTAAGCTCCATCAGCATTTAAGGCAAACAGTTTAAGTTATCTTAGGGACTAGTTCGCAAACAGGGGATTTTGACCACGTGGCAAAGGGGCGGGGTATTTTTCATCGCTTCATTTGCTGCAGAATATGAAGTTAAACATGTATGTGCCTTATATATTGTTTGTATGGACAGTCTTTGCGAACTAAATAAATAAACAAATAATTTAAAATCCAAGTTAATAGAGAAAGTTGTTTAATCAACATTACCGCTCTGGCATCGCTAGCAGTAGAAACTGCCTTTTCCTTGTTCTTTGACTTGGAGCCACAGTCGACCGCCATGGGTTTGCCTTCAAACTTCTTGGAAGTGATGGCGCCATGGCCTTCTCGCAAGCAGCTTCGGTGGGGAAAATCAGCCAGGCGGTTGGCTAGAAATAGTTTTGTTTAGAGATTTTCCTTTCCCTTACTTGTCTAAGACTAATACCTCAACTACTCTGACAGACAGAATGTCTGGATGGAGGGCTTTCAAGTCAGGGGCTTCATTTTATGTCTTTTGAAAAATGAGTTTTGGGACCACCCAAAATTATCTATTTGACAATTTTGAACGATTTAGGGCTTGTTGGGTGGAAATGTACCAAAAGAAGGCAATTTTGAACAAAAAGGAATGTTTGAACATAGTTTTGATACTCGAGTCTAACGCATAAATAAACTCTGGTATGTATGCTTTTCATGCATCCAGAGTCCACTTACGAGTGATTTGCGTCTAAGGTATGTGGGTGTGCGGCATCTCAACCCCAACCAACCAAGCCCCCTTCGCCCCGAAGGGGTCGCGAGGGGCATGGTTGGTAAGAATGCGCGCACTCATACCTTAGAAATAATTGCTAGAAGTATTATTGATAATGAAATTCATATAGAGGCTTTTTTTGCAAAGTTCCAGTGACCAAAGAACAGGGTAAATACAGTTCAACCCCCGCTATAGTGACACCCTCGGGACCGCCCCTTGGGTGTCAATAGCGAGGTTCCACTATAATGGGGTGTCACTGTAGCGAGGGTTTCAAAAAAATTCTTGAAAGGTGTCACTATGTCGTGGGTTTAGCATATGGTAATACAGTCGCCTGTCGATTTATTTTACGAAAACAAATAAAAACCCCCGTAATTAATATGGAAGCAATTGACCGAGGGTAAAATTGCGACTCGCTACAAATTGTGACTTGCTACAATTTGAATTTTTTTATTTTCATTTTTGGCTGTTTTTTGCATTTCTTTTAACTTTTTTTAAACTTAGCCTTAGGCTTAGGCAAGCGTAGGCCAGCGCACGTTTAGGACGGACTCAAACGTGTGTCCCAGAGCTGAGCACCAAAACACGCGAATTTGAAAAACTGTAGCGAATCACAATTTGTAGCGATCGCAGGTCGTTCTGACGAAAGCTTAAAATCGTTTTTTTAAGAAATTTCACTTAAAGTGCAGCTTTAGATGAACAAAACTT
>SADC01000937.1:0-185307 GCA_004194705.1 Ditylenchus dipsaci | reverse complement strand
CCGCTAAGCTTATCTTTGAGCTTTCGTATGTTTACTTGACTAATTGATCAACATGTTCATGTCTTTTTCTTAATTTAGTTGTGTATTGATTGCTTTCAGGAATCATGGTTTTCATCAAGTATCGCTGACTTCGCTAAGACGCTCAAGAAGAATAACCCGCGTGGTGGAAATATCTGTTTCACAAGGCTAAGAATTTAAAATTTTTCTGTTATTCATGTGTGTAGTTGATTGCTCTTAGTAGTCGTGGGTCTCTTCAATTATCGACAAACTCTGCTTCAACGGCGCAAGAAGAATGACTCGCGTGGTGGAAAATATCTTTCGCAAAGGTAAAGAATCTATAATCTTTCTTGTTGATGCAGTTGTGCATGAATTGGCTTTTAGTGGTTCATGCTTTCTTCAAAAATCGGTGACTTTGGCTCAAAGCGTGAGAAAATGACCCGCGTGTGGAAATATCTGATTCACAAGGTAAAGGAATGGGTATAAACTATTTTGTGTTTTTGGTTGTGTTTTGATTGCTGCTTAGTAGTCATGATCTCCTCAGTATCGGTGCTACTGCTCAAAGGCGCAAAAAGAATGACCCGCGTGGTGGAAATATTTTTTGCAAAAGGTAAAGAAATCTATAATCTTTTGTGATCCGGTTGTGCATAAATTCCTTTTAGACGTTTGTGCTTCCTCAATATCGGTGACTCCGTTTCAAATGCGCAAGAAGAATGACTCGCGTGGTGGAAATATCTTTTCCACAAGGTAAAGAATCTATAATCTTATTGTGATTCGGCTGTGCATAAATTCCTTTCGAGGTTTGTGCTTTCCTCAAATATCGTGACCCTGCTCAAAAGCGCAAGAAGATGATCAGCGGTTTGAAACATCTGTTGCGAAGGGTAAAGAATTTAAAACTATTATGTGATTTGGTTGTGTATTGATGCTTATAGAAGATCGTGATCTTCTCAAGTATCGGTACCCTACTCAAGGTGCAAGAAGAATGATCCGCATGGTGGAAATATCTGTTGAAAGAGTGAAAAATCTATAATTATTTTGTGATTTGGTTGTGTAATAATTGCTTTTAGTGCATCCATGAGTTGGCTGTGTGAATCGAGGAAGAATTGCAAAATGTCGTATCGGCGGACCGAATACCGTGAGAGATGTCTAAAGAAAAAATATATTATTTGTTGTGCCTATATGTTTTTGTTAAATAAATGTGTATTGATCTCTGATTGGCTCAAAACTATCGAAAGCTTTTTTGTGGGCTAAAAATTATGGAAAAAATCATTTTTCATGCTTAGAATTAATCATAATAGAAGCTTTGAGAATAAATTTTTAAATTGAATTTTTATTTCAGTTTCGAAAAAAATGCTTTTAAAGGCACCAGCAAAAACGAGAGCGGCCCGTAGGGCCGCCAAGCACTAGTACGTAATAATAGAGATTGTTGGTCCTGGAGAAATTGACGGCCTTGCAAGCATTAGAATCGACTATTAGCCCATCATTGTTGGTAAATTACATCGTGAAAAACTTAAAATGTAACAAGGTACAAGAAAAAAAACTGAAAAAGCTGCCCAAAAAATTTTAGCCATAGATATCCCCGCAAAAATTATGCATTTCTATTTTGAAGATTAAATTTTCAACAAAGCAAAACATTAAAAATATTTAATATAATTTATCAGTGAATTACCAACCTGCAGAGCCATCCAGGCTAGGTCACAAATAGCTTGAAGCGTTCTATCTTCTACTGTAGATAAAAATATTTCAGCTTCAATCACTTTGTAATCACACGATTTTAAATACATAACCAGAAAATAAAGTGAAAAGACAAGGTTTAAAGTTTTGAAGTAAATTATTATTGGTTTGTTGACCAGGTTCAAGTGATTTCAAAGACGTTGTGAAGTGCTTTTCTTTGTTTACATTCCATAGTGAAAAAACAGATAGATTTTAGAAATAAAGAGTTTTTGCAAAGCAAAGATAGAAAATTCAAAGAAAAAGCTGGTGAATAAATGGCAATTTTGAAAAAAGAAATTTTTTACCGCCTTAGTCCCTCTGTTTTGTTTTAGATTAGACAAGCGTTGGCCAGCTTATCGTACGACAGACTCAAATATGAGTCTAAGGCAGTGTTCCGATCTGGGGTTCTTGAAAAAGCATATTGAAAATAGCGATTCAGTTTAAGACAACATTGTTGCGTTTTAACAACTGTTTTTAAAGCATATTTTTCCTGGTGTTATTTGATTTTTTCGGGTAAGTTAATACGCACTTGTTTGCTTGAGCGGCTTCTTATGTGCAGTCAACTTTTTTTGCTCAGCCTAAGTTTTAAGCTCAAGATGGGCCAGCGTATATCAGGACGTAATCAAACTTGCATGTGTTTTCAATTTTTTCCAGGCATCCATGCATGATATACTATAGTAAAAGTATAATTTTGTATCAAGAGTCCCAGCAAGCGTTATCTGTACTGACTGAGGTGTCTCGCTTAAAAGAGGAGGAAAAGCCATTTGAAAACGTTTGAAAAAGTGGCTTAAGCCTTTGTAATTTATGGTCATAAAAAGTGCGCAAGTTCGACTCCTCATGCGTGCATTTTTTGTTTTTTTTTTGGGTTTTTTGTTCGACGCCTTGTAGGGGTAATTTAGGTCGCCGACTTCGAAACTGGCATCAAAAAAGTTTAATCAACAAACCAAACTAAATAGCAGGCCACTACGTGGGATCAAACCTGCGACACCATTCTGAGCCAAACGCTTACTACCACACCGAATTCTACTAAATAGAATCTACTCCACCGAGGCCAATTTTTCAAACCTAAATGTCTTTTCCCCTCCTTTTTAGCACTTCCGCACAGAAAAACGTGATATAAGATTCATGTGTGTAATTTTTCAAAAATTGAGAATGTGGGGAGAATTAATGAAATACATCCCTTTTAGGTTCCCAATTGTCAATTAGATCAACATTCAAGACAAAACAAAATTCGTTAATTACTTGTGAGCACCTAGACACTTTTTGGACTCGCAAAACACAAAATACACATCAAATTATGCACCAAGAGATATGAAATTTCTTTATTTGCGTAATTGAAAGGGAAATTCTTATAATAATTGTTTGAACTTGAACATAGCTACAAGCTTGCAGGCCCCATACCTTGGCCTTCGATTGGCAATGGATTGACCATGAAGCGGCTGGCACCAGGCTACGCAGCTTTCGAGCAATGGAGCAAACAATACGGACCTGTGTTCACTTTCTGGTTTGCTGAAGACCCCTTGGTTATTGTTACTGACTACAATGTGATGAAAGAAGCATTTGTAAACAACAGCGAGGCCACATCTGGCAGAGACTTCTTCGACAAGCCTTTTGAAACAATTGAAGGTTTACCTAAATTATCTTACATCACAATTTTCTTTATTTCAAGATACCAAAGGAAACTACGGAGTGGCCAGATCAGAAAGCGAGAGGTGGGCTCAATTCAAATGGTTCACGTTGAAGTGCTCCGAAATTTGGGCATGGGTCGTAATATGATGGATATGATAGTCAATTATTTAAGAATTATGAATCGGACAAGAAAGCTGACTAAGCTTATTTTACCTTTCAGCCGAAAAACAAGTTATGTAATAAAAATGAATAAATCTATAATAACATAAAATACTAGGTGAACACCGTTCACTGAGACTAAAAAGCTGTTAGCTTCGTACACCTTTAGGGAGCAGTATTTTTAGCTTGGTACCACCCCCTTCCCCCTCTGTTTTTTAAGGTGATTATGTCAACCATAATTACTCTGATCACCATAATTACAATATGTTCATAACTATAATGTACAGGGAGGATCAAGCTAAAAATAATCGAACACGCCCATTTCGATGCCGCGCCGTTTCTATGCTGCGGTCGTTTCGATGCCGGCCATTTCGATGCCGCCTATTTCGATGCCGCCCATTTCGATGCCGCACCAAACTTATATCAGTCAGCTGAAATTATGCAACAAAGCTCTTGCCGTATGCGCTCGTGAACCGGAAACGACCTGTGCCGAAGATTAAAGATGAGTTTAAAGGCAAACTGGTCGTGAATTGGAATGGCTTCGTTTGGATGGACGACTGAACTACTGAAAAATTTCTTGCGCAATGTGATCAAGGCTGACTGCATTTTCTCTGGCAAGCGACTCTTGGTGTGGAATGCCTTTGCTGCGCACAAAAGCGTGTAAACAACGGCAGTGCTAAAATAACTGGGCGTCGAAGCAGCATTTATCCCTGGCAGTTGTAAAAATTTATCTAGGTAAGATTTTTGAGCTCTGAGCTTCTAAAATTACATCTTTCGGCACCTGACGTCAGCTAAAGCAAGCCGTTTAAGGGACACATCAGAGACTACTACACGATATGGGCGACCAATGATTCTCATAAGCCGTTTACTCCTGCCAGGAATTCGAAGGCTACTTCGGCTGGATATACCGAGCTTGGTTGAAAATCTCCAAGGAGACCATCGTCAAATCTTTCGAAAGTTGGTTTTTTTGTATTTCTATTTGGTGATTTGGTTTTTTTTCCTCTAAGCGTGTGCTCTAACTACTCTAACGGATGGCACAGCGAATGAACAAATAACGTGCTTTAAACCTGAGAGATCCATCGGTGTGAAACAACTCAAAATTCTTTGGGAGATCATAAATCAAGAGAAAGCGCAAGATGGCGAAATGACTTCCAGGAAGCTGCTTTTGACGAAGAACAGTCTGAAATGGAATCAAGAAATTTTAATGAAGATGATTTTTTTGTTCGATGATTGGATTGTGTCGGTTTTTGTCCAATAAATTTTCTTCTATAAATACTTCGTATGTGATTAATTGTAAGGAAATGGGTCATTATTAGAATGTAGGTCATTATTAGAATATAGGTCATTAATAGAAGATGGGGCCTTATTAGAAGGTGGGGCCTTAATGGAAGGGGGGCCTTATTAGAAGGTGGGGCCTTATTTTTCAACCCTCTTTGGAAGTAGGGCTTTATTAGAAGGTGCGGCCTTATTAGAAGATATACGGTAGTTTACTCCCCTTTTGTAAACCCCCGGAAAACCAAAATTTCAGTGGCTTTTGGCTTTTCTAAAGTGGGATTCTGAGAAATACAAGTCGTTTTCAGACTAGAATTTGAATTCCCGCAAAATTTTGGCTAAAATTTGTCAGATCAGTTCAGATCCATCTGAACTGATCTGATCTATATCTATCTGATCTTTGCCCACTTCTGGTTTCTGGTTTCTGATGTATCGCAGAACTCCATTTTGGAGAGATATAAAAGCTAGCCTTTTTGAAAACCAAATGCTTGTATAAACGGCATGAATTTTATGGTTTTAATGACGAAAATGACTTTTTCCGTAATCTTTAGTTGCCGAAAATATTATGGTGTAAAAAGTTAAAATTAATTTTGATCAAAGGATGTTCAAAATATAAGGCGGCCCCCTCTAATAAGTAAATTTTTAAACAACTTTTTATTTGAAAATGCCCGGATTCTAAAATTTTCAACAAAAATTTTAGTGCCCCTCTCACATTTGTTCTGTTGGGTTTTTTATCACACAAAAAAGTACTGCAATTCTTTAAAATGGTCTATTGAATGTTCTGCAATGCAAATTTTGTTAATTATTTGTAAGAATCCTAGATGGCTTGAGGTAGTGTGATAAAAAAAGAAATGCAATGGATTAGGGTGAAAAAAGCCAAGAGTATGATGAGCATTTTGACACTAAACTTGTAAATAAAAGAAGAGAGAAAATAAAGTTTGCACCCAGTGGTAGTCAAACCTTTGATATAGGCGATGCGTATAGAAAGTTCACCGACCATCCCCTTCCTCCTAAAACAGACAAAAAATTTATTGAAAGATTATCTTAAGCGAGAAAAGCGTCAATTAGCATTGAGAATTCTACGGCCAAAATCATATACCCCCTTATTAAAAACAACAATTTTTTGTTAGATATACTTAAAAAGGTATGAAAATGTCAGACTACTAATTAAAATAATAATTAAGATACAAACAAATCAAAAAACAAAATTTGTGTGTGTAAAGGAAAGAAAATTTTTTCAGTCTACTTCCATTCTACAACTCAATAATGCTTGCGTTTCTAGACGACAATAATTTAATAAATTTGTCATATTTTGCTATTTTTTCCGAATTTTCAATTCTGTTAGCTATTTTTCCAGTTTCCATGCTAAATTTAGTGGTGATCTACCAGACTACAGTTATTCACAAAAATATGAAGTTTATTTTGTTTTGGCAGACCTTAGCTATTATTCTGCTGTCAATGGAAAGAGCTATAGAAATAGTTTTTAAAATTTGGACAGGCAATATATATTGGGCAGATTATGCTCCTTTAATACTTTTTAGAGTATTTTTTTTGACTTTCGGAAATACCATCGGCTATGCCTTTTTGTTTGAAAGGATTTGGGCAACTTTGGCTGTGAAAACTTATGAGAACAACAAAAAACCATATTTTAATGTTGTTTGCCTTATTTTGATTGTAGGTTTTTTTCGAAAGTGAAAAAGGTTTTGTTTAAATTTAAAGCATAACCTCTTTCTAAAAAAATTTCTCTTTAAAAAGACTAGTATGATGTACCCAAATATTACTCAAAGACTTTAATACTTTTAAGAACCGTTTACTAGTCGAGCCCAACATTGCTTAAATTTGGCAGATCGGACGAGTAGGCTGACTCCCATGGCTCCACAATTTTTCTATATTATTCAGTGTTCCGAATTGAAAAATAAATGATATTCAAATTTCAAATAGACGCAAAAAATTTGAAAAGCATTATTGACAAAATTATGGTGCCCCACGCGAATCCAAATTCTGTAAATGGTGGTCTACCCCTAAGCCTAAAGCTTAAGTAGTTACAGGTATTTTGTAGTTACATGGGGGGGGCTCGAGTCAAATTGTTGACAGTGAAGGCTTATTGGTGGCTTCCACATTTCAAGAGAAGAAAAATAAAAAGCCCCAATGACTACCAAAGTTGGTAAAAATTTGGTCTAAAAATTGGTCAAAAACACATTTCCGAGAACTTCGTGCCTAGAACTGCCTAAAACTTATACCCATGATTTTAATATATTTTATTATTCCTTAGAAACAGGAGCAGAAAACAGAAGCTGGGTGCAGAAAAACAGAAACCGAGTCTTGGTTTGCACTCAGGTCGACACTCAGACTCGTGTGCGGAACTATACATACATCATTAATCACATTTAGCGTATTTCCTGCAATAAGGGGCTGGCCGTCTGATTTTTTGGGTGACCGAAAATCGGAAAAATTGTAATTTGATCTCGAGATTTAGAGATGCTCAACCGAAATCTTGAAAGAGGAATCGGTAGAGCGTGCGGGACTTAAGACAACACGTGAAACAGCTTTGCAAATATTGACTGTAGACTGAGATATAGGTTCTCAAAGTCGAGGGACCGCCTTATTAGAAGAAATACGGTAGCTTGTTAATTAGTAGCTCATTTTGTAACCTTACTTGGGCGCGCATTTTTAGCCCTATTTCCAAAAAATAAATTGCGATAAAAAGGTTAAGAAAAGTTTTAGGAAGCAGCAATTAAAGCAAACAGCAGCTATAATTGGCTTTTAAAAGTACAGTTGCCGTTGCCGACAATGAGAACTTAATGGAAAAACTTTTAAATGTATTTAATATAAAAATACAGTCATTCCTTGATCTAGTGTAAGCTACGCTGTGTAGCCCTTAGTGAACGGATAAAGCCTATACTTTATTAATGCCTGCACTATGCTGAGTGTTTAAAAAAGCTTCCAAGCTTCCAAGGCCCTGAGTCCAAAAGGTCCCATGACCTCAAGCCCGAGCCCCCAATCAAAACGGGTAATGAGGCTCTTCTTGACCAGGTCTAGTGACCAAAACGTGGCAAAATACCCTAAATTATTATTTTGGACATTTCCAAAATAATTTTTATCATGCTTTTCAATTAGGGTGGTCAATTAGAGTTGAATTTTAAGAACGTTATGGCATTTTAGATGGTTTAAAGTATTGGGAAACCCTGTATTTGAAAAATTATTTCAGATCATTACGGATAAAAATTGAATTATTCAATTAAAAAATGTGAAATTCTTTATTTCTAAAATAGCAAACAGTCGGTTTTCGTTGATTTTTTTCTAAATTGTGAAACTTAAAATAGATATTTAGGTTCTTGTATCATGTTCAATAGTTTACTTTCAATCGTTGCAAGACAAAATCAAGCTGTTGCAGTGGGAACTCTTTTGACTTATTGTGGAAGTGCTGTGGTTAGTGTAGCTGAAATATTTGTAAGTCTTAAAATATTAATGTATACCGTATTTTCTCTGATAACTCACCCCACTCTATTAATGCACTCCATTGGAGGGCATCCGAAAAAACGCCACCCTGCTCAAATAACTCATCCCTCCTCGTATATATCTCAGCTGTCTAAAATTTTTTGAACACGATCTTAACGTATTCGGATTCAAGAAAAGAGATATTGGAAATTATGTGTTTTTTGAGTGCCCATTGGTGCCTCCTGTTGTTTTTTTGCATTTTTTAAATCAAATAATTCTCGAAATATATTTATTTCAACAAATTTGCGCCATCGGATGCTTAAACACCAAAATTTATTTTTGGCTTCATTTTGTTGGACTAGAAAAAATTCTCGATACGCAAAAAGGAAGTATTGTGGTCGGAATTACCTAAGAAGCATCACAAATAAGACAAATAATATGGAAATGTACCAAAACAAAAAAGTCAACATAAAATTGCGAAAAAAACAACAGGGAGACCAAGGCAACTTTTTTTCCGGGAGGGGTGCAAACGACAGGGTCACATTTCATTTCGCGATATTTCATTAACTTTCTGTAAGTTTTTCGCGACATTTCCAAAAAAAGTTTTTACAATTTGATTGCTAAGATGTCAGGCTACAAAATGGTATTTTTCGAGCCGGGGTTTGAAGAAATATTGGTCTACCGGATGGCTTCTTGGTGAAAAGCTTGGTTTAGTGGTGGCCTTTTTAAAAAGGTGTTTTTTGACCAAAAAGGCAGCCCGTAGGCCAACTTTTGTTTCAAACCCGGCTTGAAAAAACTATTTGATAGCCTGAAATCTTAGCAATCAGATGGTGAAATTTTTTTCGGAAATGACGGAAAAAAAGTCAGAGAAATTGAATGAAATATCGCGTTATCAAATGTGACCCTACCCTTCGAACACATATAAAGCCGAGGGGTCTTTTTGAAATTATTTACTGACCAAATTGTTGATTTTCAGTCAAAACTTCGGCCAAAAAGTGTAACGAGTTGATAGTTGACCAGTCTTAGGTCCTGTTCTGACCCGGCGACCTAGTTTTTCAATCTTTTTTTGATTAAATCAAAAATTTTTAAAATATGATTTGTCCCGCCTTTATGAAATTCGAAATTGCCCATTTGACGAGAAAAATTTCAGATTCTCTCAGCAGTAACTGTTCATAATCAACAGAAAAATAACCGAAGAATGTTCATGCGAAATGGTCATAGTCTGACTGAGTCATACCAGGTAAAAAACTAAGAAAACTTAGCGAGATTAAATTTTTTCGGTTTTCAGCTGTCGGAAAACATTCGCACGGGCAAACAATTAGCTCCCACATTTTTCTTACATTTCTTAACTACCATTGCACTTGCTTTAATCTGCCTATTTATGGTTTATGTGCTAGATACTGAAATATCTGTTTATTTTTCTATTGTGCTATTCTTTTTATTTATGGCTGTTTGTAATTTGGGAATCGTCACTACTACAATACGGTATGCTTACGTAATTAAAGGGGCATGTCTGTGAGTTTTGAAAAGTTAAGGCGGGACCAGGCGCGTGTTTTTAAATCGTCTCATTTTTCACAAATCTAATATTGATAACGCTATACTACTTTTAAGCCCGAAACTTAAAATATCAGGACGAGAACGCATGTAAAAGATGTAAGATAAAGAAAAAAACTGCTGGTTCCCGCCTTTTCTCTGTGTCGGGCACGGGCATGCCACTCAAATGTATGGTTGAGAAAATTGGCCAAATTTGCCCCAAAATTGACAAGTTCACCTTTCTAGCTACAAAATACATTGTAAGCTGCCTGAGAGAAGTCTTCAAAAGAGAATGGGTACCCATTTTTTGACTTGGTCCTCCTGTTATTTTTTTCCAATTTTTGCCTTGTACCGATTTTCAGCCTTCCTTTCCAACCATGGATAAATAAAAAATGATCGAAGAAGATTGTAAGTACTAACCCCCGCTAAATTATTCAATCCATACAAAGAACTTTTTCTCCACAGTTTTAAAATTTCATAAAGTCTGTTGATACCTTGTTAGAAAGCTGAAATTCAGGACAGCATTTTGGTATGAAAATGGTGAAAAAATTAAAAAAATTTTCAAATAAAAACATATTTCTAAGATTTGTCTTTGTAAACGAATAATTTGGCGGGGTGAAACAATTTGAGCCAATCGAAGAATAGATATGAAAACATAGAATAGAAAAGAGAACAAGACGAACAGAAAAATATAATAAAAAAACAGTGGAAATAAATAACAGGGAGACGAAAGCAAAAAATCGGTATCCATTCTCCAGTAGTGCCAGCTGCTCTTTGAATTTCAAGTGACTGCCGAATTTTAAATTTTGCTCGAGACAAAAAAACTTTCGAACTTGAAATAAACTTTTAAACTTAATTTGAAAATTTTAAAAAATTTAATGTTTGAATGCTTGTTGTATCGAAAAGAACTTGAAATTTCGCAGCGAATTTTGGTGGTTGTCGATACTTTAAGGGAAAAAATTTTCCATTTACTTTTGATTTTTTTTTTGTAAATTTACTGACGAAGCCAAAAACCATTATTGTTAAGGTACCATCCTATATTAAACAGAAGAGCAGCTAGACTCTGCAAACGGATTCAAACACAAATGTGCCGCCTCAAAGACTCTCAAATATATGCAGGCAACCATGCTCTGGACATAAATCCAATGCCAAAGAGCATAAGTGGCAACTCCTTGATAAACAAAGCTCAAATAAATGATCATTTTGATGACTTAAAAGTTTCATGGAGTTGATTTATTACAGCTAATAAAAGGCTTAAGCTAGGGTCGACACAGCTGCTTATAACCCTAGTTTTAGGTACAATCCCAAACCCTATAAACCCAAGAAAAAGTGGCCTCGGTGGTGCAGTCTGTGTTTCTGGTCCAAAATGGTGTTGCAGGTTCGGTCCCACGTGGTGACATACTATTTATTTTAGCTTGGATGACCAGTTCTAGGAGTAATTTGGGTCAATGATTCCGAATCCGGCGTCAAAAAAGTATAATTATCCCTAGAGCTGATCAAACAAGCCGAAATAAATAAAGTCCCGCCAGTTGGGATCGAACTAAATTCCTAATTGTCAATTAGATCAACATTCAAGACAAAACAAAATTCGGTAATTACTTGTGAGCAATCTAGACACTTTTTGGACTTGCGAAACACAAAATACACATCAAATTGTGCACCAAGAGATAGGAAATTTCTTTATTTGCGTAATTGAAAGGGAAATTCTTATCAAAGAAGACCTTTTCAAAATTTAAAAACATAAAGCACAAACCATACAATTTACATTAACTGTTCAAAAGTTAGTTTATAAGAGATTTTGTGTTTGATTTTTACAAACCAATAATATGTTTATTCTCCTAGTCATTTTCTTGCTTACTTTGCTGGCGTTTCACAATTTTGTGTGGAAACGGAGAAATTTGCCACCAGGTAATTTTTAATTTATACAACTAAAAGCATACTGGATTCTCATCCTTTATCGCGACCCCTTTGTAATCATTTATACTAAGTTTTTCAATTTTTTTTAGAGATTTAAACACAATGTTACCCCAACCTAAGTTTTTTCTTGATGTCCACACCATAAAGCGTCTTTTTGTAATATGCGTCACGCATGTGTTGTAATATAACACCGTAACCCACATTACAATAATTAAAAGGGGGTCGACATAAAGGATGAGTACGGCATACTGTCGTCTGCTCTAAGCGAAAGATGAAAAAGTTGAATATATCGCAAGAGCTTGCAGGCCCACATTAAGCTTGTTAGGCAAAAGCAGGCCAGCAAGTCAAGATAGACTCAAAGATTAATCTTGCGAACTTGTTTTTCACTCGCCCAGGAGAGTTTGGTCATATTGGATATCATTTGCAACTTTAAATTTAATCTGTTGAGATCTCAAGCTTATAGGCCGAAAAATTGGGATGAGACGGCTAGTGAAGAATCCAAAAACTATAACAAGGATCAAGGAATTTTTTAAAATTTAAATGATTAAATGTAAATAAATATTTGATTAAGTTTCCAAGTGTAATGTCATAAAAATTGTTGATGACTTTAAGTTACAAAAATTCGATAATAAATGGAGTTTGTAAATGAGATTTTTTACACGCCGCTGCCGCCGCCGCTCATTTTTGGCCAGCCGCTGCCGCCGCCGCTGTTATTTTTTCGCCGCCGCTGCCGCTGCTTTTGGCCCTTCCGCCGCCGCCGTTTTTTCCGCCGCTGCCGCTGTTTTTCTAGCAGCCCGCCGCTTGCCGCCGTCGCTGCCGCTCTTTTTTCGGCGTGTTCAAGCATGCCTATGATCTTAACAGATTTGATTTTCAGTCGCATACTGGCTATCCAATGTGACCAAACTCTTCTGGGCGAGTGAAAAACAAAACTCGCAAGGTAGCCTTGTAAGATATGTTTGAGTCTAAGCCTAAAGCGTGATAAACAATATGGGGACCAAGGCAAAAACAACCCCTTCTTCCAATGAAGGGTAGTGCCAGTTTACTTTTGGAAAAAAAATTCGCTAAATTCTCTAACTAATTATACAAAGTTCAGAATTTCTTTGATGTGCTCCTAATATACACTGATTTACCTCGCACCTAAATAAAGGAAAGAAATAAAAATAAACTCAACTTTTTGCGAAATAAAATGTTTTCTTAATGTCCAGTGGTACATTGTGGAATGAAAAGGAGTTTTTTGAAAATTTTTTAGCTTACTAATTATTCTTTGCTGTTCACTAGTATTAAACAAACACAATTAAATTGTGCTTGAGCATAGCTATAAACTTGTAGGCCCATACCTTGGCCTTTGATTGGCAATGGATTGACCATGAAGCGGCTGGCACCAGGCTACGCAGCTTTCGAGCAATGGAGCAAACAATACGGACCTGTGTTCACTTTCTGGTTTGCTGAAGACCCCTTGGTTATTGTTACTGACTACAATGTGATGAAAGAAGCTTTTGTGAACAACAGTGAGGCCACATCTGGCAGGGACTTCTTTGACAAGCCTTTTGAAACAATTGAAGGTTTACCTAAATTATCTTACATCACAATTTTCTTTATTTAAAGATACCAAAGAAAACTACGGCGTGGCCAGATCAGAGGCGAGAGGTGGGCTCAACTCAAACGGTTCACCTTGAAGTGCTCCGAAATTTGGGCATGGGTCGTAATATGATGGTGAGAAAGGTTAGTCAATTATTTAAGAATTATGAATCGGACAAGAAAGCTGACTAAACTTATTTTACCTTTCAGCCGAAAAACAAGTTATGTAATAAAAATGAATAAATCTATAATAACATAAAATACTAGGTGAACACCGTTCACTGAGACTAAAAAGCTGTTAGCTTCGTACACCTTTAGGGAGCAGTATTTTTAGCTTGGTACCACCCCCTTCCCCCTCTGTTGTTTTTAAGGTGGTAATGTCAACCATAATTACTCTGATCACCATAATTACAATATGTTCATAACTATAATGTACAGGGAGGACCAAGCTAAAAATAATGCCCCCAAATAGGGCAATGTTCATGAAGCCATAATATTTTCAGTCGCAGTCCGTGAATGAGCCATAAGATTAAATATGTGGTCAATAGTTAATTGAAGTAATCATGATTAGTGAAAAATTGATGGCATTCAGATCCTCTTGGAAGTCGACAGCATGATTGAGACAGTGAAACAAGATATGGGCAAAAACAATATGAACCTAGAAAATTACCATTTAAGTCCACTTATTGACGTAGCAGTTGGCTCTGTAATCAACCAGCTAATCTTTGGTTTCCGCTTTATTGGGGTTAGCAGTTTTGATTACTATCATTGTTAACTTCATTAAAAAAAATCGGTTTCTAGGAAAAGCGGCAAGAGTTTTTTTAGCTGAAAGCACTGATGAATGAGCAAGCTCAGCTTTTGGTTGACCCTGCGACGGCAATAATCCTTTCAATGCCTTGGCTGAGACACCTTCCTATTTTTTCCCATTACTATGGCGTCTTTAAAACCTCTGTTGCTAATCTTGAACTCTATTTCATACGTCAAATCGAGGCCACTATGCAAAAAAGAGCTCGCGGTGAGTTTTTAAGTCAAGTTTTTTTTTCATTTTTCAGTTTTTCTGACTATAATTCTCAAATATGTCTTTTATACAATTTCTCTATTTATAACAGCTTTATAACAGCTTCAGCTTCCATAGCAAGGTTCTATTACAGAGAATATGAGATTTTAAATGTCAAAAATAATCGAAAATGCGGAATCGGCAAAGTTGGTGATAGCAAGGAAACTTGAAAGACAGCTTTTCAAAATATTCAGGCCAAGCAAAACTGAGAAAATTCTGATTTTCTGTCCTAAAATCTGATTTTTTTTCTGATATTTGTCTGATTTAAAGAAAGTAGGAGCTTAGTTTTTTTTTGTTTTTCCTAAATGGCTATTACCATTTTGAGAAGTTTCATCTCTACACGATAAACATGAAAAAAATGGTCAAAATACTGATGTAACAAAGTTTCTTGCGGACTTATGCGAAATTACAGAAAACGTTTTTTTTCATTTGCTTTTATTTTGTCACTATTTGGCTATTAGCCAAACAAAATTTATTTTAGTTATATATACACATTTACTAAAAAAAATTGTATTTAGAAATGAAAGAAAGCCCTTTAGATGAAGAGGACACATACTTTGTGGAATCTTTTCTGCATGAAATGGAACAGCATGATCTCAGAAATGGCAAACAACAAAATCAAATTTTCAAGTAACTTTTTATTAACTAGGGAGTAGGGTTGGGTAATTCTCCGGAAAAAGTATTTCTCCGGGTAATTACTCGGGTGATTCCGGGTAATTACCCAAGTAATTACCGAGAAATAAGGCCGGAAAAGTATTTTTCCGGGTAATTACCAATCAACCAACCCTACTAGGGAGCATATGGTAGTGTACGTGAACTATTTAAAAACCCTATATACCATTGGACAGAGCTTCGATAGACCACCAGCTCGATTTTTTAAGTTAACTAACCGTTTGAAAGTTAAAGGGGCATGCTCGTCGCGACGGGCTTTTTTCAGGCGTTTTGAAAAGCCGTGCATCGCCGATGGGAATATTTTGAAAGGCGGGTACCAGCGAAATTCAGACGAGAATTAATTTTACGAAATTTCGGAGAAGTCGAAGAAAAATTATACCTCCAGTGGGAATCGAACCAATGCTATTAACCAAAGTAAGTGTTTTTGATTTAATATTCGCCGAAGGGTACTCAACTAAGTTTATTTTGAAATAATTCTTGTTTAAATTTACATATTTCGAAATATTTCCATCGGAAGCGAGCATGCCCCTTTACGCATGAACGAGATATTTTTAACGATGTTGTAGTCAAATATGTGCGTCAAATATATTAAAGTGACAATCTGCGGTCAAAATATGTCCAGGTTCGAAAGCCATACACATCCAATAGTCAGACTTTAAGAGACTTTTCTTCAATGTAAATTTAAAAAAAATATTCAACAAAATATAAAGAAGAATAGTTATTACGCGAAATTTCAAACGGTTGCTTACCTTAAAGTGCAATAGTACCCATCTCTTGTCCGTATCTGGTGTCGAATGGGAATCATTGTAATACAAATCAAAACAAATTTGAAGGTTGCCGGGTCGAATCTCTCTGGTCGCACATTTTACGGACAAGAGATGTATCCAGTCCTTTTTTAAATCGAGCCACTGGAAAAGAAGATCTTTGAGTCAAATAGGCACCTTCGAAGCTCTACAGAGTTAATTTCCAAATAGCTCACGGACACCACCATAAGTTCCCAAAAATTGTTTACTAACACGGGAAAGGTACGGCCACCTCGTCACGTATCAAAGAACTTTGAATACCAAAAGATAGCTTTCTCTGAGCTGATCACGGAACCATTCGCAAAATCTGCTAAGCGCTGAACTGCACCGAGATATTGGCTTTTGAGAATAAGAAATTTTCGGCGCTACTTGGATAAAAAAAACGGCTACTTGGCTTGGAAAAAACAAAATTTAAAAGTGTCCAAAACTCAATTTTTTATTGACCAAAACTTTTAAATAATGTCTTTTTTGAACTTCTGAGGCCATTTTAAGTCGATATAGGGTGTTTGGAAACACTTTAAAAAAATCTCATTGGGGGGGGGGGGGTATATCCAAGTAGGGTCAAATTTCGATTTACGACTGTCCCTTTGTGTTTTGGTATTGACCATCTAGAGAAAAATTAGTCCACAGACCAGAGCTAAATAAACAAGGCGGACAAGCAAAAATCGCGTCATTGACATTATATAACAAAAAATATTGTTGTCGAGAAAATCGATCTGTAAAAACAGAATTTCAAAAAGGTGAATAATATTAAAAATCACACCGATTGGGAATCGAACTTTAGACACAAAGAAAGAGCATGAACCAATACCACTGCGCCACATATACCTGTTCGTTGTTACCGCTAATCTGCAATAGGCCGTAGATCGAAAATTTCTAATCAAAAGCAAATATCTTGCGCGTAGCAGATTTTGCGAACTGTTCTGTGATCAGCTCAAAGAGAGCTATCTTTGGTATATAATGTTCTTTAACACGTGACGGGGTGGTCGTGCCGTAAGTAACCAAAAAGACATCCCGTTTTTTAGCTTACCAGCTTTGAGAGGCAATGTCAATGATTTGTTTTTCGCTGGCCAAGTAAGATAGCTTTGGAAAAAATAGAAAGAATTAAACCACGATCTAAATTTACCGGCTCCTGTTCTATACAAGATATAAGTCAGTTTGCTAGATTTTTTTTCGGAGCTATTAATACTTTGTAGAATACGAGTACTTATTATTGGAGATTTTCTAGCTTAATTTTTTCATGAATCCGACTTTAAAAGCAGAATCTAAAAGCAATATGGTGGTTGCTGAGATATGAATAAAATTTTAATGATGGTTTTTTAAATATTGCCATTACAACTTTAGGTCATAACTCTTCACGCAAATATTTTTTTTCAAATTCTGCTTTTTGATTAAGATTTGCAAGTTGATATGAACTTATTGATTGCTTGGAAAAGACCCGCGTGAATAAATACTTTAAAAAAAAATCAAAATTTTTGAAATAAAACTTCGGCAAACTGATCGTACACCTTTGATGCCATTGAACTAGCAAAAAATTTCCGTTAAACAGGCATACCAGCGCGTTACACTGCAACTAAGGTGAGGAACAGAAATTTCTTTCTCTCTTGATCTTTTTCTATTAGGATTCTAGCTGGTATAACAAAAGTTTTCTGCCTACTTTTGAAAAGTAGGATAAGGTCATAAATATCAGATTTGAGTTGAAACGAATGAAAACAAGACAAAAAAAAGACAGTTTTTTTAAAATTTATGGTCCCCTCCTCAATTTGCAGTGTAATGAGCTGGTATGCTTATTTAACTTATAACTTCCTATTTAAAAAAAAGTTAGAGCCAGAATACTCACATTCGACACAATTATTTGATAATCGAAACATGTATCACAAAATTTTTCTGGTGTTTAGGAAACAACCTCAAACACTCTTAAATTTATTGTTCTGTACATGATTGTGTTCCCTGAAGTGCAGACTAAAATGCAAGAAGAGTTGGATAGGAAGATAGGAGATAATGAGCAGGGCACCAAACGAGTTACTCTAGCTGACCGTGCTAAACTGCCCTACACTAACGCTGTTATCTCCGTAAGCGATTAAAAAAATATTTTTTAAAAAGTTGTTAAATGTAGGAAAGCCAACGGTTGTGCAATCTGTTGCCAATGAATCTTTCCCACAAGGCAACAAAAGATGTGGAAATCGGTGGTTTCAAAATAGCTAAGGGAACAGTCATTGTTCCCAACATCTCTAATGTGCTCTACGATGACAAGGTTAGGGAAATATTTATTTTTCAACTCTAAACTTGAGCTTTAACGGACCTGTTCTGGTTAAGGGGGGGTGGTCGCCTATTTTTTATTTATTTAATTTTTAATGTTGTTGATTATGGCAGTCATGGATATATCGATAACATATATGAATAGTTCAATAAGTAATTTTGTTGATCAAGGTGATTACTGTCACCCTGATCACCATAATTAACTTGTCTATTTTTCACTGTATATATTTTTTATTTTTTAGGTCGATCAAGTCAGTTATGGTGATCAGGGTGACATGAATCACCTTGATCAACACAATTACTTATTGAACTATTCATATATGTTATCGATATAACCATGACTGCAATAGTCAACAAAAATAAATATAAAATATAGTAAAAAGCGGGAGTCAACCCTGAACCAGAACATGTCCCTATACATTTTTGCCTGGTGTGGCAAAAATGTATATTTCTGGGTCCTGTAATGGATAAAATCAGTACCTCACATCCATTGTTTTAAATATCCCGCATAATTCTGAGAATTGCATTTTAAACCTATATTAACACGGGAAAGACTATGCGTTCTGAAGGTACATTGTTGTGCAGAATTTTACGCTGAACACTACGAAGAAAAAATATTGACTAAAGTCACTATATGATGGTCAGCTGTCCCTGTGAACCGACCAAGTCACGATTTTTGCGTGTGCGACTTCAAAGATGTAACACACCTCCTTAAAATTCAAAATCATAATTACTTAAAATAAACAAAACGCCAAGAAATTCAAAAGAGTTTTTCTGTCGATATAGTTTTTTTACGTGTTATCGAAGACATTCAAGTATTTTCTTGACTTCTTTTAAAAAACTAGAACCAGTTTTAGCAAACTTTTATTAGACATCACCAACAATTTCTATATCAAAATCGAAAACAGCATTTCTTACAGTTTTGCTTTTGCGAATGGCCCAGAGCACGAATAGCTTTGGCAGCAGGATATTGATCACCAGTTCGGAAGCCGGCCCATTGGTTAGGTTAGCCGGCGGAGGAGGAGGCGGCGGAGCACTTGGAGCCACTGGCGGAACACATCAGATATATTCGCAGGTTTGAAGTCCTGCAACGCGAAAAATAAAATCAAGTTATGAAAAGAGCAGACGAAAATGCTAACCTCCCTTGAGTTTACGCACGATAATGAGCATATCCTCAAGAGCATTCCCGGTGATATTCGTAGCGATTCTGTCGTGAGAAAAGAGCGCAACTTCAGTCGCAAGATCCAAATAGCTGAGAAGAGCACCTACAGGACGACTAGCCTATTCTCTTTTTCTCTTTTTAGATCACGCGTCCCACTCAATTCGGCCTTGCTGTAGGGAAAGCTGGCTTCGACGACTCCGTTGTTGTTTCAGGCGCGACCGTGAATCGGTTTTTCATGCTTATACCACATGGCAACGTTCTGATTTTGCTGACCGAAGCACTAGACTGACATTTCTGGGAATGGCGTACCGTAAAGCTTAAAAGAAAATAGGAGTCACGCCTCACATCCCAAATCAAAAAAAATTACCTGGAAGGCCCAAGTGTCTTCCTGAGGCGGCGGATTCAGCATTTCTTGTTCAACCTTTTATCATAGATAATCGAGACACAGTGAGAAAAATTTCATTTTTTGTCTTCGGTTTGGCTTGATTTCGACTGTTTCTGGCCCACTTTAACGCCTTGTTCGGACCATATTCATTTACCTGAATACAAGAAATTTTAGTCAAAATTTAAGGCACAGAGGAAAATTCGAAAACGACAGTTTTCGAATTTTCATGAAATTCTGTAAGTAATGAAATATAAGTAAGTAAATGAAATTCTGTAAGCGCGTATTTTTTTGACAGATATGTAAAAAATTTCCTGCTCAATCTTTTTAACGAATAAACTTGGTCAAAATATGTGAGAAATGACCACGCAAAACCTGTTTTAGAGCACTACCCAGGAAAAAGAATTGTCCCATTTTTCGTAGAACGTTTTGAAAATCGAAGTTTTCCCAGTGTATTATAGCAAGTGATAGCTCATCTGAAAGCCCAGGAACGTGATAGGAATAAAAGTTCACAAAAAGTTCAAAGAATTCAACTGAAGAAGTGTAACAGAAGAGTAATGGTCTGAAACCACAATATCATGAATTTTTCATTTGGCGCGAAATTTGGAAAGTGATTATGATTTTGAATTTTAGGGGGGTGTGGTAGACTATGCGATTCGAATTCCGCTCGAGACAAAGTTTATTTAAATTCGATGTTTTAAAAAGGTCTACCACTTCGAAGTTACGTGGCCAAAAATTTGACTTGGTCGATTCACAGGGCTCACGCTGCTGACCACCATATAGTGACTGAAATTTTTTTTTCACCATCTCGTTTAGCGTTGAATTCGCGAATCAAAAAAATGCACTTTTCGACAGAACAGGAAAAACTGCAGACAAAGAAGCTTCAAATAAAAATAAAAAAAGCTTTTGGAGTGTTAAGCTGAAGACCAAAAAATAAATAAAAAATTAAGCACTACTGCAGAATCGATTGCAAATTTTGCCTTTGTCCCCCTGTTGATTTTTCAATGTTACCATGGTGATTGAGGAGATAGTGGTGATTAGGATGATTATGGTTAGCATGATCACTTCAATCACCATAATCACATTAAAATAAGATTAAAAAACAACAGGGGTGACCAAGAAAAATATGCAACCGATTCTGCAGTAGCGCCAAATTGTTTCAGCTTCTTATTTCGGTAATGTAACCTGTATTTCTAACATAGGATTCGTCTTCAACGTGGTCAATTTGCTTATAAAACTGCTCTTAAAATTCAAAAATCACAGAGAAATTCTGAATTCCAGGCCAGAATGTGAATCTTTGAATTCTTGAAACTCAAAGTTAACGGTGGGTCGTTTGAAAGTCCGGAATCTGCGGTTTCTGCTGAGCGTTAATTCACTTATAACTTCCACAGAAATTTGAATTTATTACACTATATAAATAAAACTAACGTTTTGGGTAAAGCTAATTGATTAGAGTGTTGGTCGGTCTTTCGGCTTTAATTTTTGCACATGTCTCGAGTAACTTTTCACGGGGAGTAATAAAAAATCCTTTTTGGCCCAACTTTTTTTTCTCAATTTTTCAGAGCAAATTTTTTTTTCTTTTTGGATTTTTTTAGGGGCGTTCCAGAATTTTTACGGAGCTGGGTTGACCAAAAGGGCAAATCTACAACATGTCAGCTTCAAAACAAAAAAAATTTTGGAACGTTATGATGAGAAAAATTGACACTTCTGCCCGGACAAGCGACTAAATTGTTGAAAAAATGACGAAATTTAGAATTTTGGCGCGAATTCAAATTCGTGCCGAAATTCAAAATTTTTGTCTCGGCGAGAATCAAAGCTGAGAAGTATTTTAGGGTAACTTGTGTCCTGAAACACATTTGGAACAAACTTTTCGAAATGTTCGCCAAATTTTGAGTTTTTCAGCATTCAATTCAAATTGGCGCAAAAATTAAATTTCCATTTTTGAAGTGAAAATTGGGTGTAGATCATACTTCCAAGACAATTTTCTGAACCGAACAGCAGTGGGCTAGAGTTTTGATAAATTATAATTCGTATTAAAAAATAATAACAAAATTAAAAGATCCCTTCATAGCACCCCTGGCTGGATCAGAATGACAAGAAAAACTGAGACTTCTGCCGCAGACAAGCCACCAAATTGTTAAAAACTTGGTTTTTTTAGCTGCAAATTCTGATCCTAGAAGAGCCATTAGACAATAGAAGAACAGCCATTCAGCCAAGATCTACGATTGTGCTAAGAAAACCAAGTACTACATGATGGTCATGATGCTATTGAGCGAATTTGCATATGATCTCAAGAAACGCCGTCATCCTGCAGTCGTCAAGTGAGTCTTCTATACCGAATTCGTTATTCGACTTTGTTATTCATATTTGTTCTACTTAAGCTCAATCCGAATGTGCAGCTGCCTTGCGATCCCTCGTAGTTTGTAGTTTTATTTCGTAGAGTGGCTAATTAAATTTTTCAGGTTCTATTCAATGAAACGGTCAGATTAGCTCCGCTGTCCACACATCAGAACACTGAATTAAGCTACAAAGACGATTGAGAGTCATGGATCTACATGGTCTGCGATATGTGCAATCCTCGTGGCGTGCAGTGGGAAATGGAGAAGGATAAGGACAAGGTTATGGAATCAAGAAAAACTCATCTCAATCTACCAAGGAAAAATATCGACTCTTCTTTGGCGTGCGTTTTTTATCACCTTCTATTGACCTAATTCTGCTCTGTTCAAGATGGCTGTCGAAGAATTCGGTCGCATTCTTGACTACGTTGCTGCACTTCACTATATTGAAGAAGTCGACTATCCGTTCATCTATGAGTTGGTTGTCAAAGCAGCACGCAGCAAGAATGTCATCCTGAAACCGCCATATGATTGCGAAAAGACTACTTCGGAAACAGATGAGACTCCGTTGACTGATTCAATGCTCCGCAGAGTCAGCCTGCCAATTCTTCTACCTGAAAAACTTATTCCTAAGGTGTGTTCTAAGTGTGTCTGTAGATTGTAGATGGTCGAATAAAGTCTCTTTTATGTAGTGCCTTTGTCGGCAAACGGACGTCTCAGCGACATTCATTACATGAATGCCTTGGTCCTCCTGTCGTTTTTTGCAATTACCTATATAGAAAAAAAAATTCTCTGAGTGTAAAAGCTCTTTGTTGGGTATGTTCCGGAAACTTTTTTGAAAAATTTTGCACCTTTCTCAAGTAACTTTTCACGGGGAGTACGGAAAAATTTTTTTTAGCTCAACTTTTTTTCCCAATTTTTCAAGGCAAATTTTTTTTTGGTTTTTAATTTTTTCACCTAAATTTTCCTATTTTTCTTAGTTTGCAATTTTACGTGATCTTTAGTTGAAAATTTTCGTTTGTTTCAGATATAGTTCTCATCCTCGAAAGCTTGAATATGGGCAAAAAGTCTGCTAAAAAGAATCTGAGTCAGAACACACTCCAGCCGGCAATTATCAATCTCAAAGAGTCCAGCAAGGATAGTGGAAATAGCTCGATCGATTCCTCAAATGGTCAATTTTTTTTCGACATTTTCTCTCTTCAATATTTTTTAAGCTCAACTGTTTCAACAATTCTTGCAGTATGTGGAAAGCGGCAAGCAGTCGTCTATTCAGTCCACTGGAAATGAAACTGGCAAGGATGCCGACATCTTCAACCTTGCTCAAATATTGCGAATTCCGAAAAAAGAAGTCGAGCCAAAGGGTAATATTTTTCTTTGTTTCTTAGGCAAGCTTTTAAATTTAGCTATTGTTCCGCAAAAAAGCGTCTTTTGTAAAAGTTTTCGACAAAGAGGGGATTTAGGTAAACTGAACTTTAATAAACAGGAATATTAAAAACTGATACAAATTAGTTGGCTACTTCCCGAAAGATTCTATGATGTGCACGTCGAATGAAAAGGTCTCACGCCAAGAGGATCCGGCAGCCAAGATGTCACCACCAAGTTGGCAGCAAGTGCATAGAAAGAAGGAATTTCCTTTGGAAAGAATCGAAAAAGATGAGTTGTGCTCATGTTTTACTGAATTGCAGCAGGTAAGGCCTTCATTTCGCATCGGATTATCTGAGTATACATTTTTGTAGGCTGTTGATGACAATCGAAAAGAATTGGATTATGCCTTTAAGTTTATTCGCCGTTCCTCAGTCCATCAGAAGCGTCTGGAAGATGCAATGAAAAACTTGAAGAAGCTCATTCGCCGTTAATTTCTCCGCATTCTACTCTGTTGCCGTTATTTTATTGTTCAATACATGCTTACACTTTTTCAATTGACAAATGGGCATGAGATCCCGGTTGGGTTGGATGTCTTGCAAATGGACATAAGAAATTGGACTGAGTTGGATTTCCTGAAAATGGGCATGACATCCTGGACTGGGTTGGATGTCTTGAAAATGAGCATGAGATCCCGAGCTGGGTTAAATTTTTTTAATTCTTACTCGAAAATTCATGTTTGATGTACCCATGTTAGCTAAGAAACTGATTTTATTAAATCTGTTAAAAACGTTATTTGAATAGTACGCGGTTAATTGTTCAATAAAAAATTTTAATTATTATGAAAATTCTGGCCGCTTTGAGCGGCCATCTAGCACCAGTACGACGCGCGTAGCGCGTTTAAAATACAACAAAGTTGTGAAATAAATATAAGCTATATTCTTTTTTCAAATCTTTATTGAAATATTTGTTCCTGGGCTCCCTAGTTATTGCAATGAAAGAAAACAAAAGTTTCAGAAACCAAATGTTTTAATTGACTTTTAAATAGTCGTATGCATCGTTTGGCGCAATATCATAGTGGGGAGGGGGGGGCAGGGAACGGGTGGTTTGCCTTGCCCCCTGTTGTTTTCTATTGAGATTTTTTAGACTCTCTTAAAGTTAAGGCAAGCGTAGGCCAGCGTATGTTAGGACGGACTCAAACATGAGTCTAAAAAACGTTTGAGTCTATCTTAACATACGCGAGCCTACCCTTGCCTAAGCCTGATGACTAAAAAATCTTTAAAAAATAACAGGAGGGCAAAGGCAAACCTCCCCCCCCCCATTATCATATAGGCCCGTCGTTTTGAAATCTGGAAAAAAGCTATAAAGGATCAGCGATAAATTTTGAGCCAGAAATCACTACGCGTGACCATGGAAGCGTTGAATCCCCCGAGGCGTTATTATTATCAATTTCTTAAAAATCCTGAAATTGTCAATCGAAAATGGCCTTAACTTTGAAAATCTGGTGAAAAGGGGAAGGGCGTTTATTAAATAGAAAATACGGTAATTACATATATATATATCTATATGTAAATTTTTTATGAGTAAATACGTGAAAAATTCTTGCTCTTATTTGAAAATTTCAACACCAAATTCATAGCAAAAAACTTGGTGATTTAGATATTTCCGGAGCCCCACAAATTCATGCCTGAGCGCTTCCTCGAAAATGAGCAGTTGAAGAAGGTGGAAGAGTTTATTCCATTTAGTCTTGGAAAACGACAGTGCATAGGCGAGTCTTTGGCCAGAGCTGAGTTGTTTCTCTTCTCCGCCAACTTGTTCTACCTGTTTAAGGTACACAACTTTTTTTTAAACAAATACTTGCTTTGGTGTCCCAAGCTCATTTGACTGGGGGCCTCGATTTCAAGGGAGTGGTGAGGATTCTCAGGTTAAATTTAGCTGTTTGCGATCAACTCACTTGGTGGATATAACCAGGACCTCAACTTCAACTTTCTCAGTGAAGAGGGGGGGGGGTTCAATTTGCCTATTTTTTGCTAATTTTTCCGGCCAAAAAAAGGGGGGGGGTTATTACCCCAATAAAACACTGCCCCCCCCCCAAATTGGATATAACCCAACCGTAGGAGGACATCTTTTGACCTTATGTACCAAAAAAAACTTCTGAAAAACCAAATCTAAGTGAAAACATCTTTGATCAAACCACATCCAAAACATCGGACGGTTTCAAAGGGTTAAAATTTTTTCAATATTACGAATAAAGATTATATTTAAGCATGTAAATATTTTTTCAGATTAGTGCAGTGAACCCTGAAAAGCCTCCTTCCATAAACAAAGAATCAGGTTTTACAGTGTCTCCAGCAATTATTCTTGTCGAATAGAACACAGAAAGCCATTTTAAAACATGAACAAAACAATTTTTTCATACATTTTGTAATTGATCAAGAATATCTTATATATTGTAGAGTAGAGCATCTCGATTTGCTGACAATTTTTCTCGTTAACACATAGACGTGTAGCTGTAAATCTCAGCTTTCTAAATAAACCTCAAACTCATGTGAAAGATTTTAAAAAAAAATCGAGGTTTGGATAAAGTAATTTTTTTCGACTATTTTTTATATTCAAATCCCTAAACCTCTGATTTAAAAAAATCTTCATTGAATACAAACATCTTGTTGAATAACTGAGATTTGAAACTACACACATTTGCGCACACATTTTCATTTGAGAGAAAAGGATAAAGAATTAAAAAATAGAAATTTTGCTACTAGGAAGAAGTATTTAAATAGCACGAAAGGGTTTTTTACTTTAATTTAATTTTTTAAGTTTTTGAAAGAGTATCACCCTTTATCGCTAAAATAGCCGGTTTTTACTTAATATTCTAATTTTAGGAGGGAAGACTTTATTAGAGAGGGGGCTCTATTAAAAGCAGCTTTTTGCAATTTTGAACCACATTTTGTTAGCTCGATTTCTGACCCTGATTTTTTATGCCTATCGTGTAGAATAGGTTGTTTTAGGCAGGGTTTCACAGATCAAGTGTCGGTAAAAGTCAAACTTTCAGGGGTCACTGCACACTTGTAAGGACAAACTGGAAAAATCTACAATCTTTTTGTTTTTGTTTTTTTCACAACAATTTTTAATGGAATGTATATCATGTGATATGCCATTTAACAGAGGAAGAGAAGCACTATTATCTTGTAGAAAAAGGTTTTTTCGAATGATTGAAAAATTAAAGAGAAATGCTTTTTTCGTGAAAAATTAATTTTCGCAGTGAAAAATTTGGCTTATTTTGTCGACTTTTTACCAGTCGCTCACCCTTCCAAAAAATTTTAAATAGTGTGGCAGACAGTTCTGTGATTTCTACGTCATATCACTTCGATAAGTCTCAAAAAAATGCAACAGAAATTTGTAGCCAAAAAATTTTCTCCCTTCATCATTTTTTCAAATAAAAGTTTGACGTAAAAGATTTTTGAAGACTTCAGAGCAGAATAACTGAAAATCGAAAACCTGATATAAAAGACAAAACATTATAGGTAGTAAAAAGTGTAGAATTTAAAGCCGAGTATCCTCCGAAAAAAATTAAAACTACGAAATATGGTCCAACGGAAAAATGTCCTACAGCACGATAAAAATCGGACCGTGAACGGGCAGGCACCGTAAAAGTGTAGGAAATGAAAAGAAAATTCAAATTTATTTTGTCTTCATCTGAAAAACTGGTGCTCGGGAATTAAAACATTTGAAATGAGACTTATTAATTAGTTAGCAATACCCTACATAGCGTAGGTATGCCGCTTTAAGCATTGATTTTAATAAACGTAACAATTTTGTAGCTGCTTTATTTGAACAAAAAAATGATATCAAGTATTCTTTAAAAAAAATTTCTCAAATTATATTGTGTCAGTTTTGATGATGATTATCCTGAAGCAAAAGTGTTATTGCGACGATAATTTTTGTTCGAAGATGATTCTCCTACTGCAAAAGTGTTATTTCTTTTCAAGTCTTTTTGAGGGTCCACCTTTTTAGGTGTAGGCTTAGCTAAATAAAAAAATGATACAGTTTTATATATTTTCAAATTTTAAAAATTAATGATTGTATTTGACCTATATTCATACACAGTTGGCTCTCTCCATAGTGATGAGATTCTGGTACCGTATATTCTCGATTAGAAGGCCCCTCTCTAATAGAAGGCCCCTCTCTAATAGAAGGCCCCCTTGAGGACCTATATATCAGCCTAGAAAAAGAAATTCGCAAATCTGTTTTTCGCGTTTTCTTAGTTAACACGTGCTTACCTGATTCCACTTTGAAAATTTTGGTTGAGCACGCAAAAATCTGAAAATCGACCCAAATTTTTCCCGACTTTTTTAGGGTTGAAAAATAGAAGGCCCGGGCTTCTAATAGAGAATATACGGTAGTCAACACATGATTTCAGTCTTAACAAACCGCTTTCAGCACACAATTTTGGGCTTAGGCTTAGGAGTCAAAATAGTGACGGTTAAACATAATCAATGGTCGAAATTCCTGACGGTCAAATTATGCTGACGGTCAAAATCGTGAATTGTAGTGTACCCACTCGCAATCAGAAACAGCTGTCACATGCCTCGATGAACTGAGGATTTTATGCTGCCACCCAAGTCAATATTTCGCTTAGACAACTTCAAAAGAGCAGATCTCGTCAATTTTGTTTATCAATTTAAATGATTTGAAAAATGACGGGGCAAATGACGGGGTCGGTTTCAATAAGATATCATCAAGTTATTTAGTACAATAAAATGTTTTTAGTTAGGTAGTTATTAGTTCAAAAAATTTAAGAAAATTTAGTTATCAATGTAAATAATTCGATAGAGCAAGAAAAACTACCTCAGAAATAAAAACAGGCTTTTAGGGTATTTAGCCAGACTAAATAAAAGTTATAAAGTATTCTTTTTTTGACTATTATACCAATTTTAGTTATTAGTGAAACATACTTTGTAAACAGTTTTCCATACGGTTGTCTAACAATTTTTGCAAGTGTGTTCCAATATGGTTTCTCGAGTCATCAGTAAATAGGCTTTCTTTTAGTTGTGCTTTTCTTAGGCTTATATCATGATTTATATCAACATCATCAATTAGATTTAAATCAGGAACTATCATCGATTTATCTTTCTAAAATTCAACTTTTGGAAATTGAGACAGCAATGATTTTTAAAATGATGCCCGAAAGTTCCTTTTTATTATAGGGGAAGTTCTAACAACATTCGAATTTGTATTTGTTCTATAGAATGACTCAAACGATAATTTTTTAAGAAACCGTCTCCCTAGTAAGTCTCCCACATGGTTTCTTCTTCCGCCTCTTTTACTCTGTGATAGCTGGGTCAATTGGTGTTCCAGTCAAGTCAAGCCAGTGGGATTGAATACAAGCCAACGTCCAGCCTCAGGTTTCAGCCTCAAGCATTCAGTTCATTGCAAGTTCTAGTGCTCAAGTCCTCAGCGAGTGGGAATCTTTCCAACGCATAGTCAAGTTTTCATTCTCGGTGCAGACTCTCAAGTTTGGTGCCTGCTCTCCAATCTCAGCTTCAGCTCCAGAATTTGTAGAAGTAACAGGATCTAATAGCTTCTTTCTTTCTGTTGCAACTCGTCGCGAGATAATAAACTTTGTATCTAATGTATGTACTAGTGGTGCTGTTAGTAAGACCCCGAGTATGAGTCGTATTCTGGTTTGGATTCCCCAATCGTAGACAAGCTTAATCCGAGTTCCTTTCCTACGTCGAAATCTTTTTTATTTGCTTCGAAATGGCAATAAGCAGTAAATGAAATGACCCTTTTTCTTTCAAAAATAGTCTAAATGTCTTTTTACCTAATTGTTTTTTATTAATAAAATCGGAGAGCCCTGCATCGAACTGAAACTATCAATGACAACTTTCAAACTTTTTTGATTCTTTTTTTTAAATGTTTTTAGTACAAAACTTGAAAACAATACCTCAGCTCCAAGCAGGATTCCAAGCTTGCACGCTAGACTCAAAGCTATATACTCTAAATGGTCCGCCTGTTCATAGAGTGCTTTAATTAAAAGATCCAATCTTGACATTATTTGTGTTAAAAGACTAGCTTCATATTGACTTGAAGGATTATATAGGTTTATGCTTACAACTTGGTGGATAACACTATTATACTTTTCATCTATCTTGTATCGTGTTCGGTCTAAAGTGTCTGAATTCAACAAAATTTTAGACCAGAATTTCGCGTCAAAAAATCGAATTCATCTAATGTTTCATTTAAATATTTCAGATTGAAAAAAGCTAATCCTGTATTGTTTTGTTCAATTACTTTGGTAGCTGCAGACCTTAGCTGTGCTATAGTTTGTGCTAGTTCATCTATTTTTAAGTCTGGTAACACTTGAAGCATGACGAGGTTTCTTATATGGTCGGTACCATTGTATTTCTTGTCACAAACTTGTCACGAAAAAATCCAAGAATCGTCCTGCCTCCAGCCGTTGGTCTCCTCAGCCGAAGTCAAGTTTGGTCGAGCTCCAGTCGTGCCTTCTGCTGATGTGGTGGAAGGTGAATCTCCAGTTTCTCCAGTCAGTAATCTTTTATTGTCTGATTGTATTGTATCTCCAGTTTATTCTCATGTCCCCATTATACCAGGGTGCACTAATAAAGAAAGCCAGTTAAATCCTATTATGTTTACTATTGGCATAGTGCCGTGTTAGTTTACAAGTGAATTGCTTCGATCCCAAGCCGGCGACTAGAAAGGGTTAAATAACTGATTTTGTTAATCCTAGCCCGGTGCCGATGTCTAAGCTACCTTATTGCTACGTTATCGGACTAGGGCATTAATAAATGCTCGAAACACATACCCAAATTTTTGCCGGAGCTGAGATTTATAACACTGCTACCAGCTTAGACCACTTTTTGGGGTCTTGTCCACTTCAAGAGCCCCTTGTTATTATTTACTGTGAATGGCATTTGTAAGTCTACTAAGTATTTCTTAAACGCTAAACATGATAAAGAGTGTTATTTCCGACATTCACCTCACTAAAAAGTTAAGTTTACGAAAAAAAATACCTTGCCGAAATTTGACTGTCTATAAATGTTCACAGTTAACACAGCGCACAAGTGCATTTTTGCACGAAGTATTCGGCAGTGTATACTAAAATCACTCAAGGTGAAGTGGGTGGAACCCCTTTTTGAAAATAGGGTTCCACTATATCAAGACCCGCGGGTCTTTTCGGCAAAACTTTGACTATTTTTAGAAACGACCGATAAAATCGGAATCCTTGCGATATTTGCGACTAGACTGGCGGATCAAGTTCGCACAAACCTTCAAAATTCGAGCTAAAAAAATCGTCGGACCCTAGGCGCGAACGAACTTGAGGGGGGAGGGGCGGGGGTGCCACGATATAGAGATTCGACTGTATTTACAACCTCAAACTATTGAGTGGGTCTTTCGATTAATGTGAATTTTTTAAATTTCGTTCAAGGGCCATCACCGTCTACGACAACTGTTGTCTCCCGCTAATTCAAATTTTTCATTTATCGTTCGATTTGCGTACGGATTTTTTAGCTTGATTTCTAACACAACTTCACCTAAAATTAAATCCTAGGCCTTGTTATGTTAAAAACGAAGTTAAAAAATCCGTACTGAAGTCCAATGATTAGGAACTTTTTTGAATTGGCGGGGGACAATCCAAAACGCTTGGCCATGACAATTTTTCACTGAGTTGCATTCTTGATTCGGAGCATGTGATACCTTATTTAAAAGCTCATTACCGTATTTTATTTATTAACGCACCCGGGTTCATTATTTTTCAACCTCCGAAAAATCTCGAAATTGTCAATCAAACATGGCCTTAACTCTAAATCCTAGTCAAAAATAGGAGGAGGGAGGGGGGAGGTGTTCATTATTAGAAAGGGGTTTCTTAATAGAGAAAATACGGTAACTTTATTTTCTCTAAAAAAAGCCCAGGTCCTTATACAGGGTGGGCCAAATTCGTCGAACTATTTCTTTTGGTTATATCTTTCTGAATTCATTGTTTCTCGACAAGATCTTTTTCTCGATCGATAGAAGACGCTCTAGAAAACAGAATGACACTAATCATGCTAGATAAATGATTGTTGGAAAATCAACGAAAACAACAATAATGTTAACAAAAAAATAATTTAACAAAAAAGCAACAATTTTCATTCAATACTGTCATAGGCTTGTTCGATACTTGGCTTAAAACTCCAGCTCTTATGGAGATCCGTACTCAAATTTTTGCCTTGGCCCCCCCCTTCCTGTTGTTTTTATTGAAAAATGCCTTGGACCGCCTGTTCATTAGAGTTATAATAATGTTGTGATCATGGTGATTATGGTCAACACGATCACCTTGAACATGATCACCTTCAAAACAACAGGAGGTACCAAGGCATTTTTCAATAAAAAACAACAGGGGGACCAAGGCAAAAATTGAGTACAGATCTCCATTAGAGCCCTCCAAGGCATCTTCTAGCGCAGCGTTCGCAGTTGTTTATTGCACGTTGCAACAGGACAGAAGGAAGCTGTTTTATCGCTTACACGATAATTTCCGTCGATTCTTCAAGATCAAGCGACTGTGTTTGAAACACTTTGTCTATGCTCCAGTCCTGGAGAAAAAAGCGTAAGGCCTAGAGTCAAGACTGTGAGAATGACTGTTAAAATGACAAATGTGGTGTGATTTTGTTGCCTAGAGTGTCCTTTATCGATTAAAACAAATATCTCATCAATATACAATCAATTTAAAAATATATGACAAAAATAAATAGTTCGACGAATTTGGCCAACCCTGTATTTTGACTAAGATTTCAGCAATAAGACCATTTTGACTGACAATTTCAAGATTTTAGAGGGCTAGTTTATAGAAACCTATGATCTTTATTTATAGAAATCACGGCATTGGTTACGGTGGCGAATTACGGAATATAGGTTTATCTCTCACCTAAAATGACTCTCTGTTACAGTCAATTGCACGTTGCAATATTGAGTTGATATATCTGCTATAACAGGGTGAAAATAGATGAGAAAGAGAATACTTAGAAATGTTTCAGCATACATCTGAAATCTTATTCATTAATGTCACTGGCCTCTTTAATTGCTTGAACAAGCAGTCAAACTGCTTGGGCTGAGCTATTCAAGCTACCAAACAAAATACGGCAAAAAAGCTTTCATGAAAAATTAACAAATAATATAAAATAAACTTTGCCTTAAAATTTGATTTTTTCATTTAAAATGACATTCAAGTAGTACTTGCACAATTTTGTATATCAAAGATTGTGCCCCATACCTATTGGCTCTTTGAAATAGAAGCCCAAAATATGAAACCTGTTCGGGCATTTCGAAATAGGTAACAGCTGTTGTTGACCTATATTTCGAAAACAGTGCTTATAGGTATTGGCCAAAAGGGGCGGAGCCTAACACCTCTCATACCTTTGGGCTTGTCTTTGAAAGTGCCCCATAGGTATGGGGCACAAAGGCGGCATCCTTTGATCGGCAAAAACTGGACTATGTACTACTCATTCATAGTGGCAGAGTAGTTGAAAATGAAAAGATATACAATCAATAACTGCGATTACTAAAAGCACTGGCAAAAATCAATAATGATGGCTTCGATGTTTCCTATTTTAGACAACCTTTGAATAATCTTTAAAAATTAAGTAAAGACCTTTGGAAAATGATGTGAAGATGATAAAAAAGTTATTTTTGTTAAAAACTATTGTGAAAACTGTTTGAAAAACTTTGCAGACTGAATTTTCGGTTTTTTGAAAAATTACACTTTAGAATCTTTATTACAATCGGCCTTCTGAAAAAAATCAGTCAACAATTCCTCATTTTTGGTTCAGAAAAAATGGATGAATGAGTTGATTCATCTTCCTTGGTGGATTGATACAAATCTTTTCTGACTGGCATCTTGCTTTACGTTTGACGAGAGAGCTTTTAAAAACAATGTATTTCGTTTCATGCATGGTTACTTGCAAAAATAATAACAAACGTGAACAGCACAAGTCAAACTTTAGCTGTTCTACCATATTACACTCAGCTGTGGTCATAAAAGAAGTGTGGGATGGGATCACAAAAAATGGGATCGCAAAGTGTGAAACGACTAAAAGGATACCATAAATGTTTTGTAAAATGAACAACACATTCAAATTTATTTTGTCTTTATCTGAACAATTAGTGCCCGAAAATTCAAACATTTGAAATGAAACTTATTGCCGTCGGCATGCCCCTTTATAGTTGAAATTATTCCAAACTTGAATATTTTAGTTTGAAAATAAGTTGGGTTTCTTTGAATTCCACCGCAGAGTGGCCAAAAACACTGAAAGTTTTTTTTTTGGTGAGTTTACCAAAACAGGTCCCAAACACCCAATTTCCAGTGACTTTGCCACCCTGAGGTGGAAATCTGACCGATCCAATTTTTTTAAGAACTGGAATTTTCAATTTTTTGCAAAATTTTGATTTTCAAGAGTCAAATTTTGAGAGAGTAAACCTATTGAACGAGAATTAAAATTTGAGAAAAACGCGGTTTTTTAGAAATATTTTGCTTTTCGGGCTTAAAGATATGTAAAAGGATTGGCTTGTAAAATTCAAAATTGAAATATAACCACTATATATTGATGTACCATTCAAAAGTTGAATTCATGGATTTTTCACGTAATTTTACTAAAAAATACGGTAACAACGTCTTCCGCAAAATTACAGAAACCCTTTTAGGAACTTTGATTTTTCCACTCTTCCGGGTTTACGAGATATGGTTGATCTTCCACAAAAAGCACCTACATGTGATGGATTTTGTGGCTAATCGACGTTTGCTCATGTCTTTCAAGCGCATTATTGATTGAGTTTTTAGCACTAGGTGTTCTAAGTGCTGCCTTCCATGAAATATTTTCTATCTCTACCTCACCACGTTACCCTCGCAAATCTCTGCCTCTGCATCACCCCCTGATTTTGGGCTCTGCTTAGCTTCTGAAAATCGCTGCCTCACGAACATGTGTCTCTCTAAGGCACAGGCTATTCATTAAAAAATGAGGCTATAAGCTCTCGTGCTCGTGAGTTTGCCTGAGACACGCTCAATAAAATCCAAGGCAAACGTGCATTATTCCACAGGAATTATAACTTGCTTAATATTATCGTCCAAGGCTGTTCCAGGCTGTGAAAAAATGAAAGAAAAGGTAAACAAAAGAGTACTAAAGCACCTAAAAAAACAATTTTTGACCAAAAATTTTTATTTTTCAGGCGACCAAGGGGTCTTGAGGGACTATGGCTAACCAACCTAAAAGGTTACCCAGATAACCTAAAAGATATAATCACCGTAAATAAGGGTACAGTCGAACCTGGATATAAGAGCACTTAGATATGAGAGCACCCCGATATAAGAGCACCTTAGTCTTGTCCCGCGAGGTGCTATTATACTAAAAGTCACCCCCGATATAAGAGCATCCCTAATATAAGAGCACCTTTGGCCGGTCCCGAGGGGTGCTCTTATATCCAGGTTCGACTTTAATCTGATGGCTATGTAATGGCTCTGATGTAATCTGATGGCGAAATGGCTCTACTGCAGAATCCGGCGCCAAAATATGCCTTGGTCCCCCTGTTGTTTTTTCTTGAATTTTGCCTTGGTCCCCCTGTTCTTTTTATCAAAACAAATTGAAATAATTATGTATCAAAACTTTTTTGTTTTGAAACGCTAATTTTGTTGAGTCGTCTGTTACGGTGCGTAGTCGTTTGGTCAAAAAATTCCCAAATGGGAATTTTTTGACCAAACGTCTTAACAGAACGCCAAGTTTGTACACATTTGAATTCATTCTTATTTTTCGCACGGCTGGGTTATTGTATAACTCTTTTTCTTGATTAGTAATTACTAATTAGCCTAAAGTTCGGGATGAGGATGATATTTTCAGAAACTTAAGCAAATTTATATGTTCATGCATTTAGATGAATGAATTCAGTTGGTCAAACTCAGATGTAGTGATGATTTTGCGAAAGTTGAGGAGCAAACAAATAACGTTTGGTTTGGTCGAGCAGTTTCTCAAGCAAGAGTATAACCAGAAGAAGTCAAAGACTGCAATCTATAGGCAGATGGGATTAATTCAGCCCCTCGATGTTTTCCTATTGGATGCTGACATCATGTAAATACTTCTATTTTTAACTTTCCTTTTGATGTTATTTCAGTCCATTACAATCCAAATTTGGAAACAAGATCATGGCTGTGAAAGAAAAAAAAGGTTCCGAGTCTACAAAAAGCATTCAGAAGCCTTATTTGTATGTATCGATTGCGCACAGTAATAAAAGATTTCACTTTTTCTGACTTAGGTTATCTTTTCCAGTTCCAAAGAAGACAAACGACCGAAGCCGCTTCTATTCCTACTCAAAAAAGACAATCGTTTTCTTTTAAACAATGGTGTCCATATTGCTCACTGCCGCTTACATGAATTGAATGAACTGGTGGCAAGGGATATCGACAGATGCGCGAGAGAAGAAGTTGACCATAACCCTCATATGAAACCACAGGTACTATTAGATCTTATCGTGTCTGGGTAAAGCTTGTACTTAGGAAGCACACGAAAAAGAACATCGATGTGCTCTAAGAGCTGCAAAGAAAGCAGGAGAAACAGGAAAGGAAAGCCAATCAATTGCGATCTTATATCCATCGTGGCATGATGTGCGAAACCAGTACTATCGACGTCGTAAGAACGCTGCCAGCACAGTGAGAGATCCTTATAATCCGCCTATCATCTACCATAATACTTTTCGAGCTTATGTGATGGAAAACAAGGAAAGGTTAGTCTAGGATTAGTCTTTTTTGTCAGGCCTTCACGTTAAGATGGATATCCCTCATCGACAAGACGAGTGGTGTGGTGATTTTTTCGTCGAACGATGACTTGAGAGCGGCAGCTAAGTGCTCATTGATAATGGCTGATGGCACGTTCGATTTATGTCCAAAGGGTTTGCGCAAATTTATACGATACATGGACTGGTAACATTCTCGTGTTTTCGCCAAGCATTAACTATTGAATTTAGTATGGTAAAGAATGGATCGCTTTCGGCACTTGTCTAATGCAAAATCGGATCGAATCTTCTTACGATGTATTTTCGAGCACTTGAAGCTAAGATGGAAGATGCTAGAAGTTGTCCCAGAATTTGAGGCAATCCATGTCGATTATGAGCAAGCTGAAATGAATTCTGTCATCAAAGCATTTGGAATTGAGGCGAATTTCCAATTTTCAGCCATTTTTTATGAAGGTTTTCAGAAAGTGCGTGGATGCCTCTTCCATCATTCAAAAGCCATCATTCGCAATGTGGTCAGCTTGGGTTTAAAGCGCAGTACGAAGAACAAGGAAGTGAGCTCCGGCTGCTGGTCAGAATGACAATGGCGCTGCCATTGCTTCCAAAAGATCAAGCTGCCTATGTATGGAAAGAAGAATTAGAAAAGGGTCTATTGAAAGCTCAGGCAAGTCATTTTGCGACTACTATAACAGCACTTGGATAAAGAAAAGAGCTTCGCTTTGGAACTTCTACCGACTGAAGCACAGAACAACCAATGTCTGTGAGTCGTACAACTCATTTCTCAAAAGGTAACCGATAACAGATTTCTAGCACTTTTACATTATATTCAGAAGAAATGGAGCTCTACGCAGACCAAGATATACTATGCTCTATCATTTCTTCATTGGCTGCAATACCAAGGAAGCGTTCGAATAATTCAACTTACTAGTGGTCAGAGGCCTCGTCCAGTCAACAAAAAATATGAGCGTATGAATCAGTGCCTAGATAATTTGTGGGATAAATACGAGGTGCGTACCACAGAAAATCGTTTATCTTAAATTTAAGGAGATTTTCAGAATAGCTTGAACAACGCTCTTCATGATGAAAGCATACTTCCAGATACTCTCAAATTCCTGTCTGCGGCCAGCTATCTCTTGCCACTGTGGAAAAGAAAGAGCAAAAGCTGCTGCTAAAAGAAAGTCTCTGATTCAGCTTAAAAAAATGAAAAAATTTGCAAAAGGCTCTCAGTGTATGAAAACTTGAATGTGGCTAAGCAAAGTAGCGTTCCAAAGATCAATGCGACCAAAAGAAACGTAAATTGGTGGAAATTGAAGTGCCGTCTCGGTTCGTTGATATCAATCCCAATGGTCATTGTTTCTACAGGTAATTTTGACTTTTTCTGGGATTTCAACAAACTTTATTGTTCTAGTTCCGTTGGTTTCATTGTCTACCGAAACAAAAATCAGCAGTCAAGAGTCCGAAGAGAGCTCATGAAATTCCTCAGTGATCACCGCAAAGAAAAGTGACACGCTGGGTTTGTCCTGAAGATGAAGTCGACGATTACATAGAGCTTCATCAATCGTCGCCAAGTGAGATTAGCGCTAAAGGAAGAACTGGGGATGCTCGTCTGAACTGATTCTGGCTGCCAGATTGTATGATCGTAACTTTGTTCTCTACAGCCAGACGAACGGTGGAAATTTCTTAATTTTTCTGCAAAGTACGAATCGGTAGGTCTTCTACAAGATATTATGTTCACAAACTGTATTACTCTTTAAGGTAAGGACGCCTCTAGTAGATGGACGTGAAACTGCATTGCTCAGATACAGAATGAATCATTTTGATGTTGTTGTGGAGAATGTTTGATCAAAATTGTTATTTGAAAAATTGTCTTTTGTTGAGAATTGTGATGATTTGTTTTCACTGAATAAAAGTGGCCAAGAAATAATGGAGATTTGCATGTGTACGTTTAGACAAATTCATTTGATATTACGGTAATTAGTCTCTTCTCTAATTTGGCAATGAGAAACGGGCGCTTATCAGCGCCTCCATCGTGTTTTTAGCTATTATTGGCTAATCAATCAGAACAAATTAAAGCGACTGAATAAAGCGACTAAATAAAGCGACTGAGCCTTAGCAAGCTTTTCCCCCTAAAACTTCTGAGTACTAAGATCTGATTAACTCTATTCAGGTATCACTGCTTGGGTAATATTTTTATGTGATTCCGGTGGTTTCTTCATCACCTGTGTCAGAAAACTTGAAAAAAGATAAGGCTTGCTCGATGTTTCATCATAAAACCTTCTCCCCTAAAGCCCTCTCCCGAAAAAGAAGCAAAATGAAAGGCTTGAATCCATCAAAGTACTGAAAGAGACTTTGGGAGAAAATCAATAGAACGAAAAGTCAGCCGACTGTGGCAAAAATAAGAATGAATTCAAATGTGTACAAACTTGGCGTTCTGTAAGACGTTTGGTCAAAAAATTCCCATTTGGGAATTTTTGACCAAACGCCCCTATGCCGTCTGTTACCTCATCGGTTGGATTTTCAGTCATTTGTAATTATGACTTCTTCGACAAATTCTTTTTCATTTCGTGACTTATTGTAAGTTATTTTAGGAACACAATAAAGTCGAATTCTTTCTTGGTGGAACAGACTGCTCTGAGACAAATTGTCAAGTTCATGAACTTACTCTTCGGAAATCTTCTGTTGGTCAACCAATGATGTCATCTCAGCATTTGTGGGGCTCAATCTGCTACAAAATACAATTCCGTGTGAGAAGTGTCAGAATGCAATGAGGATTGTGAAACGATTGGTAAGGTAAATTTTTACGCAAAATGTTGTCTATATTTACGTTTAGTGGATTCGCAAGTCAAGAGTGTTCTGTGCTCTTCGAAATCAATCAGGTCCGGTTCCTTCTTTTGCCGCTCCAATCTTCCGCTGCATACGCTCTTTCTTGTCTGTTACATGTGGTTCGCCGACTTTGATAACAAGCATTTGTGCAGGGAACTTAAACTAGCAGAGCATACTGTTGTGGATTGGCTGAACATGTGCAGAGAATTTGTTCGAAGTAAGAGTTTGTAATATCGATATTTTTATCGGACGTTATTTTTAGCTACTGCTTCAACACTCAATCAATTGGAGGACCGTCTGCCGTCGTTGAAATCGATGAAACCTGCTTTGCAAAAAGAAAGTACAACCGCGGACGAAAAAGAAGAAGCTATGAACAATGGATCTTTGGCGGAATCCAGCGTGGTCAAGGTGGCAAGGCGTTCGCGTTTCGTGTTCGGATCGAAAGAAGTCAACTTTGCTCAAGATAATTCGTAAGAAGATCAAAAAGGGAACTACAATTCTATCTGATGAATGGCCTGCGTACAGAAAGCTTGGCAAACAATTAGGCAGAAACGTCGGTTACAGTCATTTTACAATTTGCCACAAAAGAGAATTTGCCAGGTATATTTATATGCTTCAAAAATATATGTTAGTCCGGTTTTAGGACAGTGATTGACCGAAATAGAAATGTGCTCCGTGTCCATACTAACAAAATCGAAGGATTCTGGAATCACGTCAAGCATAAAATCAAACGCCTCAGAAGAACAAGTGAACCGTTAAAAGAAACATATGTGGCTGAAGCAATCTTTCGTCAAAATGGCAAGGTGGAGGGCAAAAATGTTCTGGAAATGTTCTTTGAGCAGGTATCTATGATACACCGTATTGACAATTATGGAGTTTAATTTTGTGAGTTAATGATGTAATGTGTTGTTCTGTGTTTTGTAATAAATTGTTATATAAAACGTAATTGGGCCATTTTAAATTTATAAAAAAAGAACAGGGGGACCAAGGCAAAATTCAAGAAAAAACAACAGGGGGGTCCAAAGCATATTTTGGCGCCGGATTCTGCAGTAGAACCCTGATTTATTTTGGGTACAGGAGCTTAGCAAAATAAGCTTTTTTATGCACATCATGATTCTTGCTCTAAAGTATGTCTGTGATCGCGTCTCGGATCAACCAAGCCCTTGATTAATGTCTTGGGGTTGAGAAGCGCGCACAATCTTACCTTAAACGTGATTCCGAGCAAGACTCACACCACTTGAGCTCCCTTATGGGACTTGGGGCTTAGAAATGAGATTTGCACACCCACATACCTTGGAGTCCAAGGTATGCCTCAAAATTTTCACCCTAACTCTCACTCTCATTCTCACTCCCTTAAATATTTTCATTCTCACTCTCACTCACTGCCGAAAAATCAGAGTGAGTGCAAACACTGCCTTAGACGCAACTAAATTCACCATCTTTTAAGGCAGGGAATGTAACCATACTTTTTAAAAAGATCTGAACTTTTTCGAGACCCAAAATTTTTTATTTTGAAGTTTTCAGTCAAAATCTTTTTTTTGGTGCTCAAAAATCAACAATCACTGGATAAAATGGCACTCTGTTTTAAGGGTATCTGGATGCTCTTTTAGTCTGGTTTACCATTTAGGGGGAAGCCACTTAGGTTTGAAAAAGTGGATTCCATGTGCAGTGATTAAGCGTCTACGTTTTTTGTCCCAAAATGGTGTTTTTTTTGGTGTTGCAGGTTCAAACCCACGTAGGGGCACACTATTTTTGGCTTTTTTGGGCAGTTTAGACGTGATTAGACTTTTTTGACGCCAGAATCGGGATCAGCGACCCAAATTACCTCTAAACTGCCCAAAAAAGCCAAAAAAATAGTGTGAACCTGCAACGCCAAAAAAAACACCATTTAGGGTCAAAAAACGCAGACGCTTATGCACTGCACCATGGAAGCCACTTTTTCAAACCTAAATGGCTTACTAACAAAACAAGGCTTAGAATTTGATTTTAGGTATAGTTGTGTTAAGAACCACGTTAAACAATCCAAAGAGAAGTTAAGTGGCTAGGAATTTTTTTTTTGGAATTGGCGGGGGACAACCTTTGTCGGAGACCTCAATGGCCTTTAAAGGACCGTGGTTTTTTGCGCGCAGTGGCATGTGCAAAATTTGACCCTAGTAGCGAATATCCCCCCCCCCTCAACGATTTTCACTTTTTTTACTTTAGTAAAAAGTACCCAAATTCACGTCCCAGACCCCGGAAAATGTGCGCAAACTCTTCATTAGTCACAACTTTCGTACGCTGGCCTACCCCAAGCCTAAGGGCTAAATCTAAACTTGTTGTTTGCAAGGGTATTTACAGCAATTTTATAAGGTCGGATTCTTGGGGGGGGGTGGTTATTCGCTACTAGCGCCCAAAATTTGAATTGGCAGGGACACTTTTCTTCCGTCTCAAATTTCATTCTTTGGAGTCGTTCGTCATAACTTTAAATAGTACAGTGCGAGACGAAAAAGAACTGTCCCCCGCTAATTCAAATTTCGCACATGCCACTGCGCGCCAAAATCATGATCCTTTAAGCAAAAATTTCAATTTTTGTCCAAAGTTGTTTACTGAAAAAGTGTTTAACACTTTTTTGCAAGTTTTATTTCGTTTTCAAAAATTTGTTTTGTGTAAAATAGTGTGCTTTGGTCAAATCTGAGTATTCATACTCATTTATACAAAGACGATATGAAATAATTTCACAACAAAGCTGGGACTTTATCGGAACAGCATTTAATTACACTGAAATCAAGATTATAACAAAAGTTTAGTCTTGATTATAGGGCTCTATTGATCTTTAAGGGTCATGTTTGTTCCTTGGTCCTCTTGTGTATTAAAGTTACCGTATTCACTGTATTAACTCGAAAAATTTTGGGGTCGATTTCGACATTTTAGGGTGCTCAACCAAATTCTAATAAGTGGAATCAAGTGAGCTCGTGCTGATTAAGAAAAGGCAAAAAAAAATTTACGAAATGTTTGCTATAGGCTGAGATATGAGGTCCATAGGGTGGGGAGTTATTAGAGAGAATACGGTATTTTAATATTGTGACCATGATCACCTTTAAAACCACAGGGTGACTTAGGCTTTTTTTTTTCAAGACAAACAACAGGAAAAAATGCCCCGTAAAGTACAATAAGGCCATTATAGTGGTAGATAGATTCAAAGTCTGGTGATCTGAGTAGTTGGCTGTTGGGCAGTAATGGTTCTGTCTTTGGAATGCACTGTTGAAACCATGGATTTCATATTAGCATGGGGTTATGCTTGTAACCTTAATTAAAATATTTCTTTCCAAAATAAGGTGAAAAATGATAGAAAGCTACCCATCAAAACACTTTTAGCCTGGTTGCGTATCCTTTTGTTAAAACACAGGATCACCACGGAGTGACAGGTGCAGGACAATATAGATATCCAAATTTGAACTAGTTTAGGTAGTATTTTGAATTCTCCAGCTATTTCCAGATAGTGCAAGTTGTCATAAGCTAAGCCTTGCACTTCCAGCATACCACAGATTATTACACTCTGTAATGAAGCCAATTATTTGTTATAAAATATTATTATTAAAGTTCAGTAAGTCTTTTTTTACAAAATTTTTAAGATGGAACAAAAAAGGTCACCTGTATAAAAAAGCCCATTTCTCTGGAAGTCGAGCTGCTGGAACTCTGTGAACTAATTGCTGTGACTCTATCCTTGGACTTAAATGGGTTCATGGAAGACCATTTGCTGAGTAGCTGAAGCTTCAAAAAGACGAGAAGATAAATAGACAACATGATCAAAGGAAAAGTAGCCACTACCAGACTTCGAGACTGAAAACGGTTGATATGGAAACATCATAAAGTATTTCAGAAGTTTTTAATTAAAAATGTTTTGCTCACTTATGTGAATACTTTCAAGGTTTTGTATTATTATTAAAAGATTGTAACTAAAAATACGCACCGAAATGCTGTTTTCTCGCAGCAAATTACTGATCTTCCGCAGTAAATACATAAACAAGAGTATTCCTCAGTGTTTTCCAAATTGTAAAATCCGTTTTTTGGATCAGCATGTAGCTCTAAATCTCTAGTTTCTAATGAGCTATCAATTGGCTCAATGTGATGTGTGAAAGTTAGAGCAACAATGGTTTTCGAAAAACGCACAGTAGTTTCGTAAAAATAGATTTCCACAATGTTTTTCTCAACATATTGAACCAGTTGAGAGCTCATTAGAAACTAAAAATTAAGAGCTACACGTTGATTCGAAAAAATATATTTTACGATTAAAAACACCGAGAAATAATCTTCTTGATGTATTTAATGCGGGAAATCAATTTCAGCCTTAGTTAAATGTTCAATTTATTTAGTTTCGACAGTTTTAAAAAACTTTATCAAACCACAGTCTACTTTCATTACAACACCGATTCCATATATCAGAACTCTTGAGATAGCACCACAATGACCGGTCTAGGAAAATGTGATACAGTCCAGTCTCGAAACAACACTGCTCTCGGGACTGGCCATTGGAATGTTGTATCAAGAGTGGTGTTATATCCAAAGAATCACTACAGTCAAATATCGATATATCACATTTCCCATGACCGACTATTGGCAGTGTCACATCCAAGGTGTTGCTATATCGAGATTTGACCGTAGTGATTCTCTGGCTATAAGACCAATGGCCAGTCTCGAGAGCAGTGTTGTATCAAGTGTGGAATGTATAGCAAAAACTACCTAAAAGAGCAAGGGACAATTTTTTTCACAGAAGATTTTATTCGTCCGAAAAATCAGAAGTAAAATTTAAATTTAAAAATTTGCATCTGATTTACATTTATTTACAGGGTGTCGCAAGTATTTTTGGCTTTTTAAAATGGCTGTATTTTTAAAATTTCATAAACACATAAACCAGATCTTTTTTTATCAGATAGAGGAAGACGGGAGTTTTTGTTTAATACCAAATTTTATAACGAAAAATTCAAACATTTGCAAATGTTTCTTCAACACTTCGACTACCAACAGCGATACAACGGTTCAATCGAAGAGGATACGCTGCGATACAATTATTGATCATTTTTTAAGGCGATTGTTCAAATGCAATTTCAATTCTCCCAATAAGCTCATCCAGGTTTGAAATCGGTTCACGGTAGACTCGGCTTTTGATCCAGCTCCACAAAAAGAAGTCACATGGCGTAAGATCCGGTGAGTAAGGCGGCCATGGAAAATTTGAAGAACCTTGAGAATTCGATGAATTGTTCTTCTTGACGGAGCTCCTTCTTTTCTTGCCACCCTGCGAACACTTGAATGTCGATCGGCAGTGAAAGACGAGAGCACTGTAGCTATTACCAGATCTGTCCGAACCATCTGAAATCAAAAGAAGAAATTTAAAGAAAGACTTGAAAATCCCTAACCTTGTGTTGTTTCTCTTCTCCTAAGCCTAAGCCAAAAACTTGTCAAACCATTGCTTAATGCTGTCTTTGTGAGTAACCTTAGCACGAGCTGGAAGGAGATATTGGCGCTTGAAACTTCTCTGCACAGCAACGCAACTTCTCAACTTGCCAAATTCAACCACACAAAAGGCCTTTGTCGAGTACTGAACACCATATCGCACTAAAATCGATATTTTTTAAAGAATCATATAGATTAGTAGCACAAATTTGGTATTAAACGAAAACTCCCGTCTTCCTCTCTCTGATCTGGTTGATGTGTTTATGAAATTTTAAAAATACAGCCATTTTAAAAAGCTAAAAATACTTGCTGCACCCTGTACATCGGATTTCTTGACCCTTTTTCCGAATACCGTATTCTCTCTAATAGGCCGACATGTCGGTTTATTTTTCAACCCTTCAAAAATCGTGAAAATTTTGGGTCGAACTCGACATTTTCGGGTGAAAATCCAAAATCGAAAAAGCGGAATCGATAGAGCTCGTGGGAACTAAGAAAACGCAATAAACAGCGATGTAATTTTTTTTCTTCGGACTGAGATACGGTCCCTCAAAGTAGGGGGTGTCGGTTTATTAGAGGGTGTCGGCCTATTAGAGAGAATACGGTAAATACTTTGACATGGAAATGTGCCTTCGTAATCTATCTGTTTTTTTGGTTCGATTAAGGTTCACTTATTTTTTATTTGTTCATATATCAGGTTTTCAGTCTGTTCAGTTATAATATTCACACGGAAGATACCCTACGTGCAACCTGAGGTAATTTCGGTTGAAAATTTGTGCTTTTTCTTGTAGAGCGTGCCTAAGTCCTTTGTGATTCTGGCTCCTTAGCTTTGAATGCCAACAAAGAAGCAGTACGAAGGTCACTCGAATTTTTAAAAACATCTTCATACCCATGTCATTAGTTTTCCCAACAAACCTACGGGCCATTTGTTATTTCTAAAATTGTTGTGGCGAATAGGCGAATTCACAAGAAATTGGGGCAGTTAATACAAGAATTGGCGCATAAAAAAATTCATCGAAATTTCTGCAGGTCACAGTCAGGATCTCTTTTTTGTTAGTCAGTTTCTAAGTCGTCATCTTGATGTTGCCCGTGTAAAAAGCACTTTTTCAGTCACCTGCTTGGTGCTTAATCATCATTACTATTACTAAGTTTCTTCAATCTAATGTTTAGACTTTTAAGTTTGTGGTAAACTAGAATTTTCCAGTCTTTTGAAACTATTGTTGAGCCCATTCAAAAGATAACTTTTTGTTAGAACTTTGAACAATACAAATCAAAGAATGTGAAAACACCTACATATGAAGCCCAATAGGAAATAGTGTTGACTCGAGCACAAACAAATACCGTGGCAAGAACTACAAAATTATTATAAATAAATGATAATTATCATTCTAATACAAGTCTTTTATATTGATTATCTCACTTTGTGTGTCAAAATCCTTGTTACAGCCGACTGCCGAAGAAAACCCAACAAAACAAATTGCAAATACCCATATAAATGCAAGCGTTCTAAAAAAAATAAAAATAAATATATGAGATTAATAATTTATCAAAATGTTTTTTTACCAAAAACTAATTCGGTGCAAACTTTTAAAACTTAAATTATCGGTTAAATAAAAGTTAAATTATCATGCCTTCTGAAAATTCAAAACAAGAAAATAATTTTTTGATAGTCACTGATTTTAGGCTGAGATATAGGTCCATGAAATAGAAGGTGTCATTTATTAGAAAGTGGTCAAAAAGTTGAAAAGTTGAATGAAACGTTTCTGAGTTGTGATTCTTTAATTTATAATTTGACTTACAAGGGAACCGCGCGAACCGTCAACTCACTCACGGCATTTCTGAAAGTTTTATCGTGTAGCCCATAGTCGATTTACTTAGTGTAGCCGCGAGGAATTTTCCGGACAGAGACAAAATTTTGAGTTCTAGGTAAACGAAAGCCGGAAAACCCCCGAAAAACGGTAATTTAGGATACTTCAATGCACCAGTGCTCAGTTTTTTGTCAATCAAGCGCCAAATCTGATCATTATGACCTTATGTTACTTTTTTATTTTACGTCTATCAGTGATCTTTCCAGAAAATTTTTGTAAATTTTTCGAAAATTCAAATTTTCACGGTACATGTCATGTCAAGAAGTTTGAACAAAATTTTCTGAAAAGATCACTGATAGACGTAAAATAAAAAAGTAACATAAGGTCATAATGATCAGATTTGGCACTTGATTGACAAAAAACTGAGCACTGGGGTTCCCACTCGCGCGGTTCCCTTGTTAGATGATTTGATTTTAAACTGATTTTTTAGATTAAAAATCAAGTTTAAACAAAAATCTTGAAAATTCTCACCCTCTTAGCACATTTATCTGGAAAAACGTTTGGTTCATCTTTGGGAAAACAAAAATAACCAGTCTATTAAGTGTTAAGTAAAATGCGAAAAATAGGTATGCACGCCAGCCAGAGAATCTATGAATCCTAGGCAATACACCATGGTGGTGGGGTATAACTAAAAGTCATTTCAAATAAATACGAAAATATTTATTTATAAAATGTTACATTGAGTCCAGTCAAAGACTCTGGAATGATCACAGTAACTTCAAAAAACAGATTCATCAAGTCACAGACTAGCATTTGCCACGCCAAATTAAAGAACGCTATTTGGGCCAGTTGTTTTCGAAGCTGGAAACGTAAATTTTTTTGTCTTACGAAAAACAATTTTTTACAACAAATGAATGATTTTATTTTATTTGCAGTAATTAGAAGGCAAATTTTTAAAGGAATATTTTTTTCCCAAAAAAATCCTTTTTTCAAATTTTCAAGCAGTTTTTCTGCAAAATAAGACAGCATCCCAAGTGCGCCCCATCCCTAAAAAGTATGAGCTCTTTAAGTCTAAGAATGGTTAGGAAACTCATACTTTTTAGAGTTCTATGGCTAGAGAATTCATACTCTTTGGGGGACAGCGGGCGTTGCACTTGATGTTTTATGGGAGAAAAGCATCCATAAAATTTTAAACTTTTAAGGCTCTTCTACATTGGGTTTTAAGAATATTTTTGGATTTCAGATTATAATTCTTTGCTCAACTGTTCTGTATAACTACTGAGCAAACCTTTCCAAAGATTGTCAGAACAGATAATTTTAAAGCCGAAAATCTCACACATTTTTGTTTGAAATATTTCTTATTCAAAAAGTAAGTACGGGAAGCTAAAAACTGACTGCAGGGGACCTATCTCACTAATGGAAAATTGAAAAGTGGAAAATGGAAAGTTTTCATGAAAAAAATTTACACTTCTGTCTCACTATTTGAAAATTGAAAAATGTAAAGTGGAAAATTGTGAAATTTTTCATGGAAAATTGATGACTGAGGCTACGGTCTACAAATTTTAAGAAAACTGGAATTTTTTGAAGTAAGATCGAAAGCCATCATATCTTACTTTAAATCATGAGCTGAACACAGTTTGTTAAGCCACAACACCCACGGGGGTGTGCTTATTTATGGGTTTGTACGGAAAAAAATATTGGTCAAAGTCGAAAAGTAATCATTCAAAATCGTATGGGGAATCGGGTTTGATAAAACCAAATTTGCGATTTTCAACAACCCAAATTCCAAAATCAGGGGTGGGTACTGTAGGGTAGGTGAACATCCACCAGAATTGCTCCAAAAATTAAAATTTGGTGAAAGTTAGAAACAACTCATTTGCCCTGACCCCAAATTGCATGTGGAATATTTTTTGATAGGACAAAACTTCAGTTTCACCAATTAGAACCACTAGCCTGAGTTAGCTCACTTTTTATCAGGTTTATACTCATGATAAAATGATCAATTAGTTAGTTAGTCAATTAATTATGCAAAAATTATTTTATGGAAAATTTTCCATTTTCCATGGAAAATCGGGAATTTTGAAGTAGAAAATGGAAAGTGGAAAATATTTTAGTGAGACACAAACTTTCCACTTTCCATTTCCGGTTTTCATAGGGGTAATTACCTTCCCCTCTTCACAACTACGTTACCCCCCTCCCCTCTTGGCCGGAAAAATAGGCAAAAATAGGCAAATTATCGCCCCCCCCCCTTGAGAAAGTTGGAGTTGCGGCCCTGCTTTGTATCCAATATAAGCTAAATTTTTTTGTTCTTTTAATTTAGACAATTTAACTAAAACAGTTTTCTGAGCCTATTTTATGCATCTTTTTCAGTTTTCAAGCATATTTAAGGCCAAATACTCTTATACTATTATTGAACCCAATTATTATTACCTTTATAAAGCAAATAAGCAGCAGCAAATTAAGGCCTAACGAACAAGTGACCAGAAATATATACGAAAAAGAGCCGAAATATCGTACTTTAAGGCTAAGTAATGAAGACGAGGTAATATTGGTACTATTGCTATTAGACTGGTTCATTTCTAAACAAAGTAATATTCTAGAGTATTTACGAAATTACTATAACTAAAACTCTCATGCAAAAGTCTTATATTCCAATCCAAAATTGTTTCCCTCATTTTTGAAATTTGGCTGCAAGGAACAAAAATTCCACTTCAGACTATTGAAAATAAAGGTAGACTTCAGACTTTTGGATAAAAAATTTTATTTCATCCTACATAATACTGATCTCAAAGCGTCAAAAATCTCGCTAAAAACAAGTGTTGAGCCAACAAGGGTGCTGATGTCGTGGAAATATTTATTTTTTTAGACGTTTTAACTTTTGTTATAAGCCATTTATTTATTTTAAATTCACATGCCACAGTGGCTTAAAATACAAATATATAATAAAAAAAAGCTTATAACAATATAAGATTTTTTATTTTCTCACATGCTCAAATTCACACTTATAACAAAAAAAATTTGTTAATTCAATAAAAATTTTGTTACGCTACACTTTTAGCACAACAAATTATTCGAAGTCCACCTGACTATTCAAAATAAAACAAAAAATTTTGAGTTATTAATCACTAAAATAGAAAAATAAAAAATATATGCAATTTCAAATATAATATGGAAGAATCTTGGGACGAAAAGCAGTTTGTGCTAAGCTGCATTTTTCAGAAAGCATGGAGTAGTAAAGTTTACCTGAAAAAATACTGATTCGGAACTTAAATTATTTATTGTTAATAAAATATGTTAAATCAGATAATTCTATCTTTAGTAACTGTGGTATTGGGATTTTAAAGTTTTAATTTTTTAAACTTTTTTCTATTTTCAAAAAATTAACTACAAGCCTACTAAGTCTCACAAATAAATAAAAATGTAAGTAAAAAAAGTTGATTTTATTAACAAAAAAAGTAAATTTACTGTATGCCCTTTAATTTTATTTATTTTATTTCTAAATGTATCCTGCATAAAATTGTATAAAGGTCAAGTATAATGGCCGTGTATAATGGTCAAGGATCTAAAGAATCTTAGCCAACAACAAAAGTAACTCCTTCGTAGCCAGGAGCAAATATGGATGCTCTCACCTGGTGAAAGCCCCGGCCAGTAACTTTTGCTTTATTTTTAAAATTTTTAATTCTTTAAATTTTATTTTATTTTTATTACTCATGATACTTGCTCGAGTAGTGGCAGTAATTTAATTACAGTCCTCTTTCGATATAACACCATTCTTAAAGGATCATAGCCGTCGCCGACAACGAGAATTTCAAGTGTTTGAATTGGCGCGGGACAGTTCTCTTTCGTCTTTCATTTTACTCTTTGGAGTCATTTGAAGCAAGTCAAAAGAGTAAAATGAAAGACGAAAGAGAACTGTCCCGCGCCGATTCAAACATTTGAAATTCTCGTTGTCGGCGACGGCTATGGTTCTTTAAGACCATTGGCAGTGTTATATCAAATACGGGTGATGAAACCGGTTAGAGCGGGATTTCAGGACGGGATTTTCGGAAAAAAATGTTTCGGGATCGGGACTTTGGAAAATAAAATTCGGGATCCCGAACAAATTTCGGGATTTTGAATAAAACGTAAATTCAAAAACAAATCTGATTTGTTTGATTTGTCAAATCACCTCTTTCTGCTAATTTTTTTAAATTTTATTAAAAATTCAAAGATTTTGCACAAACATCCCATGAAAGAAAAAAATTATGAAATCTTTAAATTTTGACTTTAAAATTTTAAAGTTTAAAAAAGTAGAAAAATGGTCATTTTTTAAAACAAAAAAGGCATAAAATTGTCGCTCTGCATACAACAAATTTCGGGATCTCAAGAACCAATCGGGCTGGATTTCGGAACGAGATTTTAGACCGAACTCGGATCGGGTGGGATCAGGACAGGATCCCGTTCCGTCATCACCTCTCAATATCAAGAGTGTTGTTATATGCAGAGTAGATTGCAGTTTCAATTCGACTCAAAAGTTTAACAAAAGTTTTTTTATTGTGAAGTCTAAACGAACATATGTTTTGAGCCGAAAATTTTGTTGAAATTCTCATTTTTAGACAAGGATTGGCAAGCGCTATACAGTCAAGTCTCGATTTAACGAACCTCTGGGGACCGCCAAAAATGTTCGTTAAATCGAAGGTTTCGTTAAACCGAGAGCTTATTTTAGTCATTTATTTAATCGGTGGCCAAATAGCCACCAAAAAAAGGTTCGTTAAATCAAGAGTTTCGTTAAATCGAGAGTTGACTGTAACAAAATTGGGCGGTTTGCATTCAGCATCCTGTAGTCAAAAAACATTTTAATTATGATAATGTTTTTAGAGAGACGCTAGACTGCCAAAACTACGAAAATTATTGAGGCGAGGTTTGGGATTGTGCATGAGTATTTATTTTGTAAAATATGCTTACAAACTTACTTAAGCCTAAGAAAAACTCTGATTTGGCTTCTTTAATAACTTTTTTAAACAAAAAAAAACTTTTTTTTTAAATTATAAAATAGGTTCTGTAAAAATGTATTTTACGGTCAAAGTTAAAACAAAAAAGTTTGATAAAATAAAACTTGTGTCCTTCAAGGTTCATTTCTTTTTATTTACACAAATAGAAATTAAACTTTTGATTGATTTTTGAGCTGTTGTTGAATTGTGTGGTTCCAACCTTATTACAATTCCACCAAAAGTAAATTTGTTATTGAGCAATAGCAAATTTAAAACAGTCACCAATCAGTAATAATGACTTTTTCGTCTGCCAGTTTTAAAATTCTATGCATTTTTGTAGTATTAGGCGCTTTACAAATGGATATGAATGGTATATTGTTGAGCACTTTTTTATAAACAATAATTTATTTATTTAAAGAAGGTCCTAATCAAGCAATGGCAATGCCAGCAGATGATATGGTATGTAAAAAAACTTATCCTGAATGCTCTAATAGGCCGACATGTCGGGTTATATTTCATTCAATCGCTACCCTACACTACCCTTCAGAACAACAAGTTTAGGCTCAAGACTTAGGCTCGGGGAGTAGACCAGCATACGAAAGTTGTGACTAATAACTGTGTTTTTTTTTGGGTGTGGGACATATATTCGGGACCTTCTTTCTTAAGTTTTAAAAATAAAAAAGTCCGTGTGGGAGGTATGTGCTGGTAGGGCAAAAATATTAAAATATTTTTGCCTTTTCATTAGTCTCGAAGTTCACGAAATTTTCTTTTCGGTACTCTATACTTTGTTGCGTACCATTTTTAAATTTGTGGCTGACTTTATTTTTTTTTATCCAAATTGGATGTATGTTTTGGAAACGGAATCTTCCCTTTTACAAGAAAGAGAAAAAAAGCAAGCTTAAAAATTAAATAATGCCACAAGACAGAAGATATTAGACTAGGGCAAAATTTGGCAAATTTTAGGACAACCTAATATTATGTTTTAACAATGATATCGTATTTACAATTTTCGGTACTTTTATGGTTGGTCCCTTCTCCCCTATTTTTGGAAAATTACCCAAGGTCACCACTTAAACTCATTTTTTCTGCTTAGAAAGATAAAAAAGACACTTTTTGAATACTAAATTTTGAATTATTATCAAAAAAACATCCTCCTATCACTCAAAGATATATGGTATTTTGAAGTTACTTTTGACTAAGCTTTACAAACTTTTAAAAAAAATAAATATGCAAATAATGGATTTGGAACAGGTTCATATTTTTAGGGCCTTTCGCATTAAAAAAATTTCACGCACAAATTTCATCTATCCCAAGTGATTTTTGTGTAGTTTGTTGCTCAGATCCAGCAAAAAATGATATAACTTACCGACGGATGTGCATTAAAAAGACCATCTACATTTGAAAGATGGGTGAGAATTTTTCAATAAAATTCACCAGTGTTTGGAAATGTTTCTTTTTTATTTTTTGAGCATAAAAATCAGTTCAGGACGCGGTTTTCGTTACTTTCAAAACAATACGGGGGAGAGCAAACCAACCATAGGAGTACCCAATTTCTAATAGTTGGCCTACTTCAGGGAACAAATGCGCCAAAAGAATACAATAGCAAACGTCGAATAGTTTTTTCCTTCTGACAGTTTTTCAAGCACTTTTGTTAACAATACAAAACAAATTATATAAAAAAATTGACAGAATTCATCAGCTAATGAAACGAATATTATAGTAGGGTGTATTAATTAATTTCATCTAAAAATTTAGTCTTCCTGGCCTTCTGCTGCCCTTTCCAAATGCTTTTCCAAATTTGCCTATGATGATTGTCAAACCGACAAGCTTGCTGCAAGAACACAAATCACCTGCTTGTACTTGTTAATGCCTTGAACTTATAATTTAAGCTTTTAAATTTGATTGATTTTTTTATTAAACACTTTTACTTTCTCGTAAGTAAATTTTTTTTGAATAAAGTTTATTTAACTTGACCACAACAAAATATATTTATTTGGTCACGAAGCAATTTTAAACAAATTATTTGATATTAAAGTTGCACTTGGGGTTTTAAGCCTGTTATACCGCTAAGCTTCCTAGGCCACCTAAAAATCGTTTTTTTATATACCAAAAATACATAACTCAAAAAGTATTTGTGATTCAAAAAAGTGTATCGCCGCTTTTGAATTCGCCGAATTCTCATTGTCATCAACAACTTTGGTCTATAATCTATAGCAGCAGGTCCATATTGTAAGCATCAAGAAAGTAGTTCAGAGCAAGTAGTCAGACCCTGGCACAAGACCAAGAATGGTCTTGATCCTAACCACGCAGCTAAATACAGTCCGAGATCGAAGGTCATCTTCGATCCTGATCCATGATCCGGGGTCTGAATATCTGCCCAGCAACTCATTTTAATGAGTTTAAATGAGAAAACACCGACTTTTTTTGCATCGGAGAGTTGGAGTAACTTTGTGCCCTTTTTCAAATTCTCGCCTTTTCCATTTTAATTTGATGCAGTTTGATGCAAAAAAAATATTTTTTTATTTAAACTTAGGCATTTGCAAGGGTGGGTGAGCGCACGTTAGGACGGACTCAAACGTGCGTCTCAAACTGCAAACTAAACCAAAATTGGAAAAGGTGCGAATTAAAAAAAGGGTGACAAAATAACGCAAAAAAACGACTGCGCACCAATTTTTTTCTTATTTTCATCCTTTGCTTAAAAATGTTGACCTTACATAAGAATCAGTCCCATTTTACCGCCCTGGCCCCCTGCTGTTTTTTGTGATTTTTTAGGTTTAGACAAGAGTTGACCGGCGTATGTTAGGACATACTTAAATATATCTTAGATCCAGTCCTAGCATAAGCTGACAAACCCGTGTATCAGTTTGAAAAATAACAAAAGGTCAGTAGCGGTACTCCGACAAAAGTGGTAACAGATAATTCAACAATAGATGATTTAACAGTCGAACATTTCACATACCGTATTCTCTCTAATAGACGGGTCCCCTACGAGACCAAAAATAGTGGGGTGAACCATGTTTTATTGCATTTTTAATATGAAGTCAAAAATATTTTTGGATGTTGAAAAATAGACGGGTCGACCCCTCTATTAGAGAGAATACGGCATATTATTTACGAAAAAATTGTCTAAATTTGCCACTAAACTCAAATTCGTCGGTTGAATTGTTCGATCTTGGAATACTACTCTGTGAAATTATCCGGACTTTGAATAAAGCGCCAGTCCATTCTGTTCTGCTTTGTGCCTAAGATATATTTTATTTTTTTTTCAGCTTCTCGGTTAATTTATATGTTGATGTGCTAAGCTATTACAATAAGCTTTCATTTTTAGTTAAAAAAACACACACAACTAAAACTCAATTTATTTATTCACAGATGTATTTAGTGCTTTCAAAAAGACACTGTTCTCAGCAACACATACAGATTGGCTATTAATTCGCCATGATAGATGTTGCTTCATATCGGAACTGAACCGAGAACCAACTAAAACAGTACGCCAACACTTTACTGTTATGTAAAAAAATGTGTTTCCTTACTTATGGCTTATCGGCTTTTGAAGTTATAAAATTGAGTGACCGTATTTCTTGTAATTAGGCGGCTCCCCCTAATAACGCGGCCCCTTCCACTTTAAAAACTACGTCTCAGCCCAGAATGAATATTTTGCAAAGCTGTTTTTTACGTTTTCTCAGGTCCCATGAGCTCTAACGATTTCACTTTTTGAATTTTCGATTTTCACCCAAAAATCTTGAGATCGATCGACCTCAAATTTTTCTGATTTTTGTACATCCGAAAACGCCTCTTCAATAAGGCGGCCGGCCGCCTTATTGAAGAGAATACGGAATTTAAGTTGTTTCACTACAGTTTTATTGTACAGGCGGAGCTCGATATAAGATACCGTATTCTCTTTAATAGAACCAGACCCCCTTCACCCCCCCCCCGCCTATAATTCAAAATCGTTATTTTGGCATTCTGTTTTTGACCCACTTTTTAAAAACCTCTCCTATGCAAGTTACCCTTCATTTTGTAGCTCATCTCACTGGCAACAAAAGGGTGGTAACTTGCATGAATTCAGTCTTCAAAAGTGGGTCAAAAACTCAGTGCCATAAATACGATTTTGAATCAGGGGTTGTGGTTCTATTACAGAGAATACAGTAAGCCTTCGGAGCCAGGTGAATCGAAGGGTATCTTGTATCGGGATATCTTATATAGAGACTCGGCTGTAGATGACTTGTAATATTTCAATATGCCAAATTTTGTCAAAAGTCGACAGTAATACCTGATGGCCCGTCCACGGGCCCGTCCCGTCCAGGTCCCCGTCCGAACGGCACTGAACAAGCGGACGGTCGGACGGCCGGCATAAAAAATTGAAATGGGTGCCCAAATGAGAGTGACCGAATGAGATTTGCCCAAATGAGTGGTAACGCAGTCAAAAACGTCTAGGAAGGGGGTGTCACGTTATCCAATTTTTTGATAAATACGATCACTATATTCGGGATGCGCGCACTCACTTACCTTATACATTATTCCGAGAGATACTCTTGATGTGTGACCAAAACGAGGTAGAGTACCCATATATTTAAAAAAACGAGGTATCCAGCTGCATTACAGTACTTTTTACTTAGGTCTCTCAAGGCAAAAACTCAAAGTTTGGTATATTTTTTTAAAAATGGCCGGCCGCGCTCTAAAACCATGTTTTTCTCAAGTTTCAGCAGCTAAAACGGAATTTGTCGCGTGACAAAATATTTATTTAAAAGAATATGTGGGGCGACATTGTCCTTTTTTTTGTCGAGCCATATAGTCCTTGGTTTCTATTCTTCATCGAGCGACACTGACCATTTTTCAATGTATATATATAACTATCGCTTATTTATTACTCATCCATCTTTATTCATCCATACTTTTCTAGCCTTATTTGAAAGTGGAATTGAAAGAATCGAGAAAAGGGAATAAACAGATTTGCAAAATATTGACTCAACTCCAAGATGCAGACCCTCAAAGTTATGAGTATATAATTAAGTTAATCCTCTTTTAAATTTTTAAAATCCTTGTTCTACTGGTTTTTTCAAACATTTTGGAATATAGCCCACCGAGTTCAGTTTCTAATGAGCTTTTAACTGGTTGTATGTGATGTGTGAGAATGGTTCATCAAAAAATAATTGACGCTACTTGCATACAACCCTCCACCCCCCCCCCCCCCAAATCAATTTTTTTAAAAGTATTTCAAAACACCCTATATCGACTCAAAATCGCCTCAAGAGTTCAAAAAACACATTATTTTTGAGTTTGGTCGATAAAAAATTAAGTTTTGGACACTTTTACATTTTGACTTTTTACCTGTTTTACCATGTTTTGGTCACTGGAGCTGGGCAAAAATAGTCTCTAAATGCATTTTTGATCAAGAGTCTTGCTCGAAACATTACAAAGTTTAATGAGTGCGCGCATCTCTAACCAACCAAGCCTCCTGCGTCCCCGAAGGGGCCTAAGCCTAGCAAAGTTAAGCGCTTTTAACTCTATATGTGTTCGAGGTCACACCAAAAAAAATTGAAAAAATCTACTCATTTTTGAAAATTTGAGGATTTTAAAAAATATATGTATACAAATTTTGTCGCTACTGCGATATACCCCCCTCCCTTTTTAGGCTTAGGAATTAGGCTTAGCCCTTAGGCTTCGAGCCCTAGGCATTAAGCCGAGGCCAACCCGTACTAATTTTAGCATTTTCAAGAAAAAGTATGGTTTTGGGTACCTGTGAAATTATTGGGGTATATCAAAGTATCAACAGAAAATCATACAAATCAATTTAAGAACTTAGAGTTCTGGGTTAAGAACATCAAATAAAAAAGATTGATCAGAAGTTATCTGTTTTCCTTGGCGCGTTTATTAGATGGAGCGCGCTAATTAGAGGAAATACGCTAAGTAATATTTTGTAGCTTTTTCAAAAAGCTACAAAATTAATTCGATTTTACACAACCATCTTGTTATACTGTGATATTTACCGAAAAAAGAATTGGCGAAATAAGGTATAGTCAACTCTCCCGGCGACGTACACCCCAAAAGTTCATTTCTGCGTAGAGTCTGACACTTTTTTACCTCAATTTTTGAATTCTTTTCTAACCCTGATTTATCAATCTAGTCGGAAATATCGCAAAGATTCCAATTTCGCCGATCTTTTTTGAAAAAGAAAAAACATTGTCATTTTAAAGCCCAAAAGAAGTTTAAAGTTATAGGGAGAGTTCCACTTTGAAATGCTAATGTTATTGTCTTTTGTAAAGCAATATGTTTTGCAATATTTCCCACTAGACTGAAAAAAAAGGTCGGACTTTAGGCGGGAACAAATGTTGGAGGTGTATGTTGCCGGAGTCAACTGTATAAACTAACTTCAGAAACGAAAATAAATGTTATGATTAAAATCAAAAAATTTGCAAGTGAAATTCAGTTCCTCCAAAAAATAGGAATTTGTTGGTGATGAAAAATAAAATTTTGCTGTTAAAATTTAGACTTTACAGTGTTTTTGAAAGCTTCTTAGCACATATTTAAATTTAGATAGACTTTTCTATTCTATATACATTTTCTATCATTTTCGAAGTATTTGCTAGTAATGCAGCAGAAAATAAATGTGAAATAGAAAGAATTTTAGAAAGGGATGAGCATGAATTAAAAAGGGCAATTGAAGACATAATAGGCGTGCATTTAAATATTAGGGATGATGAAGGGGAGGCAAATTATGAAGGATTTGCATGCTATTTTGGCGAATACATGGCTAGCTTCTACTCTACCAGCAACATGGTGAAGACTATAAAATTGTCCGTTTTGCAACAGCTCAAAATTTCCGAGATAAGAGATATGGCGACAACTAATGGAACATTTCTTGAAATTAGTTGATAAAGAGAGAGATGGGAAAAAACTAGAGATACGACTGAAGGTGCATCCAACAGAAAGCGAGATAGCTGATGAATTCTACGAAATATGTGTTTTCATTTTATTGGACCTTCTCAGAGCCCACGGATGAAGTAAGGAGGTTATGTTTCAATGAAAAAAAATATTTAGAGAGAACAATCGTGAAGCCAAAGGGGAATATTGCCCAAGTCGAGCAATTACTCCAGGAACTGCAGCGGAGCGCAACTATGAAATAAGACCGCTTTTAGACGAGCAATATAAAGAAACAAATGAGGGAATAGCAAAACTAGCAAAAAAATAAACTTTTTTATTTGGGTGCTGAAGGCTATGCATGCTACGAAAATACCCGAATGGTTGGCTTTTTGATTTACAGGCAAAAAGACACGGTCTTTGAAATTAAGTATTTTTTTACATCGAAAAATAAGCAAACATAGGACATTCGACCAAAAATAATAAAGCACTTTTAAAATTTGTTGATAGGGAAAGAAAAGGACAAAGAGTGGAAGTAGAAGCAAGTATACATCCAAAAATATATATATAATCCTATTGGATTTTACATAAGATGTGGCTTTCATTTGGATGATATTTCTTATCGTTCACTAGATCATTATACAATGAAACAAATACCGTAGTTCCTGTAATAAACGCCCCCCCCCTCGTTCAAAATCGTGTTCTTGGCATTGTGTTTTTGACCCACTTTTTGAATACTTCTCTTAGGCAAATTACCCCTCATTTTGTAGCCAGTGAGATGAGCTACAAAATGAGGGGTAATTTGCTTGAGAGAAGTAATCAAAAAGTGGGTCAAAAACACAACGCCAAGAACACGATTTGAACGAGGGGGGGGGGTTTATTACAGGAAATACGGTATTTGAGAAGGATCATTCTGTAGCAAAAGATCCATATTGTAACAGTCCTGAAAGCAGTCATTAAGAACCTACGAAGAAACCTATGAAAATTTTCTGTTCTTATTTTCAGCCTTCGGCTAGAAATTTTTACCACTTTTTCGCTCTTGCTGTCATCTTTTAATTCTGACCTTGGACATTTTTTCTTTTGTTCTCATTTTCAGATTTTGGTTAAAGGGGCATGCTCACCGCCGATGGGAGTATTTTAAAATATGGGTACCAGGTCAATTCAAAAAATAATTATTTTGAAATAAAAATTTCTTGAGTACTCTTCCGGCAGTATATAATGAAAAACACTTCGACTAATTAACAATATAGGTGGCTCAGTGATGAAGCGTTGGTGTACTGTGGGAGTCGGTTGTCGGTTCGATTCCGGTTATAAGAAATATTTTTTCTTGACTTTTACTAAAATATGACATTTTAATTGTCGTTTGAATTTCGCTGGTACCCGCCTTTAAAAATATTACCATCGGTAACGAGCATGCCCCTTTAAGCTAAATGTTGGTGTGCTATCTTTAAAAAAAACTTGATAGCGTTTTTGATATAAAAAACACACACAACCTAGACTTTTGCTTAGATATTTACAGCTGTGTTAGCAAAAAAGACATTGTTCTCAGCCACAAACTTACTTGCTTACAAACACTTGCCCGGCTATTAATTCGCCATGGCAACACTTGCCTACTGCCTCTGGCTTAAGCTTTCCGACGCAAAATACGAGTTTTATCTAGTAATAAGACAACTTTGGGCATTATATCAATAAGCTCGCTTAAAAACAGTTATGTTTTTTCAAGGAGCACCGCTGTTGATGACAATAACAATGGGCAAGTAGGAATTCTGCCGCAAGCAGTCAGATTTTTGCCACAAAACTGACGTTTTTGTCTTTTTGTGTTTAATTTTCTCATCAGATAGCTCTGTGATTCTAGTTTGTGATGAGGTTCATTTTATGCGCCATTCATAAAAATACGAAAACAATAGGTAAAGTATGAAGCAAAAAATAATAATTTGGTTTATACTTTTACCTTTTTGTTATACATTTGCAAGACCTTGCACTGAACGATACTTTGTTAGAGATAGAATTACAGGGCTACATAATGGTTTTGTTAGTTGAAAAAATGATAATAAAGAAATTTTTATTTTGCGGGAAAATTCCGACTTTTTACGGCAAAATTACTAAAATTTTAATTAACGGAGAAATATTCTGTTGTGTGCTGTCAATTTTAGCGTTTTGGTCATCCTTGTACCATTTTGTATGAATGAAATTGATTTCCTGCAGTAAAATAATGAGATACTGCAGTAAATTAATTATTCACCGCAGTAAATGTAAATTTCTCACAAAATCATGAATTCTGCAGTAAATTTCAATTTTCGTACCCTCTCAAGTACATATTTGTGTGCAGTACATGTAAATCTAGACTTCCCACTTGCATATGTGATAATTATCTGAAAAACATGAATAACAAAGATAAAAGTGAAAGTAGTGTCGATAAAAAGGTAGCTAAGTCTGAGAAAAACAGCACAACTATTGAGAAAGAGTGCAAAATAGTGCAATAACCGTGTTCACTACTGATATTTGCATGTTCTGCACAAAATATGTACTTGAGAGGGTACGAAAATTGAAATTTACTGCAGTATTTCACTAATTTACTAGAGTATTTCATGAATTTACTGCAGGATTTCATTATTTTACTGCGGTTGAACACCAAAAACTTTTTTATCACATGGAAAATCATTTTTTAAACTTACCGGATGTCTGTTATTTAACTCTAACATTTTTATTGAAGCTTCCAACTACTTCCACCCTTTCCACCTTTTTGATCTAATCATTTATCGGTCGTTTGCCTCGTCCTCAGCGGATCCCTGGACTTAGAGGGGCAGTTGAGTGCTCGAGAGCGTACCATGTCTGCTAATTCCACTGCTACTACCCTATCCTCAACTCTGGAAAGCAGTTCTGGCACTCCTCAACCATCCAACATTTCTAATACCATCTCAGAATCCACCCCTAATAATCGAAGGTTTCCCAGTTGATGGATGCTTCGACGTGGAGTTGGACCGCCGACTATCGCTGGATGTAGACGCCAATGGCAACACCAACGTGACCAGCTACAAGAACTTTGAAGAGGGAGGACTGTACACTTTTGAAGAGTTCATCAAAGCGCCTGGGAGTGCATCCGCCAGGAGCATAGCTTTGGCAGATAATGGAGAGGTCATAATTACTACTAGTAATAAAGAAGCCGAATGGAAAAAGGTGGTGGACGAGTTCAGCGCTTCACTGGATGAAAGTAACAGGTGTTGGGATCACAAGGCAGACCAGGATGACGGCTTTTTCAATATAGCTCTGGATTCTGCTCAGCTAAACAGGTGGGTTGGTTTTGTATAAATAAATTTCGAAAAAATAGATTTTGGTTGCATTCGGTATACACCCTTCACTCAAGCTGCCTGTAAATCCTCACTTTGCGCTGGTCCCCAAAACTGTTTGTTTTTTGAAATTTTTTTATCTTTTTTAATTTCAACTTCTTTTTCAATTAAAATTGAAAGTTAAACAACTAAAAAAAATAAGCTTGGAAAGCAAGGCGAAGAGGGGGTGTAGACCGAATTTGACTGGTGGGGACGCACCGACATTAATTGGAAGGTATACACCGAAATTGCTCCCAAGTTATAACTTTGATACTAAAAAATATGAATCTGAAAAAATTTGAAAGATCCACAACCTATAACCCCGATTTTTTATTCAGATCCCACAAAGTTCCGGAAGATCCACTAATTGAAGACAAAAACACCAGTAGCAAGCTCAGATTCTCACTATCCAGACCAGCTACTGCTAAGCGATCTGCCCTGTATGTGGTGGACACCCTAATTCAAAGAATGTAACTACACAAGCATCCCACCCGTCTACCTCGTCGAGTGTATGTCTCAGACAAACCTTCTGTCCGACGGTGAGTGCCAGAAGCAATAGTAGTATGACCAGCAGTAGTTATGGAGGCACTGGAGGGGGTGCTCAAGCAGCAACAGCTAGTTCAGTAGCTTCCACTTATGCCTATGAACAGTCTAATTCTTCTTCGTTGTATGGCAACCAGTTGCCTCCTGATGAGCCTAGAACTGTTCCAGTGAGCTAGAACTTTTAATTTTTTTCAATATTCTGGCTAATTTTTCATACATGTTTTTTAGGCGGACGCTCTATTAACCAGTCAAAACCAGCATTACAGCCAGTGCTATGGACATCCAGCCAGCAATCGAAGATCTGTCATCTCCTCCTCCTTTGGCGAAGATGGAGTAGTTCTGGGCATCCATCCAAATCAACACACTAATCAACAATTGACCAACAGACAGCAGCACAGGAACTCCACCGAGGATGATATGGCAGTTTACACAGCTGCCGAGACCACAGGACCCCCACTCTCAAATGGTCAATGTAATGGCAATAGAAGTTACACAGCTGGTCTTTTTTGTGGCCAAGTTGCTGTGCTGTTTTGGTGGAGGAGATGCTCAAAGGCGGAGAGATGACCACTACAGGGTGGGCAATGGTGCAAGCTCTTCTGAAGGTGTGGTCAATTACGCGCAACCCGAAAAGTATTCTTGGTAAGTGGCTTTTGTACGGGTAGTGAAATGTATGAATTGAATACAGTGGCGGAAAAAAGTTTTCATACAGACAAAATTTCCGGTAAAATATCAACTGGCATCCATTGAAACTGGCAAATATTGAAACTTTTGATTAAAAATCGACAATTTTGACAGTAAAAGTTTTTAAAAAGTTACTCCTCACACCAAAATTTCTTCCTGAATCCGAATCCGTTGAGATCAGGTCCGAAAAATTTGAGGGAGCTGAGATATACTTCAAAGTAAGGGAATGGTCCAATTTTCCTGTATGTTTACTCAAAATACCAATATCTCAGCTCTCTGAAATTTTTCGGACCTGATCTCAACGGACCCGGATTCAAGAAGAGATTTTGGTGTTAAAATAGGTTTTAAAAATTTTTAAGTGTGAAAAATTGTTGATTTTTAATCAAAAGTTTTAATATTTGCCAGTTGAAATGGATGCCAGTTGAATGCCGTTCAAATTTCCGTCATTTTCCGCATAAAAACATTTTGAATTTTTTTTCGTGACAACAATGGAAAACAAAATCTACAGCCCTACGCAGAATTTGCTGCTCTACAACACTATCGTTTGCTAGATGCGATTTGTTATGATTTGTGTGTCAAATATGGCTTTGATTAACTTAACCGTCGTCAAAATAATAGCCGGAAAAAAGTTATCATACGATTACATTTTGTATTCTTTTTCACTACTTTTATAAACAAAAAATTGAAGTTTGTATTACCTGAAAGCCCTGAATCTTAGCTACCATTTGGTAGGCCGAATTTTATTTTTGGTTATTATGATACAGTCAACGCTCGATATAACGAAACCCCCAAAGTTCGTTCCCACCTTGGGTCCGACACTTTTTTTACCTCGATTTTTTTGATTTTTCGCCAGATGTCTTCGGCTAGTCCAGTGCAAAAAATCGCAAGGATTCCGATTTTACCGGTCGTTTTTGTAAATGGCAACAGTTTTGGCAAAAAGACCCGCGCCGCTCGATATAACGAACCTTTTTTTTCAAAAAAAGGCATCTAAATACGGCGGTTATTAAAAAAAGCTAGAATGTTACTCAAACTAGCTTTTACATAACTGTTCTGAACTTAAAGACCTTGAGTCTGGGGTAGCTAGTAAAAATTTGTCTCATTGTTTAAAAAAACAAATCAACACAACTACTTAAATAGACAAACACTCGTGATTTACATATCATTTCGGACTTTGGCTTCCAAAAAATTACTTAAGACTTTTTTGGCTTTCAAAAATTACTTTAGGCTTGTATTTTCTGGAAATTATTTCAGACTTTTCTTTTCAGCAATTACTTCAGACTTTGGTTTTTCCATGTGTACACATTCTCCGTGTGATATAAAAGGCTACCTTAAGACTACAGAAGATTCCATTAATAATGGAATCGAATCGATAATCGAAATTTTCGATTAATCGAATCGATAATCGAAATTTTTCGATTAATGAGTGCGATTAATCGATTTCGATTAATCGAATCGACAACCCTACTTATGACCATCATCAAAAAGTGTCGATTTCTAGTCAAATCACAGTAAATCTAAGGAAGATGTTCTATTGAACGCATAAACAGCGGCTGTTCTCAACTTTTTTTTATCAAAACTTTCTATCCAATGCTTTTTTTTGAAATCTCTTTAGTTTCCCTACAAAATGACATGTTTACCAATTTTCGGAATAACAGAGGGCTGAGTAACGTATGGTTGAAAATGGAAATTAAATTGATTAAGCCGATCGGATCCGAAATCTGATCCGCTCAATCGATTTTTTTGGAAAAGTGTACTCCCCCTTTAGCAAATCCCCAAAAAACCAATAATTTTGGCTTTTTGGCCATTCCGGAGTGGGTAAACATATTTCTTACAGCGATAGGTAAATTAGGCGGAAAAAAAGAGTAAATTAGGCGGAAAAAAGAAGTAAATTAGGCGGAGAAAAAAGTGTTTTAGGCGGAAAAAGAATTAAATTAGGCGGAGAAAAAAGTATTGTCCATTTTGAATCACAGCTAATTTGATTCTCGACATAAAATCAATTATTTTGAAAAAAATTTTGCGAAAAAGCTATGGGGAATCAGATTTCCAGTTCGATTGGTTAAATTGCTCAGAATTTCACCCTGAAGCACTGAAAACCACCAAAACCTGAAATTCTAAGCAATTTAACTGATCGGACTGGAAATCTGATTCGCCCAATCGCTTTTTCGCAAAAACTTTACTCCCCCTCCAGACGACCAAATAAATTTGAACGTAATTTGAATGATTCAAATTGAATCACAGCCATTTTTTTCCGCAAAGATTCAAATTACGAAAATGATTCAAATTGCCATCACTGGTTACTGAGCCTCTGTTATTCCAAAAAATTGGTCAACATGTCATTTTGTAGGTAAACTGAAGAGCTTTCAAAAAAGCATTGGATAGCAAGTTGTTGGTTTGTTAGTTAGTTGGATAGCAAGCATTAGATAGCAAATAATACAAACTTTAATTTTTTCGTTTATAAAAAGTAGTGAAAAAGAATACAAAATGTAATCGTATGATAACTTTTTTCCGGCTATTATTTTGACGACGGTTAAGTTAATCAAAGCCATATTTGACACACAAATCATAACAAATCGCATCTAGCAAACGATAGTGTTGTAGAGCAGCAAATTCTGCGTAGGGCTGTAGATTTTGTTTTCCATTGTTGTCACGAAAAAAAATTCAAAATGTTTTTATGCGGAAAATGACGGAAATTTTGTCCGTATGAAAACTTTTTTCCGCCACTGTATATTAGAAAGGGATAATCCAGGATCGATGTTGTTTCAGATTTCTAGTCTATTGGGTTTTTTGCCAAAATAATAAAAAAACAAAAAGACTCGTTGGCCAAAAACAAAACAATCCGTACCCCATGAAAATTAATTTTTTATGGAAAGTCATAAAATATATATTGTCACTCTCAAACTTCTCTAAAATTTGAGGGACGTCGAAAGGCCAGACCCCAAGAATTTCACTTTTGCCGATGCCGCCGATGAAGTGCTTATCAAGAATCCAGGCCAAGTCAATGGACAACAATTCGCTATTGAAAACTGCATTGTAAGTTTTTTATGGGCATAACGGAATTTTGAAGCTAATTCTCGTAATTTTGCAGCTAATTCTCGGAATCTTGCAGCAAATATTAGTGAATTTTGCGGGAATTCGAATTTCCTAGTCAAAAAATGGCTTGGATCTCTCAGAATCCCAGCCCGGAGTGGTCAGAAGCCCCTGAAAGTTGGGTTTTCGGGGGTTTACTAAAGGGGGTAGACTTTTTGCGAAAATTCGATTGGACGGATCAGAATTCCAGTCCGATGAGCTTAATCGCTCAGAATTTTAGGTTTATGGTGGTTTTGAGTGGTCTAGGGTGGAATTTTGATCGATTAAGCCCATCGGACTGGAATTCTGATCCGCCCAATCGAATTTTCGCAAAAAGTTCATCCACCCCCCCCCCCCCCACTTTTAGTAAACCCCCAAAAAACCAACTTTCAGGGGCTTCTGGCCACTCTAGGGTGGGGTTCTGAGCAATCCAAGTCATTTTATGAAACATTTGCTGCAAAATTACGAGAATTTGCTGCCAAATTACGAGATTTTGCTGCAAAATTACGAGATTTCGCTGCAAACAAAATTAGCTGCAAAATTACGAGAATTAGCTTCGAAATTCCGTTTCACCTGTTTTTTATTCCATTTATACAAATGGAACAAACAACACATCACGAGTTCGAGGTCCGGCAACATTTTATTCTAGTAGTGACTCCCGTCAAATTCCGGATTCTGGCTGGTTAGGTGACAGCACTTTTGCTTGTTAAACCGGCAATATTTATTGTATAATCTTTTTATTACAGTCAATTTCTCTATAAGCTACACTCTTCTTAAGCTACACTTTTTTACAACATACACCCGGGTCCGGTCCCGAGGGGGTATGTTCCGTATAATATACCCCCCCCCCCCTCACAAGAATCCTATAATAAGATACACCTCTCCACAAGCTACAGCTAGCATCGGTCCCGAGAGTGTAGCTTATATAGAAGGTTGACTATATATCTCATACCTAAAAAAGACACTGAGGTAAATTGAAAAATAGTTTTAGATCCTATGTGGTGTTAAATTTCAGAAGTTGTGACTAAATTAGTGTTTGACTTTACAAAGCGCCATAATTGCAGGATTCCATTTTGATAGTTCTCGACTACAGTAGCACTGTAATTATAGACGACTGCAAGAACTGCATAATCATGCTTGGTCCCTGCAAAGGCAGTGTGTTCATGCGTGACTGCAGCAACTGCGTCATATACGCCATTTGCCAGCAGTTTAGAAGTCGTGATTGTCATGATATAGAGGCTAGACTCTTCTGCACCACAGCCCTACCATTGAAGAATCCAATCATGTGGAGTTTTCGCCCCTTGGCTTAGCTACGAAAATCTGGAAAGTGGGGTTTTCTCTATTTTCTAGATATAAGACCAAAGTTTCAGAACACATGTCATCATCCGGACTGAGTCCATTCACCAACCAGTGGTCTAAGGTGCACAACTTCACGCCTGAATCAGCCAAATTCACCATAACAACTATGCATTCATCGGCTACAGTGCCCTCACATGTGGTTAGTTAGCTTTCAGGTTAATGACAAGTTCCAACTGCTGGTTGTTCAAAGTCCATATGGCTTAACCCTTCTGCCGGACGAATCGTTTTTTCTTCAATGTGTCGCTAGAGAAGCAGTTGAAAGCTTATGAGGTAGGCGGGAAATTATAATTATTTGAGAACTTTTTTGCACATTCAATGTGCATCACACATGTTTGTAAATTCAGTCCTTAGAGCATACAAAAAAATTATCAACAGATGCAATAATCACATTATATTTGCAGGAACGTTCACTACTTCTGGTTAAATCTTTGACAAGACTTCCATCCTAAAAACTCCTGAGCAGCTATATTATGAATCCAGACAACTTATCAAAGACATATTCCGACATGCCAACCAAGCTCTGAACACACCCTCTAGAACAGCTACCCTCCGCTTATTAGACATAAAGGACATAGATCTGAGACCCGGAGAGCTCGAAACCGTGCTTCAACTCAAGTTCAACAGCAAAAGTTGTGGTGGAAAACTGGTTGTGATTGAGTTGGCTGGAGCTGATGCTAGACACCTGTGTTCTCAAACCATAGGCACAGCTTCTAAAATTGGTCACTACCAGATGGTTGAAGTGATTTCTGAAGCTAGCACAGAGTTTTATAGGACTCAGCTGTATAGGCTGAGTGAAATACAATGCAGTGTGTAAATTATTTGTTGTTTTGTGAATAAAAGTTGCTTCAATTTTTTGAATTGCTATTGACGCGGTAAAAAACTATGAAATAGATTACGGGTTCGACATGGTGAGAACAGGAGTATGGTGGACACAAATAGAATTCATACACACATAGACTGAGAAATTAACAGAAACGAGATCGTTTTTGGACCGTGTCGACAGATATCAATTGACACGTGCTTGCCATTGCCCGGTTAGGCGAGATTAGAAATAATTTCGAGCAGTGAACAAACAACACACAACCGGTTAATTTATTACAATCGTGCTAAACGGACACAAAATACATAGAATAATTCTAGATGGCTTCAGATGGAATGATTCCTTGACTGAGCTGATGGAAAACTACATCTGCGAAAAAAGAAAAATATACAAAAAGCGTTTCGACAAGATTTTAGAAACCTACCAATTTTAGGCGCAATTTTCTCAGCGACTTCTTCCGGAACGGGAAACCTTTCAGACGAAAACCTTGGACAATCAACCACATCAAAGCCTAAAACAACGGTTAATAATTGGCGAATTTTAAGGTTCAACTTGCATTGCTGAACGTAATATAGATCATCTAGATACACGGACCTAAAAGGCAAAAGATTTAAAGGAGATTGCAAAACATATTTCACTACCAATAAACGTTTTGACTTTTGTGCTCTCGCTTTTTATTGTAGCAGTAACGGCTCTTGTTCAGCTAAACACTAAAATTATTCCAAGTAGTTTGTCACACTAATGAAGTAGTTGTTAGAAGGAAATATAAATAATGTTGAACCTGATATTGGATAATTCTCTCCGAACCTGCCTTGCACACAATAAGCCTCCAAAGTCTTATCTCTGCAGCCGGATTAAGATTCTTAAACACTTTGAGCATATGGCTGTCCAATTCGGGATAAGGAGACGGTCCTCGTCCACTTTGAAGATTGTAAACCGCCGAATTTCCGTAAGAACCTAAAACACTTCCACTGACTGGGTAAAATTATCCCATCAGAATCAAGCTGTATACCAGGATCAAGCTGCAGAGTACTTGGCACACTTGCTGGCAGATCTTCCGCAAATTCAACCGGAAGAGAAAAATCAGGCACTTGGATGACATCTGTAATTACAAATTGCCGCGCAATATAAAATAAGAGTCTCATAGGAGTCTAACCGTATAAGTTATAGTCCTTGGGGACGACCAACGAGTCAAGGAAAATTTGAGCATTGCTAGTTTTGCTAGCATCTAAACAGCACTAATTAATCACAGTAACAACTTCGGCGCAATGCTTACCATTATAAAAAGCACAGCCTTCAGCCAATTTTAGAATTGCATCTTTGCCGCACTAAAAAATGTCGATAGTGAAGACAACTGCACAAAAAGCCTAATACTTTGCTAGAGAGGAAAAGTCGAAAATTACGATTGCGCGAATAGACCTAAAATAAGAGAAAGGTGACCAATAATTAAACCACAATACACAATTGCCCCACCGACAAGTCACACACAAATTTGGGTTTTCCATCTTCTTGCTTCATCATGCCAACGTTTTCAATGAGCATCTGATGGCAAATTCGTTTGATTACTGGCTTCAATGCAAGATTCGAAGGAAATAGCCTTGTTCCTGGCAAGTGGACTAAATAGCGCATAATAAAGTCTCGTAAAATATGGAAAAGCTTACTCACCAATGACATGTGCAGAAAACTTGCCTGAAAAAATATAGTTCAGATAAGAGAATTACTTGCTTAATCTAGGCTTATTACAAAAGTCCAACAATAAAAACTTGCTTTCAGTTGAAGAATTCAAAACGAGAAAACTTTTGTTCCTGTCCATCTCAATCCCAAGCATATCAAATAGACATCGACAGCAGAGATCGAGAAAATTATCCATCATCACTTGTGCATTCACATCCTCATTGAATTCCTTGTAGTATTCCAAGTCAAAGTAAAGTCTGTAATAAATAGAGACCCTAACTATTTTTCAGATGTAGAAAGTTTAGATTAAGTCACCTGCAGGTACGTTTTCCAGAATAATTTCATAAAAGTGACGACAAGTGGGCTCACAAGATCTGTACCACAAATAGAAGTTTCGAATATCTTCGGTGATAAATTTGCGACAACCTGGAAATTGGCAATATGAACTAAAACATTTGGGAATATAAACGTACTAGGTTTGAACCTGGGTGACTCGAAGGCAAACAGCCTGGTATTTGGAAACTTTTGGTCCAGTTTTTGGAGCGCGTCATGCTGTCGATAATCCACGGAGAAATGTTTCGGAAGTAGCTTAGAGACGTCAGGTAACGCAGAATCATTCATTTTTCGTACCTGAAATTTATAAATCTGTTCGGTCTACTTCCAATTGCAAGGACCCATATTGGACATATAACAGCGGAAATGCCAAAAAAGGGGATGGTGAGCCATTTTGGGGCCAAGGTTTGCCGGAAAGGCCGGATAAATAATTGTCAAATTCCCGCCAGTTAAAACCAAGAAAATTTTCAAACTAGTTTCTTTCCGCCTTTTTACCCACTTGTGCAAAATTTTTACAGGTTTTCAAGGCAGGGCTAGGCTTCGATTCGAAAATTTCCCTGCAAGCAGAGCATGAGAAAAAGTTAAAATAATTTGAATAGATATTTCTAGGAATAATTTATCCTCTAAAAACCAGACTCATATCTCTTATTTCCACAACTAAAATTTCAGAATATTTTCTGCAAATTCACTCACGCTTTTGTTGGAGTCACAAACCACCGTGTCTCCTTTGACTTCAGTTGGTAAATGCCTCATACTCTAGTGTATTGATCTTCAGACTATGTGTCACCACCTTCTTCGTCCTCTTCTTCCAGGCCTTCGACATCTTTTCTTCCTTCATCCACCTCTTCGTCCGAGTGATGCTGACTATACACTTGATCAATTACCTCTTCCTTCTACTCAACCACATTGCTTAACACGGAAAGAGAACACGAATATCACAAAATCGGACTTCCAAACATAATTGCAATGACCTCAAAAAGCCCAATTTCTGTGAAGACTCCTCGAGTCAGGCATGGTTTTTTCTAGGCTGGTGAGCCGTGAATTTATCTAGCTCAGCATTTTCTGTTATGCTAATAAGATAACCCCTTCATTGTGCTTTCTGATGGTGTGTCGTTTTCTTATATACGAAAAAATATCACGAATGAAAATGTAAGAGAACTCAATTAGGCCTTTTTTGAAAACTGACAAAATTTAATAAAGGTACGAGAACTTTTCGCACTGAAGCTTGTAACCGTGAAAGCAACTCTGGATTCAGAATCAGCATGAAAATGGCACATTATGGTGCTTCAACACACTCAGGTCCACACTCAGGTAGATACTCGGGTCGACACTCGACACACTCAGGCGAAGGGAGTCCTAAGCATTTTTACCCCATTTTTTTTATCAGATGTTGTTTATCAATAGCTCATTTTGAAGCCCTGAATCTTAACTACAAAATGGTACTAACAGAAAAAAGTTTCATTGAAGAAAAAAGTACAGCTCTTCTCGTGTTAAAAACACTCCAAATCTCACACTCAGGTCGACACTCATTGTGAACGGGCCTTTATTTAAAGGACCATACTTGTTGATGCAAATGAGAATTTGGCAAATTCAAATGTGCGCGGGACACTTCTCTTTCGTCTCTCACTTCACTCTTTAGAGTCACTCGAAATAACTCCAAAGAGTAGAGTGCGAGGCGAAAGAGAAGTGTCCCGCGCGCATTTGAATTTGCCAAATTTTCATTTGCATCAACAAGTGTGGTCCTTTAATGTGTGGACATCTGTCGTGTAGTTTCGTATTTTGTTTTAAAACCAGATAGGTTTCTCTTTGACCCCGAAAAACAATTTCTGCGAAGTGTACTACAGTCAACTCTCGATTTAATGAACCCTCGATTTAACGAAACTCTTGATTTAACGAACATTTTTTCGGATCCCTACTAATAAAGCCACCCTCGATTTAACGAATATTGGGTTTTTTCTTGTATGCTTAAGGTTTCTTTCTGCGAAAATATGGAATTATACCATCCAGACTAGCTTGAAAACGCACTAAAGCCTCATTTTCAACGTTCCAGCCAATACATGCTTGAAACATGTTTTTATGTAGCGGTCGAGACTTTTTGGCAGATTTTTTGACAAAAAAATTAGGCTTTTTGCCCTGGAAGGCCAAAGCAAATACTTGTTTTAAAGATGTTTTATTTAGAGCTGTGCATTTGTCATCTAACGATAAAACGATACGATATTTTTGAGCTAATTTTCAAACGATCGATATAACGATAAGATATGAATTTTGGCAACGATATATCGTTACGATATGCGATATTTTTCTCCAGAAGCGGACAATGCTTGAAAAATCTTCCGCGGCTGCTGCGCCGCCTCAAATTTACCTCAATATCATACCAGTTTATTGCTATCTAATATCTACACTTCACAACAACAATAAAACAACAATTAACATCTAATACTGGTAATTCAACATCCGCAGATTCTTGTTGAGGAACAATAGCATCTCCGCATTTTCTGGATCCAAACTTGATCGTCTGTAGTCGTAGATGTCCCGCGCAACGGAGAACAGTTGCTCACTAGGCTGACTTGTAGCCGGAGTTGAAAGGTATCGCCGGGCAACCACGGATAATACTGGATATAGTTTGGCATTCTCCTAAAAGATAAAAATAGATATGTTGCCGAAGCAAATTTATTCTATCCAAATTTACCTTCCACCATTTCAAAGGATTCTCTTCCGGGCTGATTCTCTTTTGCTTGGCGTAGGCTTTTAGTTCAAACATCCCGTCAGCTGAATTTTGTTTCCCCTCCTCCTCATCCCCAAAGAAGTGGTTATGTCGAGCAAAGAACGAGTCCCATGTCTACGCTTCGGAGGAGGTGAATTCGAATCTAAACAATCCACACAATTAAACAATTTCCATCTCAAACGAATTAGACTTTGACAGCATGGCCTTCACACTGGCGTCCTTAAAGATAGAATTGACCACAACCAGATTCAGTTTATGCGCTCCGCAGTCAGCATGCAGGTAATTGCCCTCCTCGAAGGCCTGAATACAGAAGGATCTTCAGAAGCAGTTAGAAAAACAACAATAAACTAACCTTCTTCATATTGCTTCCCTCATCCCTGAGAAAGACATGGCGCCTTGCTTGACTTATTCCCCATTCCGTAAGCATTTCCTTCACTTTTTCGCTGATCCTATCGAACGTGTGACTACCGGAAAATGGCGGACACAGAGGACGAATTTGTGACGATTCCAATCAGAGTCGATTCCATGCACAGTTAGACTTTAAAAGGCATGATAAATTTATCCAAGCCTCTGACAAAATATACCAACCTAATGAAGCTTTCCGTTGGGCCGGACCAAATATCGGAGGTAAACGAAAGCGCCGAACAATCGCCGAGACGAGAAACAACTTCCTTTTTTACTGCCGCATAAATCCGTGGCATTGCTCATTCTGTATAGTGCTTTCTCCCTGGAACTTATACAGCATGTAATCTCTCGAATCAAATAAGTGAGGAAACTACCTTTAAGGTTCTCCCTGTCAGATGACGACAAAAAAGCTCTGAACGTGTCCTCTTCCACAATCGACAATGGCTGGTTTGTGCACGCAACGTAGTGGATAATCTTTCTGTCGAGAGCCGAGACTTCGCCTAGAAGCAATCTTTAAAAGTACAACAAAAACATAGGCATTACCTGTTCCCTTAATCACAAATTGTTGTAGTCCCTTTTGCATGGCCTCCTTCTTCGCTTGATCTGCTTTCTCCATCTCTGCCAGTTGCTCTTTGTATTGCGGATGCTTCCGGAGATGCGCTTTCAAATTTGTAACTCCCTTATTTGACGTCGGTATCTTCTTTGCGCATGCATTGCACTCTGATTCAGTTGATGAGAGCTTGTTGAAAAGCAATCGGCCGGGTTCATCTCCGTCGAGCTTGAGTTTCCAAAGTAGGCTCATCTAAGAATGGAAGTCGTATCTATGAGAGAACATAACGAGCGCAAAACAGCGAGCAAAAATAACGCAAATGAAGCAATACAATGATTCTTTTGCGACAATAGATGCGACAACAGTCGGCAAAATGATACCAGAAATTGTGCCGTAGCCGAAAAGTTTGGTGAAAACTTTGCGCGAATTTTGAACAAAAATCTCAAAATCACTAGGCGATATTTTTTAAAAAGACGATAGCGATATACGATATTTTCAAAATGGTACAGCGATATTTGCGATCGATATTTTGACCGAAATCGAGAACGATAGAACGATATTATCGTTACGATATATCGATCGTGCACAGCACTAGTTTTATTTTGTTTTTTTTTACTAGACCTAAGCAACAAAAACCTTAGGTCCCACTTGTCAAAATAATATTTATTTCTTTATTTTTTTGACTCTTTAGGAATATCAAGGCATCCTTAAACGAAGGGGCAACTTCCTATACGCATCGCCTATCGGTTCTCTAAAAAACTATAGAGCAGTCGATTGCAACCATTTCCTGCACTGCTTTACTGTCAGCAAATGCCCTATTCTTGGGATTTCATGCAAAATGACAGAACGATGGAATTGGACATCGTTGAAAATTTTTTAAACTCTAGCTAAAACTAAATATTACTTTTACTTCGTGTGATAGCTCAAATGAAAGCCTGGAGTCTTGGCTACATTTTAGTACATGAAACGTGGGGCTTGTAAAAAAAGTCAGAAAATATCAACCAACCCAGTCAAGGAAGAACCCCAAAAACGATCGATTTTCGGGAATTTATCCTATTTTAGCCTGGATACAAGCTCCAGTAGGTGTGAGAGCCTGAGGTGATGATTTTATTGGAAAGCCACGAGTGTCAGGATCGTTTCGACACCAAACTTGTAAATTAAAGGATGTAAAAAGAAGGTTATCAGCCACTGGAAGTCGAACCTTTGACCTAGGCGATGCGTATAGGAAGTCCCCCTCCTCTTTAAATCACTTTGGTTCCCCAAGTCAAAATGTCAAAATTTTCTTCATTTATTCTTTTTTGCAGAAAAGTGTCGACTGCCACCTGAAAAGATACTTTAAGCATGTATTGGCTGCTGAAACCTTAAAAAAAACGTGGATTACAGGTGTTTTTAAGCTAGCCGGTATAGTGTACTCGTGCCATTCTCGATTTAACGAACATTTCAATAAAGACTGTTCACCAACACTCGATTTAACAAAACTCTCGATTTAACGAACATTTCTTTTGGTCCCCAGAGGTTCGTTAAATCGAGAGTTGACTGTGTTCGTAAAGATACGGTCAAACTAGCTAATGCCAATTTTTCCGCTTTAAGTACGGGTCCTGCTGCAAATGTTATGTATTGTATATTAATCTTTTTCGTCCCAGATTAAATTCTTTTTGTCCTAAATTTTGCCAAAAAAATGAACACTTGGGATAGACAGTGAGGACTTAGACAAACACATGACAGACATTGACCAATCTCTAACCAACCCATTGTCCATTTTCTCTCTTCTTTCTTAGTCTCTCTTTATTGATTTGTGCCTAACTTTTTGCTTGCAACATTTCTGCCGCATATTAAAGAAAGTGACTTAGCTTTTTTCGTTAGTTATCAATGATGAATTTCTGCCATTATTTCGCCCTAATTTGCTTATTTATGCAAGTATCCAATCAAGCATCTATTAGTAAACGAGAAATCTCTGTAGACCCTATGCCAGGTGACTTTGGTCATGAAGTAGTATGCAGAGACGGGTTGTGGATGTGCCCTAACTCTACAAAATGCATAGTGGCTAGCTGGCGCTGTGACGGTCGTCTGGACTGCGCGAAAGGAGAAGATGAGTTAAATTGCATGTCTGGAAGAGGTAACTGAAAAAATATGAGCCCTTGAAAACCGCAAGCAAAATTATCTCAATATATAAGCTTAAAAATTCTAGCCTACAACAAGAGATGTTTGCACAGAAATAAATCCCAGGAATTATATTTACCGCTGATGCTCCAATATACCGACATGTCGGTTATATTTCAGTCAATCGAAAACCAGAAAATTTCGAGGTCAATCGTGAGATTTTGGGTTAAAATCTGAAATCCAAAAAAGTGGAATCGGTAGAGCTTGTGGGAGTTACAAAAACGCAATTAATAGCTTTGGAAAAAAATTCTCTAGCCTAAGATTTAAGTCCTCAAAGTAGAGGATGTCCTCTCAAGTTCATTCCTGCCTTGGGTCCGACACTTTTTTACCTCGATATTTGAAGTCTTTTGCCAAATTTGATTTGCTAGTCGGGTCCGAAATATCGCAAGGTTTCCGATTTTGATGGTCGTTTTTTCCAAAATCTCACAACTTTGCCGTTAAGACCCACTCTCAATTTTATTGCCCTTTTTTGAAAACGCAGGTCTTAATGGCAAAATTACAAAATTTTGAAAAAACGACCGCTAAAATCGGAATCCTTGCGATATTTCGGACCAGAATGACGAACCACCTTTGGTAGAATTCTTCAAAAATCAAGGTAAAAAAGTGTCGGACCCAAGACCGGAACGAACTTCAAGGGTGCCGTGAAATCGAGACTTGACTGTACAGTCGGCGCTTAATTTAACGACATCCTTAATTTAGTTCCCTCCTAGGGACTGACATTTTTTTATAGGATGGTACTTTCTTCTTACCGCAAAACACTTGAAAATTACCGCAAATCATTTTTTTATTACCGCGATTTAATTTTCCCGCAAAATACTTTTTTATTACCGCAAAAAATTTTCTCGTCGTTTTTAGTCAAAATTTTGCGGGAATTTGAATTTTTAGTCAGGAAATAACTTGGATCCCTCAGAATCCCACCCCGCAATGGCCTGAAGCCGCTGAAAGTTGGTTTTTTCGGGTTTACTAAAGGGGGGGGGCCGACAGGCTGTACCTCATTTCGTAACGCGCCATTTCGTAACAGGTTCATTTGGTAACAAGTTCATTTGGTAACAGGTTCATTTGGTAACAGGTTCATTTTGGTAACAGGTTCATTTCGTAATGAGCTAATTTCGTAACAAATGGTTTTGTAACGCGAGATTTTGTAACAAATTTTTTCGTAATGCGAGATTTCGTAACAAACATTTTCGTAACAGTGATACTAAGACTTTACCTAATTTGATTTAACCTAATTCACAACTTTTTTCAAACAACAGGGGGACCAAGCCAGTTTTTTAGTTTTTTTCGAAATTTTTCAGATTGTGTCCGAACCATCCCAAATTACTTAAGCCATCCGTAATTTACCCCAAAACATCCCAAAGCATCTAAAAGCACCTCACGCTCTCCGAACCACGTTAAGCACCTAGTGACCAGTACCGAGACTGATTGCATCCAGAGGGTTCGAACCAGCAACCTTGGTGGTGAGTATATGGACCTCTACACCACTCAAACACTCAAAATTATAATAAAATTAAAAGTATGCGCCCAGGTGGATTCGAACCAGCAAGCTCTACATCACCACTTATAATCGCTCAGAACTCCATCCGAGGGACATCCAGAGGGACGAACCAAACCAAGTGGTCGTCCACTTGGATCAAATTTTTTTTTCCCGTTTTCGGGTTCCAAAACAATTTTTCTGCACTGATTCGAGTATGCTGAAGATGGTTTGACAGTGGTAAAATCACGTTTTACCAAGAAATTTTTAAGTTATTGCTAATTGTTGATTTATCAAAATCAATCGTTAGCAATAACTCAAAAATTCTCGGTAAAACGTGATTTTACCACTGTCAAACCATCTTCAGGATGCTCGAATAAGTGCAGAAAATTTGTTTTGGAACCCGAAAACGTGAAAAAAGAATTTTTGATTTAAGTGGACGACCACTTGGTTTGGTCACACTGCATGATGGGTTGTTAGTAATTCTATTTTTCGTTCCAATCCACCTGGGCGCTTTCCTTATTTTAATATAATTTCAGATATAAAAGCAAGCATTTGATTTTTCAGGTCATTGGGTGAATGTAGCCCTACTCTGGAGTTACCTGGATATCAACCTGTCCAGGTGGTAGTCACCCCAGGTTTGGGGTCGGGTAGGTAAAATCGCACTTCTGGTCTTAACAAGCCCAATTCCTCCCAAATTTTTTAGTTTGGAAAAATGGATTTTTTTTATTTAAATTACCTTTTTATTTTAGGCCATCCAGGTGGATATCCACCTGACCAGGTGGTACCTTGAAGTTGGAGTGTGTAAAATCGCAATTTTGGACTTAGTAAACCCAATTCCTCACACAATTTTAAGTTGGAAAAAATGGTTTATTTTCATTTTAAAGAAATTTTTATTTTTCATGTTTGGGTTAGGTTTGGGACTATTAAGGCAGTTTGAGGGTATTTGGGTTGGTTTGCGATGGTTTTGGGTGTTTGGACACAAAATAAAAAATTTCAAAAAACCTAAAAAAACTGCCTTGGTCCCCCCTGTTGTTTGAAAAAAGTTGTAAATTAGACCAAATTGAATTAGGTAGTAGCCTTGAAATCACTGTTACGAACATGTTTGTTACGAAATCTCGGGTTACGATAAAAATTGTTACGAAACGAATCTGTTACAAAATCTTGCGTTACGAAAAAAATGTTACTAACTGAACCTGTTACCAAATGAACCTGTTACCAAATGAACTTGTTACCAAATGAACCTGTTACCAAATGAACCTGTTACCAAATGAACTTGTTACCAAATGAACCTGTTACCAAATGAACCTGTTCCGAAATGGCGCGTTACGAAATGAGGTACAGCCGGCCGACAACGAGAATTTCAAATGTTTAAATTCGCGCGGGACAGTTCTCTTTCGTCTCTCACTGTACTCTTTTGACTTGCTTCGAATGACTCAAAAGAGTACAATGAAAGACGAAAGAGAACTGTCCCGCGCCAATTCAAAGATTTGAAATTCTCGTTGTCGGCGACGGCTATGGTCCTTTAAGGACGAAAACATTGATTGTATAATAGACTGTTAGCATTTGATCGATGCTTCAGACACATTGGCGTGCTACATGACTGACATTGATAACATGCGGACTTCCTCCAACTATAGCATCTCCCCTTTGAGTGAAAATGATTCACCAATAGCTTTACGATACCACATTTGAAAGCTGAGAATTAGGGCTATGGAATAAGTATAATGGTTAAATAGGATACGAATGTAATGGCGAGATATAAAAACTTCCATCCTCCAAAATCAGTATTCAGGTCTCGACAAAAACAATTTTTTAAATGGCTTATTTGAGCATGTTTTATTTATATTTCGGTGAAAACGGAGAACATAGATCGACGCAGAATTAAAAATTGCGTCGATTTATACAAACATCACAGTCAGCCGTTCTCGTGTTAGGGTTGAGGTAAAAAAGGTGTTGGACCCTTAGTGGGAACGGATTCTCTGGAGTGTCGTTAAAGGGGCATTCCTTGTCTCACACGGAGAAAATAAAGGAAATGGAACCAGCAGTTATTTTCGTACTTGTAATTTTTTTATCTTCGTTCTAATTTAGATTTTTCATGTTTTCTGCCTAGTTTTTAAAAGTAGTATAAAGTCATAAATATTAAATTTGACGTAAAAAGAGTGAAAAATAGAGCAATTCAAAAAAAAATTGCTGGTCCCACTTTCTCTTTTTGAAACTTCATTTAACTTAGTCGCAGGATCTAATCACTTGAAAATTTAGACGACTTGTTTGTGTATAAGTTACTGAAGTTGGACACTGATAAAGAAACTGAGATTGGCAGAAAAGTATTGGAGAAAACATTGCGCAAAATCAACCCAGATGAGTTGGAGCAATTCTCGAAAATCGCTAAAAACTATGTTGATTCATATGTGGCCAAAGAAGCTGGAATGCAATTTTTAGGCTGGTGTTTAATTACATTGGCTTTATTTTTACTTATTTCTTTGCTTCATCGTTTTGCAAAAAAACAACAAGCTATTCAGGAATAATGCCGCAATGTTATTTTCCTATATTGTAGATCTTGCGGCTAGTTAGAAAGTGCAGGAGCACCCAATAATTTGACTATTTTTGTTCATCAATTTTTTAATTGTTCAAGGCCCAACTTTAAAAAATAGTTAATGTTTGAAAAGTGGTGAATTTTTGAACATCTAATATTTTGTAAAAGATTTTATAAAAATGTATATAAATCCCGATTGCTTAACGTCCTATGTGGGTGTAAAAGCATAAAAATGTTTTTGGACCCATTTAATCTAGCCGCAAGATCTAATCACTTTTGGCAAGTTTGTAGATTCCTGCGTGTTTTTAAGTATTGTGTCGGATCTCAATCATATACTGCCATTGTTTTTTCAATTTTTTATCGTAAGTTGTCTTAATCGAAATATTTTGTTTTTAATAAAATAGCAAGATTAAGTAAAAGATGAATTCAAGTAATTTTTGGAAACTCTATTGAAATGGCTCAAATTGTTTTACCCGTCAAACTATTCTTTTACCCCGTCAAATCGTAAAAATGTGCTTTTATCTCCAAAAGTCTTAAATTTTTTAACATTTTCACATGAAAATGTAGCCCTGAATCTCGGCTTTCTAACAAGCTATCGACTGAATTTCTGAGATTTCAAAAAGTTGGAGAAAAAGTCTTTGTATATAGCAAATTTTGTCCATACAAAGACTTTTTTCTCCAACTTTTTGAAATTTCAGAAATTTAGTCGATAGCTGGTTGGAAAGCTGAGATCCCGGAATACATGGTGGTATAAAAACTTTGAAAAAGTTGAAAGAAAATAATTTAAGAAATACTCAAAAGAAACAAATTTTTACGATTTGACGGGGTAAAAGAATAATTTGACAGGGGAAAGTACTTACAGCCTTATTGAAAACATAAAAAACCAGTGATCGTTTTTCAAGGACAGCGATTATTAGCTTAAATCATTACCTTAAACCCTCGCAAGTACCACACTTTTTTGTTTTTAAGTTATAGTAACTGGCTATCGTGAGCGAGCATCAATCGGAGCCTCTACGGTTTATGATTATATATCAAAATTATTATGTACCACTCACCCAAACTATCAGAAACAAAAAGCGGTGGATCAAAGTTAGATGATGCCGGGTTTCAAACATTAAAGGGGCAAAATTAAATTAAAAATAAATAAACAAAAATTAAATTCTAGGCCTTGTTTTGTTAGAATCCAAGCTGATAAATCCGTACAGAACTTCAATGATTAGGAAAAATGTTTAAATTCCCGGGCACCACCTCTTATTAGCGTCAGGCATTCCTCTTTAAAATAAAGTCAAAACAGCGGACAATTTCATTCCGTAGAATGACCCTCTCTGTTGACTTACAACGATGCGGCATTGACTCAAAAAGTTTTTAGTTAGGTAAAATGAAAAGGTTTGAATCGTCAGACTTCTAACTCTCACTCTTTTTTTTAGCTGTTTTCAGAAATTCTTACTTGGATCAAAGCAGGGAGAATTAGACATACACTTAGGAACCTTCATTTCTTTGTGTTCAAACTATTTTGTTGGCCACCTTGCTGGTATACTTTCATTATTTTCTTGTTATAAAATCTAGTGGAGTCGAGGCGTGTGAGATCGATTGTGGGTAGAAAGAAGCACGTGAAAGTAAGGCTAAATAATTAACTATTTTTTCGGCCGAAAGCTACTTCCCGCAATTTTTTTTCATTCATTGACATATTTAACATATTTATTGAACCTCAAAGATTTATTTATAGAAACAATAATAATGGTGTTAGCATTTGACCATGCACATTCAAAACACATAAATAACCATATTTTGATAATATTAATAACAAGAAAAACACCCTGACTAAACAATATTACTGTTGACAAAAACACTGTAAATTCATTCTCTTACTAGGCTTGAATATGGTGATAAAAAATATATTTTCCAAAGGCTTCTCCCAGTAACTACTAGTCTTCATCAATATGTTTGACCTCGTCTTCGTCATCTTCTGTGTCTTTGGCGCTTGTCTTAGAGCAGCTCCTTCGTTGTAGTGTGTGCGGCGCTTCTTCTCAAACTCTCGTTTGTGGGCTGCAACGGTGAGGTTGAATCAATGGGTGTTCGTTTCGTGTTTGTTAAAGGGAATGTTCCAGCTACACACCCTTCTTCCTTAATTAACCCACCCCGTATAATAGTTTGGCGGCGGACAGAGAGAAAACTTTTGAGCTTGGAGCTTTAAAAACTTAAAAAAAAACGAAAAATGATGAAACTTTACTTCAGTGTCCGGGTGGGTACTTGATGGCATAGGCCTAACCTTGTTGGTTTGCTATCTTACGGCACTTTATGACTGAGTTAATTTTTTTGGTAAAAATTGTTGGACCGCAGTTACAGTAAAACTTGGGACTTAAATCTCATTTTCGAAATCACCAATAAGTAAATTACTAAGTGCCGCAATTTGGTGTTGGTTTTGACCCGGAAATGGTTATGCAATATAAGAAAAATTACCAATTTGTTCTTCAGTCATCTAAAAAAGAATGAGAAGTTGTAATAATCAAGTAAAAAAGCTAGATATACCTCAGTTTCATCCTCGTCTTCTGACAATCCAGGTTCATAAGTATTGGACTTCTGGGAGTGGGAAGAAGAGCTGGCTTGTGACAGCCCCTTCACCAACTCGTTCGGATCCACAGGACCTACTAGACTTACTCTTCTGGGCCGCTGGCTCAACTCTTCGCCTTCGCTGTCACTCAAACCATGGTATGGCGTTTTGGCTCATCGATCTAGAAATTTTGTAAAAGTTAAAAGACAAAAACAGGTAAACTTCTTTTGGTGACACGACACTTGCGGCCCAACATTTGCATCCCGATACTTGGTGATGAAATTTTCGATTCAATTCGTTGGCTTTTCGCCTGAGCCAAGCACTTTTGGGTGCTAGGCTGAATTAAGGGCTTTTGGCCCGGTCTTGTGACAGGAGGGAAAATGCTTTTCGGGCAAAAATCAAAGATGTTGAACATGATTTTAAATACTGGCGCCTATCGCATAAATAACTCTGGTATGCATGCTTTTTCATGCATCCAGAGTCACTTTCGAGTGATTTGCGTCTAAGGTATCTGGGTGTGCGCATCTCACCCCAAGCCCCCAAGCCCCCTGCGTCCCCGAAGGGGGCGCAGGAGGCTTGAGAGTTAGAGATGCGTGCACGCACTTACCTTAGACATGATTCCGAGAAGTACTCTTGATCATAAAATGCATATAGAGACACTTTTTTGCCAAGTCCTATGTTGAAAAACATGGCAAAGCAGCCAAATAAGTTACTTAATACGTAGCCCCTGTATTTCCCCTCCCAGTAAACCCTCAAGCATTTTTAAATTGCTCTCTGGACCTTTAAAGTGTTGATAACGGAATATTCTGACTTACAAGACCAACACATGCTGATCCAGAACTTCATGCAGAATCTTTCAATAGCTCTTTTTTCTGCTATGCCAATCATTGTTTTGACACTTGATTCGTGTTCAGCATGGTTGGTTTGCTTATGAAACTGCTTTTGGAATTCCAGTTACACTTTCAACTTTCAAGCTCCTCTCTAGGCAATAAATATTGTTTTTCGATTTTTGAATGTCTATTGTCTCGAGCGGAATTTGAAAATTGACAGTGTCTTTGAAATCCCAATATCAGTCTCCTAAACAAATCGACTATGTTGAACACCAAAAAAGTATCAGAATTAGTGTCGGAAAAGTTGCCGTTTCGGATACAAATATTCTTGTTGAAATTCCGCACCAGAATGTGCTGGTCTTATAGTCAGAGCTTCCCGTCTTTATAAGAATAATTTTGAGAATTTGCACTGATCCCGGAAACTGTAAAATTTTAAAAATTAGCAAAAATTTAAATTTCACCTTCATATGGCCATAGTCCTAAAAATTGATCCACATTACAATTTTGAGTGAAAATTCTTTATGTAGACGTTACCTTATCAGCGGGATGATGAGTCGCTAGAATATTCATCTCGTCGAAATGTGCCTTTTGACTATCATCGCTCAGCTCTCTGAGAGCATTTTGCTGTTGTTGAGATGCTGAGAAATCGTCGAAAGAAGCCTGCTTAGCCTTAAGAATGGACTTTTTGGGCTTCATCTTCAGGAATTCAGCTGGATTGGCCACATAATTGTTAGAAGAATGTCCATCGTCCATTTGGGAACATGCGGGAGTGGGCGACGAGGAACTTTCGCTTTCCATTATCATAGGCAGGCTAAGTAGCTATTGGGAATATGTAATAGTATTGAAGTGGGTGTCAAGCACTAATCTGAAACCCAATCATTAAGCTGAGAAACTCACTCAGAACGTTTTATAGTATCTATAGAAAAGAACATTTTTAGAAAAAAAGCGGCAGCATCGATGTAAAGCCTAAAATCTGACGAATTTAGTCACACGTTTTACAAAATCAAAGAAATTGTTTTCTCAATATAACGGCTCACTCTCCCATTTTTAATTCTGCTCTTATATCACAATCTAACTGTATCAAACGCAACAAAAAATGCCAACAATTGGGTAAAAAAGTGATCAGAGCCTAGGTGGAATCGAACCTATGACTTTTATTACACTTGACGCTCTCCATAAGATGCAACTCAAAAGTTCGTTCCTGCCTTAAGTCCCACACATTTTTTATTTCAAATTTTGAAGTATTTTTTGAATTCTGATTCGTCAGTCTAGTCAGAAATATCGCAAGCATTCCGATTTTATCGATCGTTTTTGCAATCGACAAAAGTTTTGTCAGCAGAACCCGCGACACTCTCTATAACATACACCTAAATGTTCAGCTTGCCTTGCAAAAACGAGGTAGAGACAGAAATTAAAGGGCCAAGTCCACCAATTTTTGACCAAATCATAGTCAGGATCAAGTTCTCAAAATGATGATTTGGGTCCAAAAAATAAGAGTCCAAAAATGCATTTAGGTCCAAACATTTTTCCATAAATTGGAACGTGCGGCAGCTCTGAGCACGGTATTCAATACCAACTTCCATACTACTTATAAATGTTTCGAATCTATTTTGGTTGCACACTTATAAATGGGTTAAGGCTTAGGCAATCAAGCAGTTATGAAATGGTTGACAACCACCCTAATCTGAAACTCTATTATTATTTTGCGGACAATCGAAAACAATTAGTTAGAGCACACATGTTTATCACCAAATAATAGTGGTAGCAGGGAAGGGTGGTGGTAGACAAGTGTGCAAATTACTAGGTGAAATCATAAGGGTTGCAAACGAAAAGTCAGTGCTGAAATTGGCGCACTTTTAAAATGGAAAATAGATAGTGTTGTTTGCATAAAAAGTAATATTTTGAAGGCCACCACAACTCCAGCACTCAATTCATCTTATTGATTGAAAAATTGGCTTGGTCCCCCAAGCTGAATCGAGAGTTGCGGGCGTAATGCAAGTGATCCAAAGTTACACACCAAAAAGATAATTTTATAAAAAAATTAAAAAATCGGAAACAACCTTTTACAAGTGTCTTTCTAACAATAATTTTTCAAGTTCACCCTGGTCACTTATGTTGTCAAAATAAGGGAGAAGTTTATTTTCTAAAAAGTTAGCATAGACAAAAATGTTCTAGTCAGTCAGTTGAATCACAATAGGAACAAACACACCCAGTGGTTGAAATAGCAAGCAGGAGCACAACAACAAAACCACGCTAACTGCAATTCGATAGCTTCCGACAAACAATGGCACAAAAGAATAACTAGAAAGGGATGCACATTGAATTTAGGGTCATTTAACAGCTTTTCCAATAAGTCAGTTGGGGCACTAAAATCAAAATACTCAAATCCACTGGCAAGGAAAATTTGAAGTCCTATCTGAAATCCCAGAGTATAGTCTGAAAATCAAGCCAAAACTGATTTCAAGAACATGGTCATTAAAAAAATATACGCCTTCAACGCCAAAAAATATACCCAAAGACAATTTGTTTTGCTAAAGTCTAATAAATGCCCATCATGGTGGTAGTAAACCAATAATGGGAGTAAAATAAATGGAACTTAGTTTGCCATCTTTACTCAATCCAAAACGACTAAATTGTGGAGCAGCAGCCCAGTCAAAGCCGAGTGTCTCAGCTTAAAAAGCCAAAAATGCAAAACACCATTTCCTCTGGGCTCATCCACACACGACAACTACTAACAACATCAAGGAAGACTGGATAAATTGGAGACGAAACACAAAATGAGGATCACTGCTTTATAAAGATCGAACTTTTTATTGGGGTAGAGTAAAAGTTCGCCTGCTATTAGTACAAACAGGTGCAGTATAGGGTGAAATCGAATTTTCAGATCCCTAAAATTTGAGTGATCTAAGGTGGGGTCGAACTAATTTACAATGAAAACTCAAAAGTGGCCTTGACCTCATAAAGTTTTTTGAATCTTAGCTACAAAATGTGACTAAAAGAACAAAGAGTTCGATGACGAAAAAATACAGCCCTTCCCGCGCTAAAAACATGAGATTTGCTCTCAGTCATTGGGTACAAGGTTTTAATGGCAATAAGTATTGGACAAAATGGCATTTTACTTATAGGTAAAATATCTAAAATATTATTTTCTAGCCTTTTTTTAAATTTCGCTCGCAAATCCGACGTTTACCCATCATTTTCTCACAAAAATACAATAAAAAACAAGGTTGCCGATCAAAAGTGGCAAGTGATATTTTGGACTAGAAACAACAAGCGACTAAGGTATTTTGTTTAATTTCACGTAAATGTTCAATTTCGGGTTAACAAAAATTTTGGGTCAACCGAGAGTCAAATCTAGAAAAACGGGATAATTATTCAGATCCCAGATCGAGCTTAGAAACAAGCATAAAAAATAAAAAAGTATTTTTATACGTGACAACTCACACTGACTTCACTTACCTTTTTCGGCGCTAGTGCACAATCCGTTTCCGTTTTTTGCATTGGTTCTCCCCGTTGTTTCTTGTTGAAAAATACCCTTGTCCCCCTATTAATTATAATTATATTAATATGGTAATTATGATGATCAAGGTGATTATAGTTAACATGATCAACATGACCATAATCACTTTGAAAAGGACAGGGGAGACCAAGGTATTTTTCAACAAAATAAAATAGCAGGGGGACTCATGCAAAAAACGAAAACGGATTCTGCGCTAGTGCCTTTTTGCAAAAATTTCAAGCTCTTATTTTAGACGTTCGTATGCCGTTTTTGTAGCTGAGATACTTTTCTCTCAAAGAAATGGTCGAACAGCCAAGCTATATTTTAATATAGACAAAATCCCGCTAAGCGCTAGATAAAATACACATTTTACACACACTTGACTTGATTTTGTTTCGGTATTAAAAACAGTTAGGGTGTTTGACCACTTAACTGACGAGCAAATATATAAGTTACAAAACAGCATACAAATGCCCAGAACAAGAACACAATTTTTTTAACAAAAGATTGGTGAATCCAGTTTGAGTGTGAGGTGTGAGTCTAATCCATTAAGCACTAACAAAATACACGCAATTTTCCGTCAAAAGGTTTTTTCACACTCATTCCAACAAACTTTAGCTGGCCAAATAGAGCAAAAAGAAATCAATGCTGTCTTCGTCAACTAGTAGTAGGCAGCCCCTGCTCCCCTTAGGTCATTTTAATGAACTGCTGCAAAGGGCAGACAAAGTTTGGTCCCAGGGTTAGAGGCCTGTGGGAAATAAAGACACACACTGGCTGTCTGGGTTGCTACCCAACCCTGCTGACACCACATAGGCGGGTGTCTACTATTGGCCACTGAAACACTCGAATATAGCCAAAAGTTCTTTTTTGGTTTGCTACTCATTCAATTGCCAATTTGTCGATTTGACGAAAATGGGTTTCTACGGCATAAAAGTTGAAAAAAGCTGTTTGAAAGAACAAAGTTGCTAGATTTACAGGTGTTAGCAGGATGACCTAAGCCTGTGATTGAGATCGACCTTGAGATTGAGTTTCAAAAACACTGCGCTAGTTCAATAGTGGAGCGGCGAGAGTATGTGAAGATTAGTCGCGGGTTCGATTCCCCCTGGAGACTGTATCTTTGTTTTCGACGTTTACTAAGGGTAGATCGAAAAATCAGTTGGATTTCAAAAATTCTTAACTTTTTTCCTGCCTCATAAAATAGTCAGAATGAGATGATAAAGCTCAGCTTCACAAATCAAGTGTATTAGTAGAAGTCTGTCTTTATTATATACAAACAGCAATAAATACATATATATGTTCAAGTAAAAGATTTGTTTCGCTGAACCAGATGCAGGGCCTCCAATTTCTGGGGCTTCTTGGCGGCGCTCAGGGCCTAGAAGCAGCTGTATTGCCCCCAATTTGTAGTAGGTTACTGCTGTTGCTAGAGTCGTAGAGCTCGTCAGTGTAGATCACTCCATTGACCAAGGCATCAGCTTTTGGTTGCGTCTCACAAAATTCGACACCTTTTCTTGAACTAAAATTGGGTTTTTAGGATTTCGTTTAATTTGCAAATCCAGTCATACCTTTGTTTTTGTGCCTGTCTACACTATACTTGTCTAGTATGTTCGATTTGTGACTTGTTTGAAATAGTTGTTCACAAAATCGTTGTCCATGCTTTGATCTAGCTTCTAAAATTTCATGTGTGTCTATAAATCTGTTACAGCTAAAAAATTGCATTGCTTCCCGATCAAAATTTTTGAGAATTTTCGATAATTTCCGTGAAAGAAAAACGAAATTATAATTTTTTGGGCTAGGGGAGATTTGCCAAAAACGAAATTTGCCAAAAACGAAATTTGCCAAAACGAAATTTGCCAAAAACGAAATTTGCAAAACGAAATTCGCCAAAACGAGATTTGCCAAAACGAGATTTGCCAAAAGACAAACAGGGGGACCAAGGCAGTTTTTTTACGTTTTTTTTCGAAATTTTTAGATTGTGTCCAAACCACCCCAGACCGACCAAAACCACCCCAAACCACTCAAAACACCCAAAACCTCCTAAAAATGTTAGTTCTCTCTAACTACTGCTTTGGGTGGCGGTAAAATGATCCAAAAAAAGGTGGTAGTACCAAGAAATTGGTATCCAGGTGGTTATACTAAGGCAGTGACGGGGTATCGGTACTCAGGTGGAAGTGCTTAGGGAATGGTACTTGGTGCTGGTAGAATGCGTTTTCTGGGTAGTGGTATCTTGATTGTAGTACTCAGTTGGCAGTACCCGAGTTGCATATTAGACCATTAAAACCAAGTGGTCGTTCACTTGGATCAAAAAATTTTTACGTTTTTCATGTTCCAAAACTTGTTTTCTGGACTAATTCGGAAAAGCTGAAGATGGTTTGACAGTGGTAAAATAAAGTTTTGTTGTCCACTTAACTGAATCTTAACTGAAGTTGGAAATTTAAAATAACCGTGCAAGCAGCTAGTCATTTTTTCAGATGACCAACGTAAACGTAAAAAAACTGCCTTGGTCCCCCTGTTCGTCTTTGGCAAATTTCGTTTTGGCAAATCTCGTTTTGGCAAATTTCGTTTTGGCAAATTTCGTTTTGGCAAATTTCGTTTTGGGAAATTTCGTTTTGGCAAATCTCGTTTTGGCAAATTTCGTTTTGGCAAATTTCGTTTTGGCAAATCTCGTTTTGGCAAATTTCGTTTTGGCAAATTTCGTTTTGGCAAATCTCGTTTTGGCAAATTTCGTTTGGCAAATTTCGTTTTGGCAAATTTCGTTTTGGGAAATTTCGTTTTGGCAAATTTCGTTTTGGCAAAACGTACATTTGGCAAATTTCGTTTTTGGCAAATCTCCCCTAGCCTTTTTTGCAAATGCTTTGCACATGAAACATTTTTCAAGGCCATTTTTATATAAAGTCAACCCTCGGCTTAACTATATCACGATATAACCATACCCCGATTTAACGATAACTTTTTCAATGCTTGTTTGGCCAGCGATTACGTAAAATGACTTGATTCAACGATACCTTTTGCGCGGTCTCCAGGAGTAGAGTTGTAGAAATTCCGGAAATATATAAAACCCGGGAAAATACCGGAAAACCCGGGAATATTCCCAATGTTCCCGGGAATATTCCCGGAAATAGACCGGGAATTCCCATTGTACAACCCTATCCAGGAGTATCCCTAAATCGAGCGTCGACTGTAGTTGCTTCTTAATTTGGTGATACTCTCTTTAGTTAGACCAAACCTTCAAACTTGAATATAAAAATTCAGTGCCCGTAAAAAAAGAATTTTTCTTGACTAATTTAAAGGGGCATACTAGCGCGTTACACTGCAATTAAGGCGGAGACCAGCATTTTATTTCTCCGACTAAAGTTTTCTGCCTACTTTTTAAATGTAGGATAAAGTCATGAATATCAGATTTGACATGAGACGAGTGAAAAAAGAACAATTTTTGAAAAATTGCTGGTCCCCGCCTTAATTTTCTTGTAACGCGCTGATATGACCCTTTAAAAGATAAGCTTGCGGGATCTAAGTAATTTTCTAGGAAAACTAGTGTTAGTTTTTTTTTTTACAAATTTACCCTTTTGAGCCTTGAGTCCAGGTCATCATTTTCTGCGCCACTGGAGTATTCATGGTCCACACCGTTGATTGGAGAAACTGATCAAAATAACAGTTGTAAAAGTAAAACTAGTTAAATTTCACAAAATTTACTGTGATTAGCACTGGGCAATGAATTGACCTTTAGACCTGAGGCAGTCATTTCTGGTAATACCCATCTGGACTGAACACAAAAAATTGTTGGGTATTAGATTTTTAAATTTTGAGCATAAAACCTGGTCCTCGTTCCATGTGGCCTCCTTCTTGACCTTCTCCAAATTTGCATAGTTGGAGTCTTTGCGAATGGATGGTTGGATCTTTTCCAGAATTTGTTGCATTAGTTTTAGGTGTTGGTCTTGTTTTCTGATAGTTTCCAGATAGTCCAGGCGATCAAGCTCGAATTCGCCTTGTAGATCATGTATTTCACTCTCCAACACTTTGTTCTAAATATATCTAAGTAGTGTTTTAATTTAAATTTTGAAATATTGCTCTTTGTAGAAACTAGGTTTGTGAAAATTGACGAACACAAAAAACCTGAAAACCCTTCAATATTCAATATTGAAAAGCATAGAGAAGAACGGGATCTATGGAAAATTTAGGTCGATTTAAAAAAAACGCCCAAAAAGAAAAAAATGAAAAACAGCCAAAAATTGTCCAAATAACTAGTTGCTCGTATCAACCCAAAGCTAGGATTTAGGCTGGTTTCAGTCTTTGCTAATAAATTTTTTGATCAAATTATCAACCCACCTTTGCACTTCTCTATTGTATTGCAAGACAGTGGCATCCAATTTATCCTGTGTTGATGTGTAAACATGCAACAGTGGGTCGTCCTTGTGCACATTCAGTGCATCTGAAACCAATAAAACTCATCCACTAATTCAGAATGCCATTAATTACCTGCCAATAACTGCATTTTGCGTTCAGCTGCCTTCATTTTCTTGCGTCTTTTCTGTTTTAGGGCCTCATTGCCAGCCTGTTCCCCTCCTACCAATTGCTGTTGCAATATCTCAATTCGTTTCTGAGCCTCTTTCTCGTCCAGAACTGCCTCAGGAGCCGCTTTTCTGGCCTCATCTATTTCCTCATTTGCTTTTTCGTAAGCTTGCTTGAGTTTGGCTAGATCTGCTTGCAGTTTTTCCTTGCTCTTTTGCTCATGTTCGTAGCTGCTTCTCAGCTCGTTCATAGCATGCTCAAACTCGGCCCTGAGCTTTTGTTTCTCGGCTTCCACGTCTGTTGAGTTGGGTCCATGGTGGGCTGTAGGGTTGGCGGCTATGGCTCCTGGAAATGTAATGAGTTTGAAAATTATAAATTTTATACTCAATACTAAAATAGTTGTAAAAGTGGTTTGTAGCACCTTTTCTTTACTTAAAAAGACAATTTTTGTTGAAATATAATTACTGTTAAAAAACCAAGCCAAATGAAAGACCAGGGTAAACTAACTGAAGTATGTATTATTAAATAGACTGGATGGGTTTACTTTTTTTAACATTTCAATCTGAGTCAGTTCACTTGCCTATCTATAACCTTTTAAGTTACCGTATTTCCACTAATAAGGCAGGCTGCCTTATTTTTTGGATGCCCGGAAATCGGAAAAATTTAAGGACGACCTCAAGATTTTTGGATAAAACCCCAAAATTTAAAAAGCGAAATCGGTAGAGCTCGTGGAGCTAAGTAAATGCAATAAACAGCTTTGCGAAAAAAATTCTGGGCTGAGATATTGATTCTAAAAATCTAGGGCCGCCTAATTAAATGAAATACGGTATATAACTAAGTTCTGAGTCTAGGCTTCATTTTGGTTTTGTGTACAGTCGAACCTCGATAAACCGGCACCCTTGATAAACCGGCACCCTGTGGACACTTGATTTGGCCAGGTACTCGACACTTTAAGGAAAACGACACCCCGATGAACCGGCACCTCGATAAACCGGCACTATGAGGTCGGTCCCTAGGGGTCCCTTATCGAGGTTTGACTGCATGCTTTTATGGATGTGGTGGAGTCAAGGTATACAAAACACTGCTAAAAATCGGTCATCCTGAAGTCTTTTTCAAAAAATTATTTGGGACATTTTATCTGCACTAGAGCCGAAATCGGGCAGGAGTAAGATGCGGAAAACTATATTGCGACAATTCGAATTGCGGCAACCAAAACTATGAGCGTTCTTACCCGTTATTGTCCATCTACCACTTAGCGAATTTTTATTAGAGTTTGCTACAGTTTCGCTACATCTGAACAAAATTTGTCATTACGACAATTGTTGCAATATGATTTTGCCGCAATTCTAATTGTTGCAATGTCATTTGCCGCAATTAGTTTTGCCGCATCTTACTCCTGCCCGCCGAAATCTCCATCGCAGTCCTTACTATTACATATCTTAAATTATCAAAGCACATTGCAGACTACTTTTTAACGAGCGAGATCATGGTAACCATGTATGATTACTACCTGGTTGTTGCATCAGCATCTTGAGTCTCTGTATTTCTTCCTGGTACTCTCTGAGTAGTGCATCTTTAGGATCTTCATTAATTTTGGGTTTGTTCTTAATGTTCTTGGCCCGGTTAGCATAGCGTAGTGTGGACAAAGTCTCATCAAAATTGTTGTCTGAGGGTGAGATACAAGCTACCATCACAGTCTTAGTGTTCCCACCCAAAGAATCTTGCAGCAATCTGGTCAGCTTGGAGTCCCTGTAAGGAATGTGCTTGGACTTTCCATCTACCAATGCTGAAATCACATTGCCTAGGGCCGACAGGGACAGGTTGATTTTAGTGGCCTCTTTGAAGCGCTCTCCAGTAGCGCCAGTCTTGGCTTGACGCTCACTACCTGCTAGATCCACTAAATTGAGCTTGCCCATCCGGATCGACCCACTTTCATCTAGGGCTTCCACGTAAACAGTGAAAATGGAGTGACTCCTGTTTATTTAAATTTATTTGATGGATTAGGAGTGGTATTACTACCTGGAGCTGTCCTTGTTCATGAGTGTGGCACCCACATGTCGGTTGTTGAAGCCATACTGCATGAGTTCGTGGCACTGCTTCACATCGTGGCACACATGCATGGACAGACCAGCCACATAAACTCCTCGTTCTGAGTGTTCTTTGATCTCCAACTTCAGCTTTTCTTTGCCTAGCAGATCTCGAACATCTTCGTTGTAGATCTGCAACAATATTATTATTATAACTTTATCTCTTCAGGCCTAATATTTTACGAAAGATTTTTTTCGAGCCACCGGACCAGAGCGCATCCGAATATGTCAGATTTGGCTTAAAATCATGTCCCCATTTATAGACAGGGGCTCACGAATAAGGCCAGGTGCTCAACAAATTAGACTTATTGTTCTGTCTTATTTGACCTCAATCTGCTCTCAGTTAACCAATTTTTGCTCGTCGCAGGGTTTGTTTGAGTTCAAAATGCCCGGTTATCGGTTTCGATCAATTAATGTATTCTATCGCAATACGGACTCCTTTAAAAATACCCACCTCCAGATAAGAAACGTGGACTAAAAACTTGGTGTGTTCAGTGGTGGCTATAGCTTCAAATATATGTTCAAAAGTGCGTGGAATGATGCCTCTTTGAACAGGCTGGCTGTCATCACCCTGCATGGAGTAGGTCTTGCCCGAGCCAGTCTGGCCATATGCAAACACTGTGCCATTATAGCCTTCGATCACATTCTAAAGTTACGAAGTCAATTACTTTGGGTTGTTTTCAGTTTGAATCTACCTCAACTAGGGGATAAACTATGTCATTGTAGATTTGTTCAGCAGTGGAATCCATGTAGTAGACTCCGTCAAAGGCAAACGTCTTTGGAGGATCTTCTTCATTGCTTTGGAGTAAGCATTGTCCAATGGATGGGTCCATTTCCACGCATACCTACAAATTTGAATTTGTTGTTGGCCTATTTTAAAAAGAGGCGATCATTAATTTTTTTAGAGAAAAAAATCTAATTTTTCTGTAAAATGATTGGCCAAACCGGAATCCTAAAGATTTTAAGGACCATGCTGCTTTTAAACTTTCTGAAATTTTGTCCAAAAGTGTTGGATCCTGTGCAGGAACGAACTTGACTGGATTTCCAAGAAAAACCACAAACATTTTTTGAAATTTAAATTTTTTTGATGAACTTTCAAAATTTAAACTATCATACAAAAAGTTTCAAAATATTTTTCGATGCTACCCTACACAGAATGACGCTCAAATTTAGTTTTTGTAACCCAACCTTAGAATTGAGTTTGATCTCCCTCTGGTTGAGAGGTCTGCACCTGCAGATCACACGCACACTCTCAGCCATATTTCACTGACTCAAATTCAAAAATTCTAATACCAAAAATAGTAGTAGCAAAATATAGCAAAAATAAACAAATTTCACGGTCCACACACGCCTTCCGCTGTCCACTCACATAAAAGTAATAAAGGAAGGACTGGACCACCACCTAGGTGTTTATTATTGCTAGCATTCAAACGAACCAAATAATAGTAGTCAGAATAGAAGAGCCAGAGGGGGAACTCAGGTGTGTTTTAGGCTCTCGCCATTTTATTCGCCTTGGCGGTGGAACACAAACCCAGTATTAGCAGCTAGGGGTAGGCAAGCACACACACACAAAACAGCAGCATATTGCCTTGGCAACTTTGGACTTGACGGCATTCTCCAGTTGCTAACTAACTTGCTTGTTTGCTGGTAATCACCCATATCCTATTTCCAGCTTTTGAAATTTTAATGAAGCAAGTAAAACAGAAAAAAAGCGGAACACAAATTTTGTTTTTATATAAATGTTCAGAAAATTATTTTGAGATTTGATTTTAAAATAATTATAAAAAATTAATTATTAATTATTAATAAAAAAGGACATAAAAATTACTAATGGATCCGGATATCCTACATCCGATATTCGGTATGGGAAAAATTGCCGATTTTCGGAAACAAGTTTTAATTTTTTTTTTAATTTTTAAAACTTTTTAAAATAAAATGTAAATTTATGAAATTTATGCGAAATCCGATAACCGGTATCCGGCACATTTTGACGTCCGATCCGATATTTTTTCATGTCCGATGCAGTCCTGATTTGCAGCCTTGTTTAAAATGCATTTAGAGAGGTTTATGCGTGAAAATAATAAGACAGGCGGCTAACCTGATTCGCATGCATATTTGATGGATTAGTAGGGCCAGTTCACATCGTTCTACAGTCGACGCTCTCACTTAGGCTTAGGACAGAAGTTCGTTCCCACCTCGAGTCCAACACTTTTTTTAGCTCTATTTTGTGAAAAAAATTTCTGGTTCTGTATTGACAGTCTGCTCCAAATATCGCAAGGATTCCAATTTGCCCGATCGTTTTCTAAAAACCGTAAATTTTTTGCTCTGAAAAAGCTCCAAGTTAGGGCAGGCTCTATCGAAAATACCTGTTTTTTGATTAGAGTTTTGGCTTTTTTAGAGCAAAAACATTGGGTTTTCAAAGAACGATCGGCAAAATCAGAATCCTTGCAATATTTGGGACCAGACTGTCAAAACAGAACTAGCAAAGGTATTAAAAACTTGAGGTAAAAAAGTGTCAAACCCGGTAAGTTGGCCGGTCCTTGGGTGTCCTAAGTAAAAGCGTCGACTGTATGTTAGTTTATAAGTTGGTCCCCTCACTCATAACCCTTCCTACTTTCAAAGAATCGTCTAGTGATAAAGTTAGAAAGACCGAAAAGACTATCTGAGCAATTCGAAAGCAGAACAGATCACACACACATTTTAGGTGGTGGTTATTTTAACTCGCCCAGTAACAAATTTTTAGGCTAAGTTAGAAATTAATAATTTATTTTTTGATTTCAGAAAGATTAAATCTTTTGATTTTTAATATCGAAATTTGAAAAATTTTAACAAAGAATTCTAACTACTGGAAATATCATTGCTAACGAAGCAATAAATACTTTTATATACTTTTATTTTAATTTTGAGCTTTTCCATGTTTCCATGACGTACTACTCAAGTTAGTTAACCAGCTGGTTCTGACGCTTTTTAAACTAAATTTCGATTCTTTTTGCAAACTCTGCTGCGAACAGAATCTTGAAAATTGAAAAGCACGGCAATCTGTGAAATTGAATTGGTGCGGGACAAACCCATTTTTGTCAATAATATTTCCAAATTGTTTTTGTTCGCATCCAATTTTTTTTTTCAAAATTTAAACCACCCACTAGTTGAGCCCAACATAGCTTGACAATGCGAGATTGGATGACTCAGGCAACTTCCATGGCTCTGCAGTGTTTTTATTCAAGATTGCGTTCTGTATTGACTAATAAATAAAATTTAAATTTAAAATGCACACAAAAGATGATTAGAAAACATTGGACAATACTTTTTTCTCCGCCTAATTTACTTCTTTTTCCGCCTAAAACACTCTTTTTACCGACTAATTTTGATTATCGACACAAAATCAACCATTTTTGATTTTTTGTGTGAAATTGAGGGGTGGGGAGAGACCAGATCGCTTAATAACCTCTCCGGAATGGCCAAGAGGCCGAAATAATTTTTTTTGAGGGTTTACTAAAGGGGAGTAAGCTTTTTGAGAAAAATCGATTGAGCGGATCAGATTTCGGGTCCTATGGGCTAAATCGCTCAGAATTCCAGGTTTATGGTGGTTTTGAGTGGTTCAGGGTGGAGTTGTGGGCGATAAAGCCGATCGAACCCGAAATCTGATCCGCTAAATCGATTTTTCTCGAAAAGTTTACTCCCCCTTTAGTAAACCCCCAAAAAACCAATAATTTTGGCTTTTGGCCATTCCGGAGTGGGTCCTGAGCCATCTGGTCTTCCCTCACCCCTCAATTTCACACAAAAAAATCAAAAATGGTTGATTTCGTGTCGATAATCAAAATTAGTCGGGAAAAGAGTAAATTAGGCGGAAAAGAAGTAAATTAAGCGGAGAAAAAAGTGTCTTAGGCGGAAATGAAATTAGGCTGAAAAAAGTGTTTTAGGCGGAAAAAGAAGTGTTTTAGGCGGAGAAAAAAGTATTGTTCGAAAACATTATTAACCAAATTAGGTTAGTCCTGAGCGAATCCGAATTTTCAAAATTCTGTGCTTACCTAGTTTCATGGTTCTTAATACAAGGCTTCGAAAAGGGGGTCAAAAAGTACCGGACCCAGCTTGAAAATCAAGTTTCAGGGTGTGTCTTATGAAAGAGGTCGAGTTTGTCGAAGTTTATCTTCTTTCGATAAAAAGCTTTGACTGCCTCGATTTTAAGAAAATTTGCCTCGCACTACTAGAATACGAGTAAAAATTTCTAAATAATTAGAGTCTCTCAGCTTTACTACACACTGCCTATAGTTGTTATTTCTTCCGGAAGTATCCAATTATTTAAAATGAATTCAGAGAAAATAGATCTTATGAAAATTTTAGATTTGTAATGGCTCATTTATAAACGTTGTCGTTGGAAAAAAATGTTTTGACCCTACTAGCGAATACCCCCCCCCCCCCCAACGATTTTCACTTTTTTTACTTCAGTAAAAAGTACCCAAATATATGTCCCAGACCCCGGAAAATGTGCGCAAACTCTTCATTAGTCATAACTTCCGTACGCTGGCCTACCCCAAGCCTAAGGGCTAAGCCTAAACTTGTTGTTTGCAAGGGTAGTTACAGCAATTTTTAAAAGGTCGGATGCTTGGGGGGGGGATATTCGCTAGTAGCGTATTCGCTAGTAGCGCCAATGTTTTATAAAGGCACTTTTACACCAACGACAACGCCAACGACGACCTATTTATAAAAAATCCAACGACAACGCCAACGACAACGAAAATTTTTCTTTCAAATTAGACAAATTTTACATTTTAAGTCAGAATTTTAAGGATTAACTATATTCTCCACACGTTTTCCCTTGGAATCTCGTCTGAGAATGCGAAATTTGTCCAATTTTGAATGAAAAATTTCGTTATCGTTGGCGTTGTCGTTGGATTTTTTATAAATAGGTCGTCGTTGTCGTTGGCGAAAAAAGGGTTTTATAAAAAAATATTCCAACGACAAAGACGACGACAACGACAACGACAACGTTTATAAATGAGCCATAATAGTTGCGTGATTGTAGTTAACTTTTTTTTAAATTTATCAATTTTTTCTTATTTTTGAGGATAATTAAATAGGCTAAATTGAACCTGAGCCACCCAGAAAATCAGCTTGAGGGACCAAGGCAATTTTATTATTTTTTACCTTTTTTAAAAGTCTCAAAAAGTATTTATTTTGCATTTTTAATCATTTTTATACAAAATAAAGGTGAAAAATAATAAACTCATAATTTTCAAAAAATTTGCCTTGGTACCCCAAGCTGACTTTCTGGGTGGCTCAGGTTCAAGTGCTCCATTAAATAAATAAAAAAATGAACTGTGGGCCGGAACAGGAAAAATGTATCTGAGATCCTTGCCTTACTCATCATCGAAAAGTAGGTCATTTTATTAGTGACTTTTATTCAAAACAGGCCCCTAAAACTTCGGCCATATCTATTTATGCATTTTAGAAATTTGTAACAACGCATTTCTTTTTCCTGTTTTTTATTTGGAAAACTGAGAATAACATTTAGGGTCAGCAGTGTATTGATTGGAAATCAGAGAGCAAACTTTCTTTTTGTTGTTTTTGCTGTCCTATCTTTTGTAAGAAAAGAAAAGTATCTTATTTAGTAATTTTAGTGTTGCGAAAGATGTCACGAATTGTGATAGATAATCTACTCTCAACTTTATTTTGGATTTATTTTTACAAGGAAGATATTCACGTTTTAAAAAATATCGGAAAAAGTTGTACAAACAGCGGCCTTAAATTAGTTTACGATTAGAAACAGGATTTGTTTGAGAATGTTAGTGAAACCGAAATTTATTTCGAAACGTATCCCATCCATACATAAATTCGCCAAAAATATTGCTTTATCTACTCCTTGAACACAATGAAATTTTTCTTTTTGCTGATTTATCTGATGTGTTGTAAACTAAATTATTGAGCAACTAGTGTCTTTGTGTTCCTACCATAATATTTTTTGTTGCTCATATCCTAGTGGATGAGCATTTGCAAGCCATAAGCAAAAAAAACTGAATAGAAGACAGACCAGCTCCAGGTCCTCAGGCGTTACTAAGCAGCAAATATTTGCTTATATGACACGCCGTTCTCCCAAACTTTCTATGCTGACGATACTTAGTAAATATTTTTGAATATTTAGCGCCGATGACCGATCCTGACCATCCAGATGGACCCTTGAGATGGGTGATTCTGGGCTGTGGCACTATAAGCAGTAATTTTGTAAAGGCACTGAGCATCGCTGACCGATGTCACCAGGTTTATTAATTAATCAGAAAAAGTAACAAAAAGGTCTCATTGAAATCATATCTTGGTGAAAATATTGATCCATTGCTGAATACTAAATATGTATTTCCGAAAACAAATTAATTATCTAACATTTTTGGCATTTGTCCTGTCAAGCAAATGGTGCAGTGCTAGGTTTTTTTGTCCTGGTTTGGGGTTTCTAAAATTCAGTTTCTCTTCACAGAGTGCCATTGGTTAAATTTTTAGCACTGCGTCTATCGCCACGGTATTGCCAGAAGTCTTATTTCTACGTATATCCTAAATATTATAGGTGACATGCATTGCTTCTACATCCTTGGAAAAGCAGAGGATTTCAAGCACAAACTCAATTTGCCCCCTCAGTCAAGGTATTTGGGGACTACAAACAGGCTATCCTCGACGAATCGACGGTTAGCCTATTTAATTTGTGTTTATAGTCAGTCAATATTGAGGTTTGTCCATTTAAGATGTGGTTTACATCGGTTTGGTAGCCTCAGAACACAAGCCAATGGCTATATTTGCTATGGAACACGGCAAACATGTTCTATGTGAAAAACCTTTGGGCTTGGATGTTGAAGAAACCAAGAGAATTATTGATGCAGCACGCGAGCATAAACGCTTTCTGATGGAGGTTGGTTTTTTAAATTCTAAATTTTTTGGAAATTGTGTGAAAATTAATGACTTGAAAAAATGGAGGTTTTTTTTAATTGGTATAACTTTTTGTAAATGGTTTCTTAATATTCTGTTTTCACATATCGACTTTTCTCACCGACATCATTTTTTCGGCATACAAGGACCCAGCCGCAAGGGGCCAACCAAGAAAAATCGTATTTTCACAATATATGCCAAAAAATATTGTCGGCAAAAAATCGATCTGTAAAACAGAATTTTGAGGAATGATCTAGAAAGATCTATGAGCATTTCGAAAAGGCACAATTTCTTGAAAAACTTTGTAGGCTTGAAATGGGCGATCGGTCTTGAGGTCAAGTACCTTTAAAAGTCTTTTTTTTAATTCATAATTAGCTGAAATTTAGTACTCTTTAAATGGCAATATTTCAGCTTCAAAATAAACAAAATATACGACTAAAAATGCTGATTCCAGTGTATACACCTGCAGAAAACTTCGAATAAAATCATTTTTTTCTATCCACAGGGTTACTGGAGCCGATTCTTTCCCGCTTGGCAAAGTCTTCGCAGCCATCTAAGCGAAATCGGCCAGATTCAATTTGTCCAATGCAATATGTGCTTTAACCGAAAGGTAAAATCCACCAGAAATTTTTTTCTACATAATCCACCAAGTTTCAGACAGACCATGACCTAAGTCGTCCCATCTCCACTACAGATCTCAACAAAACCACTGATTTGCCTTCAATGAGTCACATTAGTTCTAATGCCCAACTGCCTGGTCAGACCAAGGACAGAATACTCTTTTCTGGGGGATGCTACACTGTGATGTTTGCCCTGTGGATATTCCAACAAGAAATGCCTGAGAAGATCACAGCAGTAGGGCAATTGGACGAGGAAGGCAACGATTTGTGGGGCAATGTGACATTGGAGTTTAGCGGCAATAGAGTGGCTAATTTGTTCTACTCGGGCATTGTTAACAGCTTGAATTCGGCATTGGTGGCTGGAACTAATGGCTGTTTCAAGGTGATTTGACTAATAAAAAAGGGATTCATACCAAAATGATGACCAGAAAAAATGCAGTAACGTTTTGATATAAAGAAATTGCGGATTTTTACCTTCACTCTCACTCTTCATTGGACACACAACAAACCTTTCACTCCCACTCTGACTTTAGCCCACACTGTCACTTTCACTCTCAGTGTGTGTCCAAAGTCAGAGTGAGAGTGAATGGCAACCAGTTATTTTTGCCTTTTGACCAATCTGGATGTGGTTCTGAGTAATTCTAAGGAGTGATGTAGAGATTGCTGGTTCGAATATACGAAAATTCCGCTAATTGGACACACGAAAATTGAGTGCAAGTGAGAGTGAAAGTGAGAGTAAAAATAAGTGTCCGCTAATTGGGCACACACTGAAAGTGAGAGTGAGAGGTGAGAGTGAAAAGAAAATCCGCTAATTGGACACGAAGCTTTATTCGCAAAACTGTGGTCATTTCCAAAAACACATGTAAAACAGGGCTGCCATATTTCCTTTTTGAAAAGATTTATCCTTTTTGTAGAATCCCGAATCTTTAATTTTAAATTTTAGTCAAAATCTTTTTTTTCTTCAAAATGGCAATAAGCACTAGATAAAATGCACTTTTTTCTTCTAAAATGGTCAAAACGTCTTTTTTGCCCAAGTGTCTTTTTTAACAATTTTGAGATGGCAGCCGTGATGTAAAATCAAAATCCTTGCTATATTTCGTAATAGAGTAGCCGAAAAAACTGGGCAACAAAAAAAGTGAAACCGTAGGCAAAAATGAACTTGAAGGGTTGTCGTTATATCGGAACTGGACTGTATACCCTTCTAAAAGAGTTCTCGCTCTTTTCAGTTACCAGATAGATTCTGGTGTTCCACAGAGCTGGTTGAGAAATTTGGCAGTAATCCACACTTAGACAATTCACAAGTGCACAAGTTTCCAATCGCCAAAGAAAGCAAGGGTTTGCTTACCCGCATGGAAATGCATACTACTTGGAAGCAGACCATGTGTATGACTGCCTTAAACAAGGTGGGCCGAGGCGTTTTTTTGTAAAATATCATTAGCTATTATCGTTTTTTAGGCAGATTAGAAAGCGAGGTTATGCCCTTAGAAGAATCTCTAAGAATAGCCAAGATCACAGATGAGATACGTCGACAGATTGCTGCTAGTTGTGATACGGGAAGAAGTGATATTGCGGACAAAAATTATTTGAGAGTTGATAAAGGAGGTCATGCTTGTCCTGTTTTTCAATAAACTGATGATGTTTTTCTTTATTTCCATTGAATGCGTGAAATAAACATTTATGAAAATTTAAAAAATCTGCGGAAATTTTTTTTGATAAATCAAACTAGATTTTGTAAAGCTTTTTTGTTTCATATCACTAAAGAATTTTTTTGCGGTACTAATCCCGTTTATCCTTACCCCACCCTATCCCCGAATTTTCGAAAACTGACCCAAAAACACATTCTAAGCTAACTTTTTATGCTTAATACAATACAAGAAACATTTCTAAACAGTTTCTGATTGCAAAAATATTTTTTTCCAAAAGTTTTTGGCTTCAGCTACTCAAAGATAGATGGTCCTTTTTAGGGTATTTTAGGACCATTTTCGACTAAATTTTGGCCAACTATAATAAAAAAAATTATGAGTTTCAAAATTTTTTACTTTTTAGAGCCTTCTGCTTTGAGAAAGTATAGTATTTACATGCTTAAAGGGGAGGGGGAAGCCATTCCATGGCGCAATGCGTAAGCTTTTTGCGTTTTTTGGCCCAAAATGGTGTTTTTTTTGGTGTTGCAGGTTCAAACCACGTGGGGGCACTATTTTTTGGCTTGTTTGATCATTTCTAGGGTAATTTGGGTCGCTGATTCCGAATCTGGCATTAAAAAGTCTAATTACCTCTGGCCAAACAAGCCCAAAAAAATAGTGTGCCACTACGTGGGATTGAACCTGCTACACCAAAAAACACCATTTTGGGCCAAAAAACGCAAACGCTTACGCACTGCGCCATGGAAGCCACTTTTTCAAATTTAAATGGCTTCCCCCCCCCCTATGTTAGGACGGACTCAAACATGTTTTTCTTTCTTTTTCAACTTGAAGATACATTTCTGAGCCCGTCCTAACATACGCTGGCCTACCCTTGTCTAAGCCCGAGCCTAAAAAATGTAAAAATAATTGAAAAATGACCCTAAACTACCTTAAAAGACTCTTGATCAAAAATGCATTTAGAGATTATTTTTGCCCAGATCCTGTGACCAAAACATGATAAACAGGTAAAATGTCAAAATGTAAAAGTGTCCAAAACTTAATTTTTATCGACCAAAACTCAAAAATAATGTGTTTTTTGAACTCCTGAGGCGATTTTGAGTCAATATAGGATGTTTTAAAACACTTTTAAAAAAATTTGATTTGAGGGGGGATTTATATGCAAGTAGCGTCAAATTTTCTTTTCACTTTTAGGGTGCCAAATTTTTGCCTTGACCTTCCCTGTTACTCCTGTTGATTTTTCGTACCTATTTTATTAAAAAAAACATTTTACTTTATAAAATATTTTTTGGTGCAATTTTTTCGAAGCTTTTAAGAAACATTAAAAATTGATAAAAAAAAAATTCAGAAAAGCAGGACTAAATTCCAAAGCAAATATAGAAATATTGACCGAAAAAATGTGAGAAAAAATGTTTGGATTGTCAAATACCGCATTTTCTCTATTAAACGGGCCGGCCTGTTTAATTTTCAACCCTTCCGTAGGGGCCCGTTTATTTTTAAAAAAAGAATTGTTCGAAAATTGTTATAAAACAAAACAAGTTAGACTATGGTCACACTACTTGGTCTTGGTCGATGTCGACGATTTTTTAACTTCTTTTGTGGCCAGAGATGACTTTTTCTAGTATCATTTGAATGTTTTTATACCAAACAATAATAAGAAATAATAAGAATCTAGGCTTTCTTCTTCATCAGGAAACTTTTTATTTATACACCAAAAGTGCGTGTAATAATACAAAAGTTGTAGGTTGGTCGATGTCGAGGTCGATGTACATCGATATATTTTTTGAAATATTTTCGATACACTAAAAAGCTTAGCTCTTGAGCTATTGTTTGGTATAAAAAATATTGAGATGATATTAGATAAATTATCATCTCTGGCCACAAAAAAATTCAAAAAGTGCGACTTCGACATCGACCAAGACCGATGAGTGTGACCAGGGGTTATATTTTTTCGAATCAATCTTGTTAGTTTTTCTCATATAGTTGACCCATTTTTCGTTCCGATTAATTTTTTAAATTTTTATGCTGTTTGTGCCAGATGCGAACAGCTTTATCTCATTCCTTACCTAGTTTTGTAATCACATCCCTTGTCTTGGATGCAGTTTTAAAGAGTAAAAAACTTGCTCCTGTTTTTTAGTCCATATCCTGGCTTAAAAAAACAAGAATGTTCCAACTGGAGAACAGAGTGGTAGGAATGTCATTTACTAACTAGAACGTAGATCTTTTAAAATTAAGAAGGGCAGGGTTTTATTTTATGTAGTGCTAAGTGTTTTCAGCTGTCGAAAAAAGCATGATAGCTTCAGATTTTTTTATAATGCTCTAAATCAGACATTTCGGGGGAATTCAGGGTTCTCATCTGACCCATTTTTTCGCGGTAGTTTCGAAAATTGACCGAGTGCAATTTACAAAAGCACCTTTTTCGAATTTTTTTTTCGCCTATCTTGTTCAGCATTAAATTTGGCACAAGACGCACACTTTAGTACAGTCAGCCGTTCTAGTGTTAAGGATTTTTAGATGAGAAACCTGCATTAATGCCAAAAAAACGTTTTTGGGCTTTTGTGGATAACAATGGAAATCATACCGTATTTCCTCTAATCGCCAACTTAACTCTAATCAGCTACCACCTGGAGTGCTATCGGAAAATGAGCCAGCATGGCGTCCTATCAAAGAAAGTACGGTAGTAAAAGTTTTATGCGATAGAGATTGTGGCTTTTTCTACGTGAAAGTTGTGCTAGTTCAGTAATAATTGTGCCAAATGTACCGAGCTACAATTAGGACAAAACATATTTCAAATAATTAAATTTAGAAAACTAACTTTATAATACTAGACTAAGTCCAGAAATTATGCTAAGAGTATCTCATATAGTGCAGAAAATTTGGATTTGAGGCGAGAGGGCCCGTTTAATAGAGAAAATACGGTAATTAGGTTTGACTAAAGGTATACCAGAGCAAGGTTGATGATCTTCAATTTCACCAGGGTGGGTTTCAGAGCAAAGTATTAGTCCAAAATTGGATCCGGCCCTGATACCAATGCACTTTTAATCCATTAGAAAAAAATATTTATTTCAAAAATCCAACACAAATGTGTTGTGTGGCGTGTGGTTAAATTGTGCATTTTACGTGGATAAACTAAATTCTAATAATCGTGTCAACCGTGAAATCCAAATTCATGGAAACTAGGAATAACATGCTGTTAAAATCTTTACTAATTTCTATAATTTTTCTGTGCCTGTTCACAAGTATCACCTCTAGTACACCTGAGCTCGCAAAAGAGGCCAAAAGTGATATCAAAAGTAGTTTATAACATCAAATTATTTTGAGTCAAGCCACATAATTTTAGCCGAAGCACCAGATGCGACCTCCACTAAGCTAAATGAGCCAGCAAAATCTGCTGCTACTCCGAAGGTAGGCAAAAATATTGGAGATTTCACTATGGTCTGTAAATTCGGTGGGCTATATCCGCCGTAAATATTTATCGTTATGTAGATGCTGTTGCAGTCTTTTTTAAACTATTTTTGAATGGAAAACACTTTGGGAGACGTAACCGGCAGAGACATAGCCGAGACATAACTGGGGACCGGCGCTAGTAAACAATCAGATATGCCGATATGCCTTGGTCCTCCTTGTTGTTTTTTTGCGAAAAACAGCTTGGTCCCTTTGTTGTTTTGAAGGTGATCAAGTCAACCATAATCACAGTGTTACAATAACCATGATGAACAGAAGGAACCAAACTGTTTTTTCGCAAAAACAACAGGAGGACCAAGGCGTATTTTGGTTGTTTAACTTGATTGTTTACCAGAACCGACTTTGGGGAGACCGAGACATAAGGAACCCGTCAAGAACTGTAGTGTGAATTTAAGCTTATCACCCAAGAAGATCACGAAAGTCGTGCTTTTGGTTTTTTTTCTTAGGATTGTTAAAAGCTTACTGAAAACCACTTATTGTACCAAAACATATTTCTGCTTTTATTTTTTTTTTAGATCTAGCCAATTTTTTAGTATGGTTGAGATATGGTCATTATTTCGAGCAAATGTCCTTACTTTTAAAAGGAGCAGTTCTAGTATACACCCTTCACTCAAGCTAGCTTGGGGACCAAGGCAAATTTTTTTTAAATTTTTAATTTTAAAAAAATTGCCTTTGTCCTCCAAGCTAATTTGAGTGAAGGGTGTATACTAGACTTGAGTGAAGGGTGTATATTAGACTTGAGTGAAGGGTGTATACTAGACTTGAGTGAAGGGTGTATATTAGACTTGAGTGAAGGGTGTATACTAGACTTTAGCCCTTTTAAAGTTTTGATTTGGAGCCCTATTAAGAGCCTATTTTTAGGTGATAACAAACTTGACCACCAGCCACTTAAAGGCATCACCGACGGCTACACCACTCAGTGTCTCAGCAATCACTATTAAAGGTTTTCCGTATTCATATGAAATTCATTATTTCGATCTAATTTAGCTCTAGTGCCTACTCAGAATAATACTAATCAAAAACCACAGGTGTCATCTGCATCCACGCCAGTAGCCAGCCCAGTGGTTTCAATCAAGCCTAAAACTGGGCACCAACGCTAGTTACACCAGCCAAACCTGAAAAAGTTAGTGTCGAAGGTGAGGTGGTCAAGTCCAAATCAGGGACCGAAAAGGCAAAGAAAATGAGAATAATTCCGAGGAAGTGCCTGAGGTAAGGGACTCATGAGTTTTATATTTCCTTAAAATATTTGATTTTAGGAAGAAGAAAAAGAAGCAGAAGCAGAAAAGGTAGATTTATCAAAAGTGCAGCCACTTAAACCGTCATCTTTGCCCAAATCACAGGAGAATGTCAAAGAGGTCAAAAGCAAAAGTGCTGAGAAACCAGCAGTGACGGATGAAGTTGTGTCCGAGAACAAACCAAAACCACAAGTTGTCAAGGTACTAATAATTTTATAATAAGTTAATACAGTCAACTCCGTCCATTGTGTACCCTTGCCATAGTGCACAACCGGTCTCAATGTGGTTGGCCACCCCACAGTCAGCTCCCTTCATAGCAACCCCCCGCCATAGTGCACAACCGGTTCCAATGTGGTTGGCCACCCCACAGTCAGCTCCCTTCATAGCAACCCCCGCCATAGTGCACACCTGGCGCCGCCCCTTGGGTGTGCACTATGGAGGGAGTCGACTGTAGCTTTTTTTAAAAAACAGGTGGCCTCATATCGAGAGGCACGGATTTTTACGGCGAAATTATTATATTTTTTGCGGAATGGTCGGCAAAATCGGAATCTTTATGAATTTTGGATTAGACTGACGAATCAGGTCCGGCAAATGACTTGAAAATACAGTTAGAAAAAATGTTGGACATTAGGCTAGAAAACTGCAAAAAGTGCTAAATTTAGCACTGTTTTAGCACCAAATAAAATGCTGAAATAGTGCTAAATAAAACCACAAATCACTCTTTTTTGCGCAGGATCAGGTATTGGACAAAAACCAATAAATATTCTACTGTTACTCAGCTACAAAATGAGCTATCGAAGACAAAATGAGCTATATTTTTTAAATTATAGTGAAAAATCGGTGGCCTCCTAAATAGGGTTGTCGAGGCCTCGATATTTTGGTTGTTTCGACTCAAACCGAAACTCGAAAATTTTCGAGTTTTCAAGTCCAAAACTCGAAAACCCTAACAATAAAGCACATAAGAATCAAAATCTTTCATACACTAGATTTGGGGACGCGCTAGTTAGAAATGCTTTTTTTAAATTTCATGTTTTTAAACAAAAATACAAGCCTGCCCTATTGACTCTAACTAAAAATTTTAGGCGCCAGTTGAACCCAAAAGACAAGATTTGTTGCGAGCTTCCGCTTCTGACATTGATCAGTCCACGGGACATGCTTTTGTCTATATACTTGCTTTCGGAGTGCTGCTTTTTGTTGTTTACTTTTTGGTGCACAACAAAAACAAAATACTAGGTTTGCCTTACAATCAAAAGGCCAAGGGAGTATATCTAATTTCAAATTCAGGTCTGTTGCTAGAAGGTCGAAGTGGACGTCGTGGTAGTGTGGGTCGAAGAGCTGGAGGTAATGCCAGATATAGACGCTTAAGCACCGCCGATGCTGATTCCAAATCCAGCAGTTGTGCCGTGGATGTGGACAGTGAGCAAAGAAACTATGTTAGTTAAAAGTTACCTAGAAGACTTCACTTCCTTGTTATTGTGATAATGCATTAGCCTTAACTTTGCTCCTCCTCATTTGTCCGGTGTTATCTAAAAATCTAGCTATACTCCAAACATTACTTTGTGGTATATTCAAAGAGGGCCAAAGAATGTTTAAAGGGGGAGCCATTTAGGCTTGAAAAAAAATGTTTTTTGGCCCAAAATGGTGTGCAGGTTTTTTTTTGGCTTCTTTGGCTAGTTTTATAGGTAATTAAACTTTTTGACTCCATCTTCGGAATCAGCGACCCAAATTACCCCTAGCAGCTGTTCAAACAAGCCAAAAAATTGCCTGCCACCACGTGGGATCGAACCTGCACACCATTTTGGGCCGAAAAACACAAAAACACGTCATCGAGGCCACTTTTTCAAACCTAAATAGCTTTCCTACACCCTTTGAGAACAATTTTTTTGGTAAGAAGTGGGTAGGGCTACTTATTGAAAACTTTTGTATCTAAACACAAAATGTTTTGAAGAAAACTACCACAAGCTATCCATTTAACTCGTGTGATCGAACCTAGTGGAATTTTGATAATCATAACTGTAATGCTTATTTACTACACCACAGGCCAAACAAATTTTTTGTACTCAGAAAATCAAAAATAAAAAAACCAGCAGAAGTAGAAAATAAAAAAATACGGACCTCAACTTTTTTGAATATGAACAAAGTATACAATTAGGAGGATATTATTCTGAAAGATTTACTTATAGTTTTACCCCTTGATGAAATTCACTTTAGTATTATTACCTTTGCTGTTTCTGATACACATTACATCGGGTAAACACTACTACATGTTGTTGTCTTGCAACAATGCTAGATCCCCACTGATTTTGCCATCTTTTGATCTTCATCTTGTTTGCACACCAACAAGTCGTTTCAAACTGTAGCTACACTATTGCTATTACCACTACCTTGTGCTTGTATAATATCTATTGTTTTACCATATATTCTTCTTTGTCGTCCAATACTTAGATCTTGCAGCAATTTTTGTATTACTTCAGAATGGTTTCGACTGTGCAATAAAATATATTCGAAAAAACTGAAAATTTGTTTTTCACAAATACCCTAAGAAGGTCAAATAATAAAAAAACAGTCAAATTACTCATTCACTAAAGAAAATTGTTGAAAATTGTCAAACTTGAATGTTTCCATATTGGCTTAAACAGGCTCAATGAGAAATTTTCTAAGTTGCATAAATAACACCGAAGAAAAACTAAATAATTTATTTTTTCTCAATCAAAAAACAAATACTTATAAATCAAGGCAATTTCAACCAAGAAATGTTCAATATATACAAACAGTGTATGAAGCAATATAGAATCTTATATCATCATATGTTTGGCAGGTCTACATTTTAGTCTCTATCAAACCCTTAGTCTTGGTAGCAATAGTCCTGTGGGTTGTGTAGGCGAGGGGTGTTGTTCATGAAATTGGCTCTTGCCTCAGCTATTGCCTTCTTGCTTCTTCTGGGCAACGACTTCTTCAGTGAGTCTGATGGGAATACTGCATACGTACCTCCACCTGCAAACAAAAAACTCTTGTCTTGGAAGATTTATTTCATTCAAATTTGGACAGAATTATTTTTCACATTATTTAAGTCTCCATTTTTAATAAATTTCTAAAATCAGGAAAGTTTCCGGAAAAAATAGGTGCTACGGGGAACAAAGTCCGGGCACATAAGAGTCTAATACTCTTTCGTGTGTCACCCTCAAAATTTTGGATTTTACAAAAAAAAATCCGTCTGAAAATTCACCTGCAGCTCTTTTCTGAGCAGCCAATCGGCTTTTCTGTTGTTGATTAGCTGCTGCGACCATCAACATAGCATTAGCATGATCTCCGATGGTGCTAGAAGGTATAGGTGGTGGAGGTTGGGTAGGTGGGGGTGGAGGGGAGTATTTCTGGGAGGTAGGGGAGGACCATTGCTCTGGTTGTGTTGCTGGATGATGCCTACTAAAGTGTTGGTGTTAGTCATTGGACTGCCGGCTACTCCTAGATTAGCATTTATACTCAAGGGTTGAGCTAAAGACATAGATTTGGGAGCCAATCTCGGGGATTTGCTAATTGGAATGCGACTTGAGGGTGGGGTTGGAGTGGTGTGGAAGTAGGAGTCGGGAGTCTAGCAGTAGTACTAGATGTCTGGGCTCGTCGATTAGCTGTAGAAGCAGATGGCACAGTGAGTAGTGTTTTTATGGGAGGAGGGGATTCGAAGCCTTTCACCAGTTGCCGAACTCTTTTAACACCTCCTGAGTTGGAACTCTGAAAATATCGGTGTGTAAGATGTAAAACGCTTCTAAACAAACTTTTTTTTTCTAATTTTTGGCCAAAAAAATTTTTAGTCCCTCTTGTCCCATGCCTTTTTATCCTAAGTCAGATTTCGCTCTATTGTAAAACATCAGTGTACTATACGAGATCATTTGGAGGATTCACCGTATTTAGACTGTGAACCCACGGACCGGAACTCCGATCAATCACATCGAAAACCTTGGAGACCTATTCCGGGTACCACAATATTAAAAATACCCACCGAGTTAGCGCCAGGAGGTGTGTTTGGAGGCGATTGACTGGAACTGGAGCAATCACTATTGCTTTCACTGGACACTACTCCAGAGTCTCCAGACCCTTCTGGATCACTCTTCACAGACTTGGGTGAGCCTTCACAGTCTCCAATAGGTACTGGTGATCTTGGCAGTCTTGGAGGAGTGGTCAGATCTACTTGATGTCCCTCCAGATCCTCAAATTCTCCGTCTACCCCTTCCTCATCTTCTTCAGTAGAGTAGTAGGCGTAGTTTTGGTGGTGGGTATTGGCTACTTGGTTTTGTGACGCTTCACCATCTTCCTCCATAATCACTGATAATCTTGGAATGTGTCTGGAGCGGAGCAGTAGTCTCTGCTTGGTAATGGCTATCATCTTCCTCAAATCATACAGGAATTGCTCAGCCATTTGAGGGGGATTACTCATCAAGTGCGGCTCAAAGAACTCTACAATATGTGGTATTACTTGTTGAAGTAGGCAAGAGATATAAAGTCTGAACAATCAGCTTAGTTACACCGACTTTTTTAGTTTTCCGGCATATAAATGTTAGGTTGAGCCAAGTATGTTTGAAAAGATAAAAAAATTAAAGAACACCAATAAAAAAGATATACTATCTTAGCCAAGCACCGCCAAGCTTGGCCAAGACTCTTGACCAATACTTAGAGGAGTCTTGGCCAAACTTGGCGATGCTTGCTTGGCTAAGGTAGTCTTGGCTAAGGTAATATACCGTCCTTCCTATTTTGCCTTGGTACAATCTAGCTGATTTTCAGGATTGTGGTAAGGCGCAGAGTCTGCCGTGTACAAACTTAAACACCTTTTTCTTACTTTTTGTAGCTTGGTAAGCATGCTTGAGACTGATCTACACTCGGTCCAGCAATCAACCAAAGAAAATTGAGGGGCAAACTAGGAGGAGGCTCTAACGAAATTAATGCTGATTTTAATAGGACAGCATAAAAAGGGTTTATTGAAACTTTTTTGCTGTACAATGATTAACTGAGCGAAATCCCATCCCTTTTATTGCAAGGTCATAGTCTTATTCAAGTCGAACAGTCCCGTTTTTATTTCCCAGCCCATTTTTTGTGAAAAAAAAATATAAAAAAGATAACAGTTTTTTTAACTAAATTTAAAAAGCTATTAGATACATTTACCAGAACAAGCCAATATGGAAAATGGATTTGTTTATATTTGATAAAAAGGATTAGAAGTAGCAACCAACATTTTAGGGCCAGGCAAAAACAGAATTCTTACTTTCCACAGCCTAAGCAAAGTAAACAGCCTTATTGAGAGATGGAAAGCATTGAAAATCTTATTTCGCTTTGTTTTCCTGTTACTTGCTCTAAGGCTACTGAATTATGTGCAAATATTTGTGCAAAGTGCACCTACTGGAAACCCAAAAAAATATAAAAAGAAAATAAAGACATCACTAGCCAGCTAATTTCAGACTTTTTTCAAAATATTCAGTCTTTGGTCCAAAATATGAAAAATGGAAGAAAAAATATTTGGTTGCTTCAAAAATAACATTATTTTGTATTTCTAGTGGGTAAGAAGGTACAAATTGTGGGAAACTGGCTACAAATAGTCAAAATACAAGTTTAAAAGCTCATAAAGCAGCATTTGGATATTTTAAGCAGACAAAAACGTCTAATTGGAACTTTTTGGTAGGTTTGTTTGATAATGTTTTAGTGACGAAATACTATATCTAATGCCTCTTTTTTATTTCTGACTTTCGGGGTAAAAATTTGCTTTCAGTATTTTTTCACATGGGACAAAAAAAGATCACGATAAATTGGTGTTCACCCTCAATCGAAAAAAAATTATATTTGAAAGATGAAAACCACTACAGTCTACTCTCGATAAACTGGCACCTCTGGGACCAGCCTGAGGTGCCAGTTTATCGGGTGCCAGTTTAGTGTGATGTTACTTTGCCTAATTTCTCTGTCGGCCAGCCAAATAGAGCTTTTTCAAAGTGCCAGTTTATCGAGGGTGCCAGTTTATTGTTGTGCCAGTTTAACGAGAGTAGACTGTACTGGGATTCGAGAATTGCCTCAGCAACACTGTCTTTGTAAAAAATGTACATAAAAAGAGGGCAACGCCCGCTCTATGTAAATTCATCTAGAAAATTCTAATCCTTGTAGCGGACATCACTTTTATAAAATAGTTCAAACTCCATATACCTGCAAAGCCTTCTTGGCGTGTCTTGCAACAAAATCATGGGGACGGGCCATAACACATAATGAACTTTTGGCTCCATATGTGTTCGAGGATACGCCTAAAATATGCTTTGGTCCCCCCTGTTGTTTTTTTGGCACAAATTATTTTCTTAAAATACTGTTATCTTTTAGGCTCAGCGAGGGTAGGCCAGCATACGTTAGGACAGACTCAAATACAGTCGACGCTCTCCATAACGGACAGCTCTACATAAAAGACGACTGAGCCCGGTCTCTTTAGGTCCGTGATGGAGAGCATCAACTGTATTCGTCGACTTTTTTGTAGTAAGAAAACATGTTTGAGTTCGCCCTAACATACGCTGGCCAATTCTTGCCTAAATTTAGCATAAAAACAGCCTGGGACAGCAAGAGAAATTTACCATCTCCCCTTTTTGGCACATCCTCGAAAATTGGGTCAAGGGAAGTAATGTCAGCTACAAGGATTAGAACTTTGTTGATGAATTCACTGTAGGTTTACGGTCGACCGCAATGCTTCATCAAAGACCTGGGGTCCTCTTTGTGAAATTGTTCATATTTGTTGACAGAAATAATTGGGGAAATCAGTATACTTATGATTTCTGGGTTTCAATTTTACCAAAAAACTCCACAAATTGAGATCTACCTGCACTAAAATAAAGCTTCCTCTTAGCTGGAGGGCCACCAGCACACAACTGATTTTGACTTGCATCTCCATACTCCTGCTGCCTTCTGGCACTGTCTTGACCTCCAAATGGTTGACAACCCCCATACTGCTCACCTTCAGCAACAGCACTAGCATCTTCCAAGTCTTCCCCATACACTCCTCCACTGCTATTTGGTGTATAACCATTTGGAGGTGCAGGTTGACCAGCTGTAATAAATACTTACAAGTGTTACAACCAGTCCAAAACAATCTAAACCGACCATTTATTCTGGCTGATCCACCGTTTGGAGCTGATTTAGCCAAGTATCTCTGTTGAGCATCCGTGCTCGCCTTTTCTTTTTCTTGTTTAATGTGGTAAAGGAACTGCATTTGAAGGGTGGAGATCAGCTCCGACTTCTTCAACCTCCAGCACACATTCCACAGCACTATCGAGCCAAATATACTCAGGAATAGGAGGATGGCCAGCAGAATTATGAGGATGGTCTCCAATCTTCCTTGCTGACCACTGGCTTGCTGATGGTGTTGGTTAATTAGGGGGTTATCGGTCTGGCTGGTTTGGAAGCTATGCTTTCAGAATCTACTACAGCCGAATCACCGAGTATTTGGCCAGAGAGTCTGAATGCCATGCAATGCTCATGTGAATGACTACCTTTGTAGCACTTGATGTTTAGTTTGAGGATGGAACTGGCTAGGTTTTGGATACTGCTTCAGGATCGGAGGTTTTGGACAGGTTCCACTGCAATTGCAGATATTTAGACATTTTCAATATTCAAAGGCAGAGTCATTTTCATCCAGTGAAACTTTAAAAAGCAGTAATAGCAAGGTCGGAAAACTGGTTACATTTTTTTCAAAGAATCTCGTGGACCATTTCTAACTTCAAAGGCAATCGACTATGTATTGGGAAAAACTTACAAAGACCTGAGCAGTATTATCTTCCCATCCAAATCGTATCCAATCCACCTGTCCATCTCGCCAATCCATGGATGCACCTCCAAGGTAGCTGAGTTTGGTGGTTTCGCAACGAACTCCCGTGTTTGGTCTCACTTTTATTGAACTTTCTGCAAACCAGCGAAATTAAGTGATTTCCTTGGACGGAACCAGGAAAAAAGGACACTAAAGCCTCAAACAGACCTACCTTTCCACAACACCGCCCATTTGGACGGCAAAATAGCATCGCCAGATCTTTCTTTGGGTGATGAAACCAGAGGAATCTGAGAAATGTCTGACTCTTTGCCGGTATTTTTGAACACCACTGGTTTAGACAGTCTTCCAATCTGTCCACACACTTGCCACTACCATCTGAGCCATACACAAACACAGGTTTGGCAAGTGGACACATACATACACACTCCTCAGCTATAGACACACCTAGTGGATTGCCATTTGGAGGTATTTTTAAGGGTTCGGCTCCAAACTGACGTCGGCAATTATTGGTGGTTTCTTAATGGAACAGGTGTGCCATCCAGTCAACAGCACGTCACTAGATATATCGTCTAGGGATGTGGGGTCCAGTCTGATTAAGACCTCCAATTGGGGCTGGAGAGTTGGTAAGGGTAGATGGTGGTAGGCATTCAGTTGGAATAATAGGATAAGTAGAATAATTGGCAACTTATAGGCAATTGACATGGTTTTTGGGTTGAGGTATTTGGATTGCAACTGGGCTAGATATTTTATAGATAGAATGGTGTAATGAATTGGGGTTTCTGATCTCCATGCTGTGGTCTTTATAACTAAGTTTTGCTAAAAGAAAATTTTGGTTATGGTGAGATAAGGAAATAGAAGAAAAAATAATGTTTAGCTAGAACAGCCAAAATGCATAAAAAGTGAAAATCTTGATTAAATGGTCAAATTGGTTGTTAGAATATGCATTTACATCGTTAAACCTTTTCACTTATACTTATCTTAGATATTTTTTGTTTACTGAAATTAAAATGAGCTGCTAAAAAATAAATGTGCTATCAAAAAATGAAAATCTAGATAACAAGTTTTTGAACAAGGTAATTTTGTAAAAAAATTTTTCGGGTTTTTAATTGCAGTAAGCAGTTTGAACTCGATTCTTGCGCACTTTTTAATAATAAATGATGATTATAAAAACATTCAAAATCAACAAATCACAATCCACTGACAATATCGAGTTGACCAAGTAATTTAACTTATTTGCAACAGCCGAAACTTAGAAAACGGAATTTTTCATGCGAAAAATTTTCATGCCATACAGTCGACGTTCGGTTTAACGATGCGCAAGGGACCGGCTGAAATACCAGGTTTGATGCCTTTTTTACCTCCATTTTTTTTATAATTTTCGCCGATTCTGTTTTAAAAATCTGGTCATAAATATCGCAAGGATACCGATTTTATCGATGGTTTTTCAGAAATCTAAATTTTTTGATCTAAAAATGTGAAAACTTGGCTAAAAACACTGTTTTTTTGAATAAGTCTGTCGTCAAATCGAGTTTTCTGCTTTTTAACGTAAGAACTCTTAGGTTTCTAATAAACGATCCGCGAAATCGGAATCCTTGCATTGTTTAGGACCAGACTGTCAAAAAAAGAACTGGCAAAGATTAGAAAAATAAAGGTAAAAAAGTGTCGGACACTAGGCGGAAACGAACTTCTGTTGTTTAATCGAGCGTCGACTGTACATAATTAAAAAGCTGTTTTTGTTGGTCTTCCTGTGTAGGGTCCAAACCACAGCGGTGCAAAGTTAATAGTGTTTTTGATATTGTATACCAGGGCTATATCAGATATCCGGGAATTTTTCATATCCATTCCCATACTTATTTATACGGAACAGTAATTTCTTATACCAAATGATATTTCTGCTAAAATAAAGTTTAACGCAAAACCTTTTGGAAATCGTTAATCTTAATCTTCGTTGAAATCTGCCAGATTACTAAGGCCATTCTGTATTTTTTACTTTTGAAAAAAATATGGGTCATGTGAGTAAAACATTAACTTGTGCCATTTTCAGTTTGGTATTTAGCAACAAATAGAAGAAGCTGTTCGAAAAACTTTTAAATAAAGAATGACAATTTTTCAAAATATTCAAACCGGCAAGTTGAGCTTTTTTATTAGGTCGTGTCAAAAGTTCGGTCGTTTTATTTCAAAAGCAATATTTGTGGCATTGTGTTTTTACCATAGATTTTTTTAATATTTTTCAAAAGTTTACCACTTCTTTTGTAGCTGAGAATCTTGGCTACAAAACGAGTGGTAAACTTATAAAAAATGTTAAAAAAGTCTATGGTAAAAACACAACGCCACAAACATTGCTTTTGAAATAAAACGACAGAACTTTTGACACGACCTAATATTCAAATAAGTGGGGTCAAACTTGAGGCAATGTCCAAACATACATCTTTTTTATTTCTGAACATTTTACGTCACCAAACAAAAAACATATTTTTCAACACACACACATGAGCACAAACCCTATTTAAAAAAGTTTGGCAAGCGCATGCCTGAACCTTTATATAGCAGTAAACAGCCACTCAACAATTGACGACCATAGAAATCAAATCAAAAATGTGTATACTAATAATAATGATAGGAGTCAAGATGCTGCTCATGATCAAATCAAAATAGAATCATCTCGCCTAACCCCGCAGTCCAGTGTCCAGGCGCAGCACAACCATCCCCACTACCACTTCCACCAGCAATACAACAAGTCAGTAACGGAAAAGAAGGGAAACAAGGGAAAGACAATCATAAATAAAATTTGAACTAATTAATTCGCTGGCAGCAGTAGCAGCAAGAGGTAGGTAATACAGAGTAGGAAGAAGACCGGAAGATCACACTCTGGAGGTTGACTAAGCAGTCGCACAAGGGAATAGAGCTAAGACAAAGGCGTGCGCAACCCAATTAATTGCTGCTACCATCAACATCCACTCGATTCACTGAAACATCTTTCCAGGCAAATATGGTCAATTACCAAAATTTTAATACAGTCGACGCTCTATATAAGATACCCCCTCAAGTTCGTTCCCACCTAGGTCCGACACTTTTTTAATCTTATTTCTGCAATGTTTTGCCAAATGGGATTAGTCAGTCTAGTCGGAAATATCGCAAGGATTCCGATTTTGCCGATCGGTTGTGAGAAATTATATAGTTTTACCATTTTTACCCGCAATGCTCCATGTAAGATACCCTTGAATCTTAAAAATAGGTATTTTATATGGAGCGTTGCAGGTAAAAATGGCAAAACTATATAATTTCTTGAAAACAACAACAAAGAAAAAAGTGTCGGACCCTAGATGGGAACGAACTTGAGGGGCTATATAGAACGTCCACTCTATATACTTGATGGTGATATAAAATTCAATGATTTCTAATCTCCTGGCACCTATTTGATTGATTACTAAGAAGATGTGCGGTTTAAAAAATGGTCCCACAGAAAATTTACAATAAAAGATCATGCGCAAAACGTCGTGCGGTTCGAAAGAGCATTTGATCGAAAAGGTTTTTCGGGATGGATCTGATGGTGGTGCACATTCAGCTCGACCAGACATCATAATTACATTGAGCTGAAAAGGTTTTTACCTGTTTTTTGTATTCACTACTATTTACAGCCTTCTGAGCATTTGATACAAAAAATAACATTTTAAAAATGCGACTTGCACCTGGTAGCCAAGAATTTTCAGAGGAACTGCAGTGTTTTTTCTATTGGCGAAGAGTTGTGGTGACTAAAATTATTACTTCATTTCAGACCCGAAATTTTATAAGTAAGCTCAAGAAATATGGTTTATGTTTAAAACAGTCCTAAAGCATTTCGGGAAAATAGTGAAATCACTAGAAATATAAAAAAAATAGCTGCTAGCAACTCTTGGGTTTTTGCCAAATATAATGATCAGGATTGAGGTTTTGAAAACTAGCTTCAAGCCAGTGTTTTGAGAAATTTTGAGCGAGGCTATGATTTGTACAACAAAATAACAACAAAAACAAAAATTCAACATTTGGTCACAAACTTTTGTCCAGACAGTGTGCTGCTGGTAAAATCTAGTATGTGCTCTGCCAATAACATTTAATCAAATACTGTTGTAATTCACTAAATTCAGCTGCAACAGGACGCTGTCTTGCAACAGCGACAGCCCACGCAAAAAGTCTTGGAGATACCCAATTTGGCTAAGCCAATCCATCTCTTCCATGGTATTCTACTTATTCTTCTTCTTGTCGCCAGCCCACCTAATCAATCAATTCACTAACAAAAATATAGTTTCAATCACGATTTTGCCTCTGCCCTGCCCAATTTCTCTTTCCTTTCCTTTTTACTTGGAAGCAGTGGATGTGTTGAAGGTGGTTTCCCCTTGCTGACAGCACTAACCCTGAGTCAGCAGGTAGAATGAGACTAGAAAGTTCATTACACTTTCGACAATGACTACAAGGCTCGAAAGCTTTAAGTTATTGAACCAAAGAAAAAATCTGGGCTAGATACCTGTATTCGGATCCGAAGGAAGTCAAATAAAACGGAGATTTTTAAAAATTTAGTGACAATTTTTTGAATTCAATTTTGTTGCTTTCATTGTGATGTTAATTTTATTCATTTTACTTTCTACTTCTACAATTATTGAAATGCACAGCAGGCTTCATTTCAATTAATACTGGAGTTATCGGCGAGGCATAGAAGCGCTGGCCAAATTTTCGATAAATCTCCGCAATTTTGTTAAACACTCTGTATTACCCGAAACCACTCACTTGACGGGTCCTAAAATTGGTTTTTGTGTGGAACAGACGCATTTATAGCCAGAGCATCATTGCTAAATGTTGAGTCATCCCTTGAAGTGAAGCGAAAATGTAAACAGGGCTTGATTTGACCAAAAAAAAAAGGGTCATGTGGGAACCCTGTAGTATACCATCTACTTATTCCAAACAATTTAACCGAAGGAGTAAAAAAATTCAAGTCCTGTTGTAGGGTGTGACTAGTATTTCGTGGATTCATTTTAACGGAAAGGAGATAATCACACCTTGGGCACCTCCTATCTCTTTGGCTGCTGATCTGCGATTGACATGAAAAATAGGCTGCTTGTATTTATTAGGGTTCGGTCATGGCCATATAGTCGATTTTAAAGCAGTTTCACAACCCTAATATTTACTTAGTCATGGATTTCGGTGTCGCTATAACAGTTCTGGCGCTATATCAAGAGTTCACAACACAACAAAGTTCAATAAAAAGCCTCACATTAAATGAAAACATCAAAAACACCTCTGTGAAGTCTACCTTTAGTAACAATTTTAACTCCAAAACAGACCAGAAGTTAGACGAGTAGCAGAGAGAAAAAGATAAATATTCTATCATCCCGCGCCACCCGTTTTTGCAAACTCGAAAACCCATAGGCACATCAAACTGCGCTGTCGACAACAAGAAGTACTACTAGTTATTGATTTGAACCAGCGCAGATTGCTATCTTCTTCATGGGTTAACTTGCAGAAGAAAAATGAGAAAAATATCCTTTGACAATAAAGAGAATTGATTCTGTTAAATGGAATATTGACAGCAAAAAACGACAACTATTGCTAAATGGTTTCAGCAATTCAAGGCCGATCGAGGCGCGCAAATTTAACCGATTTGTTTTTATTGTGTATTTGCATTGCAACAAAAATGTATGATGCATTAAAGAAACATTTTATTTGTATGGATAATAAAAAGCCGATTTTTGTTAGCAAACGTAAAAGTGCGGTAGATAAAAGGGTTTGTAAAAATGTGAGGTTAATAGGCGATCATACTGGGTCAACATTCTTTAAAAAAAATAGTTTGTTTAGTCTAGGCAGGTATAAACTCATGCAAATTGTAGTTCGCATAAATATTTCAAAATTTAACTGTAAACTGCTTTAAAGGAATAATAAATAAAAATTAATGTAGTATTCGGATTATTGGATCGATGGTTTATTTGCGATTTTTTATAAAAACGCAATTGCGCATGCAAAACAGTGAGTATGATCCAGGACTATTTGACCATTTTCTACTTTTTGATTCAATAAAATACGTGCGACACATTGCTGTCACATCAATATTGTCAAAAAAAAGAATAGTCTTTAGTCTTTATCTTGTCGTCAAATATCTGTTTATTTTTTACATGTGACCCTGGATTCTGTTCGAACTCTAGAATCTACTCACTGGTTTTCGGTTTCTGTTCATGGCCAGAAAATCTGGTTTCAACTTCCACCAGTCAATTCAACGGCTGGAGCACATCCTAGAGCTAGCCATGAAAATGTCAAGAGGTTCTGAAGACCGTTAAACACTCAAACAATACGGTTTTTGAGCGACAATATACATAGGATTTTAGTGTAAATGAAAATTTTGCTAACATTTCGTTGTAGTCAAAAAGAGCAACAGCCAAAGTGATGCTTATCACCAAATAGAAATTATATAACTTATTTGAAATATTAGCCCCCGAAGGGCGTCCAAAAATTGGTATCGGTATCCGTGTTTCAGGAACCGAACCGGGGCATTGGGTGAAAGTTTTCAACCAGCAATAAACGCATCTCAGCAAAGCTTCATAGATCACGTTATCGCCCGTGCGCAAAGTTACTTCTGCTTACAATTCATCAGTCTTTATCATTTTGAGTGCATACATTTGTTATAAGTTGCAGGACATAGCAGATAGTTAGAGATACTTTTAATTAGATGATTGTTTTGCTAAGATTAAAGTGCCCGCTTATCAAGGATTGACCGTAGTTGAAATTCTGTTCAATGCATGAAAATCATATTTTATGAGTGTCTCAGCCTGTTTTATAGGGTGCTCCAAGAATTTCTTACACTTTTAAACAGCCGTAAATTTTTTTATAGACCTAATTTGGAAATTCTGTGAGCGCAGATCGACTCAGTTTGAGCTCCCGCTTTGTTACGCTGTTATATTTTTATATAAATCCAACCAAATCAAAAAAAATGTAAATCATCTAAAGCAAGTCACCAACGAATATCGCCTAACATACGGTGTTTTTTAAATTACTGGTCTTTAAATTATTTTTGTATAAATTAAAAATCGAGATTCTTAAGTACCGTACTTCCTCTAATAAAGCGGCAACCCCCCCCCCCCCACCTATTTTTTGACTAGGATTTCAGAGTTAAGGTCATTTTGATTGACAATTTTCCAATTTCCGGGACTTTTGAAAAATAGACTGGCATGCTGCTCTATTAGAAGAAATACGGTAAATCAAAAATCGAGATGCATAATTTTGTTCTCAATCATATAGGCCGGTGCCATAAGATGAGGGTAAGGGTATACTTACCAGTTACCCGGTTAACCTTACCACTTACCCGTACCATAAAAGTTACCCGCAGGTAGCGGGTATGGTTACCAGGTAAACTTACCAAGGTAACTGCTAACTTTTTACCCGTGCCATAAGATCAGGGTATCGATAACCTTACCAGTTACCCACATAAAATGACGATCCTCAACTTTTGAGGGTAAATTTTTTACGCGATTCTTTTACACAACAAATTACATGCCGGAAATGTGGTACTAAGGCATTTCTATTACGTTAAACAAGATCACAGTTGGACGCGCGCAAAAACAGCGTCGCCGCCACCGCCGCCGCCGGCGCTAAAAGTTAATAATTTTACTAGCGCCACCGCCGCTCCTTACTCAAATTTTCACCGAATAAGCCAATCTTAAGTGTTGTTTTTTGTGTACTATTTTTGAGTAATATTTTAACAGTACCTGAAAGTTTTCGCCAACGCCCTCGTCGCCGCCTGCGCCGCCGGCGGCGACATTTTGTCTACCACTGCCGGATTAAAATTTACCACCAGCGCCAGGGCCGCCGCCACGAAAATTTTCGCCGGCGGCGCCTAGCGGCGCCGCCGGCCTCGATCAGACTGACTTGTAATTCATGGCTCGATACATATAAAGTTCACATGCAAAATTCACGTGTCCTATCCACATGTTTATTCATGCCTCAATTTTTTTATTTAGCCATGGAAAAAATGTTAAAACCATGGTAGATCTTTATAATACGTTACCGCAGTAAAATATCACGGTAAATTACTATGGTTTTTACCGTAGAAATTTAACATATTTATTATCATATGGGCCCTGGTAGAACCGTTTTTGAAAACTTGGCGGAAAAAACATCTTGCCTCTTTTGTGGAAAGCTCCAATTTAAAGCTTTAATTCAATTTAACAATTTCAAAAGAAAAAGAACCAATTTTCGAATTCATGCCAAAGCCTTTTATCCACCTTTGTCAGACGTTTCGAAAAGACGACCAGACATTTCGAATATTTTTTTATGGGATTATTTACACAAATTAACCAGTGAAAAATACGGCAACTACGAAAGTATTCAGAAATTTTGCAGGGTGAATTTTGCTATTTATTTTTGATTAGTTGCCTTTAAAAAGTTGTGGTCGCGCTACAAAAAATTCCATTCTGACAATATCGCATTGAAAAATAAAATAAATCTGACATTTTTCTATTGCTGGTTAGACTGCACAGTAGTACCTGACTACAAAATAATATAATCTTTTTTATAAATATGATCAATTTGCAGCTAAAATGATTAATCAACAAGAAGTGGGTTCATATTCACAGCGAGCGCAATGTTCGCGATTATGATTGGGTCCTCTGTACCACAAACAAATCATGCGGTGCAATATATGGCCATGTTCTTGAACTGATTCTAGGCTAAAATTACAGAACAGTAAATTTTTAATTTCTCTTAAATAACTTTAACCTGAATCCATTTATCAGAATCCATGGTTCACGTCTTCGGGGCTCTGGCCTTAGGGCTTGTTGTCTAGCAGCCCGTTGAGATGTCAATTGTTTCCAGGCCTGGGTGTCCAAGCAGCGTCTTAACATAACTAACAGATTTACAGTGGTCAAAAGATAAAGATTCAGTATAACAGTCATCAAATATTAAATTTATGTCAGGGTCTATTTGGTTTTCCTCTTGTTGGTTTTCCTCGGCTGCATTTTGGTTTTTTAAAGTTTCAGATTTTTTTTATCTTTTTTGAAACCGCAAAAATGGCTGCCATAACTTCAGAAAAATTAACGAGAATTCAAAACAATACATCCCACTACACTACTACGGATCTTTGTGTGCAAATTAGGTAAAAAGTTCCTTATAAATTTCAGCTCATAACTGAGAACTTGTAAGTCAAAACTTGAACTTACAAAACAGTTTCTTTAGTTGCATGATTCCTGTTACCACATTTCTGGACCCAGAGATCTATAATGGATGTTGCAGAAACATTTTTGTTATTAGCATCTCTAGCCTCCATCAAACAAATCAACTGGTTGGTGCGCTCTTTTACATCGGTAAATTTGGAGGCCACACATTCCTTAAAAATACGCATTTTATATAAAAATATAAAAGTAATTACAAATTTTGCTACCTGAAGCGCCTGTTCTTGACATCCACCATCACACTGGGATAAGTTGGGGGCAACGATAGGCGCTGGTTCCAATTCCAGCAATGCTTTACCCTCATTCTGGGTGTTGGTTCGGTCCACGAAATGAGGTTTGAGATAACCAAGCACATATCTCCTGGATACGGCCAATTGAGGATTATAGATGACTGTTATGTGAATGGGCTTGCCGTAGATTGCGTTCAAGTATTGACTGCAACCACTGGCAGTGTAGCACTCGGAAATTATGGTGGGATCAGAACACCAGAAATCCGGAGGTAGATTGCACTTGGAGGTGGAAGCGGTTTGAGAGATCGGAGATTTCTAAATGGTTGTGGTTTAGATATCAATACGAATCACAATATAAAGCTAATCAGTTTAACTAATTTCTGCTATTTTTACACATCTGTGATACTTTTTTGGAAAACACCACAAGCTGGAGAATCCAATGATAATCACCTATTAATGCCACATAAAATTTCGACTGCATGAATCCAATTAGACAAGTGGTCATGTCCATCCAACTAAGGTTTGAAAAGTTTTCCAAGAGATTTATTGTTGATTCAAGTTGATCACTTATACAGAACTGAGCATTTTGAGAAACTAAGCATATTCCAGCTCGTTCCTGGTAAAAGTTTTTTCGACTCTGCCTCAAGGGTCAAAGCTTTTTCCGATCTGGGCAGATCGGTGCTCAAATTATGAGAAATATGATAAATTCTCAGACATCAGTTAAATTTCAAAATATGGGAAACCACCGAAATTGCTGCTTTATACAGAAGCAGTAAGCAGATCACTGAAGTCAGCCAACTTTCCTGATTTGATAGGAAAACTGTAAAACTTTGCAGGGAAAAATTCAAAATATGGTTTTAAAACGCGCAACTTATTTCATGCGATACTGTTCGACTTGAAGTCGTTACGAGCGAAACTTTCACTGCTACACGCTTCGAATAACTTGCTGTGTGGTTAAAGCACTCTTTTTGTTCCTTGTTCTGATTATTTCACTTACTCCTATACAAATTCACCTAAAAAGTAAATTTTAAGGTGAAAAAGCTATCTGCATTCTGTTCGCGAAAAAGCAATGGGTAAAGAGAAAACGCACATCAATATCGTCGTCATTGGCATGTGGATTCCGGCAAGTCGACGACTACTGGGCATCTCATCTACAAGTGCGGCGGAATCGACAAGCGTACCATCGAAAAGTTTGAGAAGGAGGCTCAGGAGATGGGCAAGGGATCGTTCAAGGTAGTAATTCTAGTTGCCAGTCAGTAGAATATTTATTGATTGGATCTTTTTAGTACGCTTGGGTGTTGGACAAGTTGAAGGCTGAGCGGGAGCGTGGCATTACCATCGACATTGCCTTGTGGAAGTTCGAGACCACTAAATATTCCGTGACCATCATCGATGCCCCTGGCCATCGTGACTTCATAAAGAACATGATCACCGGTAACTCAAATTGATGCTGAATGCGTGAACTAGTGTTATACTATTTCCAGGCACTTCTCAAGCTGACTGCGCGGTTTTGGTTGTGGCTTGTGGAACTGGTGAATTTGAGGCTGGAATTTCGAAGAATGGACAGACGCGTGAGCATGCTCTCTTGGCTCAGACTCTCGGTGTGAAGCAGTTGATTGTCGCATGCAACAAGATGGACACTACTGAGCCGCCGTTTTCTGAAGCTCGCTATACTGAAGTCATGACTGAGGTCTCGAATTTCATCAAGAAAATTGGCTACAATCCGAAGACTGTTCCGTTCGTCCCTATCTCTGGTTTTAATGGAGACAATATGCTCGAGGTGTCGCCCAATATGACATGGTTCAAGGGATGGACTATCGAGCGCAAGGAAGGAAATGCCAGCGGCAAAACTCTGTTGGAGGCTTTGGATGCCATGACTCCACCATCTCGTCCGACTGACAAGGCGCTGCGTCTCCCGCTGCAGGACGTCTACAAAATTGGAGGTAAATATGGTAAAATTATACCACCTTATATAAGCATAAGTTCAGGAATTGGAACTGTGCCGGTGGGTCGTGTCGAAACTGGAATTTTGAAGCCAGGTATGGTGGTCACTTTTGCTCCGCAAGGAATTAGTACTGAAGTCAAGTCGGTGGAAATGCATCACGAATCGCTCACTGAAGCTCTGCCAGGAGACAATGTCGGTTTCAACGTCAAGAACATTTCTGTCAAGGATATTCGTCGTGGCTCTGTTGCATCTGACTCCAAGCAGGATCCAGCTAAGGCAAGCGCTTTCTAGTATACACAATGATTTAACGAATCCATTTTGTTTAGGAGGCTAAGTCTTTCACTGCACAGGTCATCATCATGAACCATCCGGGACAGATCGCTGCTGGCTACACTCCTGTGTTGGACTGTCATACTGCGCACATTGCTTGCAAGTTCAGCGAGTTGAAGGAGAAGGTTGATCGTCGTTCTGGCAAGAAAGTAGAAGATGCTCCGAAGTTCCTGAAGTCTGGTGATGCGGGAATCGTTGAGCTCATTCCTACGAAGCCCATGTGTGTTGAGGTATGTCAGCTTGTAGTTTCCCTTAATTATTGTAATCTCGGTTTCAGGCGTTCACTGACTATCCTCCGCTTGGTCGTTTCGCCGTTCGTGACATGCGTCAAACTGTTGCCGTTGGTGTGATTAAAGCTGTGGACAAGACTGAGGCTACCGGCAAAGCGACCAAGTCTGCTCAGAAGGCCGTTGCTGCCAAGAAGAAGTGAGTATCCAGATATATGTTGTTGCTGTTATCTGCTATTGTTCCCGTTGAAATAAAGTTATCGTTAAAAAAAGTCAGGAATGTCTAATGATTTACTGAGAAAATTTTGGCAAGGGCTGTGTACTTTTAGGAGGTAGCCGTCCAGTAAGTTACATCACTCCTCCAATTTTTTGAACAGTGTCCAACAGAGACATACTAAGCTTACTTTTTCTGCTCATCATGAAGAAAGAAACATTTTTGAAGAGTTAGCTCCTTGTTGTTTTTTCCCCTTCCCCCGAATTGTTTATGATTTTCACTTGATGAAAATTATTTTATTGTTGGGGATGATAGCTCCGGAGATGCATTGTTGCGTTCCCCTTACTTATAACTACTTCTATGTACTTCAAACCGGGTGTGTAAGCTCCTAAAATCACGGGCAGGTGTGAACTCGGCCTATTCAAATTATGCCCACTTTTAAATAGCCTATTGAATAAAATAAGGGTTCGTTATATATTTACCGTATTTACTCGAATTAAATGGCCGGCCGGTTTATTTTTGAACCTGCTGAAATACGAAAAACATGAGGTCGAACTCGAATATTTTGGGTGCTTAACAAAAATTGAGAAAGCGGAATCGGTAGAGCCGCTAGGAGTTTGAAAAGCGCAATAAACAGCTTTGGAAAATAGTTTCTCTGGTCTGATATTTAAGTCCTCGAAGTAGAGGGCCTGTTTATTAAAGAGGCTGGTTAATTAGAGAAAATACGGTGCGTGAACGTTTCACCAAAAATACGCATATGCGTATTTTTGGTGAAACGTTCAAAAACAACAGGGGGACCAAGGGAGTTGGGGAAAAAGCGCCGTTCCAAAAGCGCCGTGGAAAAAAGCGCCGTGGAAAAAAGCGCCGCGGCAAAAAGCGCCGCGGCAAAAAGCGCCGCGGCAAAAAGCGCCGTGGAAAAAAGCGCCGCGGCAAAAAGCGCCGTTCTTAAAGCGCCGCGGAAACAAAGCGTAGTGGAAAAAAGTGCACACCTTAATAATTATTGACAGAGTTGTAAAGCACCATTTCGACAAATATTTATTCAACTTTTAGTATCTTCTCAACTTTAAAGTTAAGTTATTATCCACCGATTTCAACTTTTTCATAACACATTTATTTATTCAAACCAACAACATTAACATAACAGAGAAGAACTTAAACAACACAAATCATAACATAACGAGGTTAGCATAGGGATTGTTTACATTTATTCCTGCATCGAATAACGAAGTTAAAGTCGCACCATCCAACGGTCCATGAAATCTAGCTTCTACTATTCCTTGATCCATCTTTATTAGGAGCTCAGCACAGACTTCATTAAACCCAAGTCCAACTTCTTCTGAGGGCAATAACGGCAAAGCATTTAGACTTCTCAGCAAGCACTTGACCTCTGGACTTTGATAGAGTGACATGAGACCTTTGTTCTTGAACTTCTTGAAGAGGCTTCGACCAAAATGAAAGATACAGAAATTGACGACCATCAGCGGGAAACGTTGTTTCAAAATGTTTGATGGTGCCAATTCAAAGTCTGCAAAAATAATTGAACACTTATCCCAAATAATGAAACTAACCCGACATAAACGAGTCAGGCACAAGCATTGGATGACCGGCAAATATTCCATCAAACGCGCGCTTGTAGATCTCCTCCGATTTTCCTAAACACACATAAGTTAAAATACAGTAGACCTTGCAACAAGAATAACCTGGCAACAAGAAGAAGGCGGCTGGCAACGATGATTCTCCTTCGAAGACATTGATAGAATAGAGCTGTTTGAAGTACTTTGGACAAGAAAAAAACGTGCCGTCACCGCTCCACTTTTTGCGCTGCTCAAAAAGATGAAGTTTATATTCAGATGAGAAAATCAGGATCACTGGCTTGCCCGGTTGAGTCACTCGTGAGTCGAAGATCAGGCACACACCTAAACACACCTACAGTTCGAAATAATTTCTGAATTTTAATAAATACCTCCACGAAGAGTAGTTTTGAATTCATTGCTCAAGACCAGCACCATAGGTTCAGAATAGGTTCAGAATCCCAGTGGTCTACGGGCATTTGTGATGCGCTTTTTGATATTGACGTCCTAAAATATGCGAATAAAAAAGGTATAAACTCACAAACTAACCTCCGGAAATAATTCTGCCTGCAAATCCGTGAGATCAAGCTTTGAAGCAACCAAGATTGATTGGGAGGAGAGCGCAGGATTATCTTTGGCGATTCGCTTTACCACAGCCATCCTTTGCTCGATCTGAAAATGGTGGTTAAACTTCAAACAAAAATGGAAAAAACGAACCACAATAGCGGTTGGACTTGGCAAGCAAATAGCAGAATTGTGAGGCTTCCTTTTTACCAAATTGCTTGTTGATCCAAAAGCCGACTGAGCTCTTCCGTTGCATCCCTTCTTGGCACATCTCCAGAACTGCAGTGTTCCATCGCCATTTTTGTCAGCCTTTCTCATTAGATATCCACCACACGACGGCATCGGCTTGTTCTTGTTTGATAGCGTATCCATTTGCGTTCTTAAAAAACGAAAATATCAAAATTTAACGGACCAACAGCAAAAATAAATAGAGCAAGCAATTCTTAGCAAAGAAATAAAAAATAATAATCGGCGCTTTTCGCCGCGGCGCTTTTTACCACGGCGCTTTTTGCCGCGGCGCTTTTTGCCGCGGCGCTTTTTTCCGCGGCGCTTTCTTACGGGCGCTTTCTTCTGCGGCGCTTTTTTCCCGGCGCTTTTTTCTGGACACCGGACCAAGGCAGTTTTTTTACGTTTTTTCGAAAATTTTCAGATTATGCCCGAACCACCAAAAACCATCCAAAAGCACTTCAAGTCACCCAAAACCACCCAAAACCACCCAAAAACACCCAAAACCAGCCAAAAAGCCTCAAATTAACGGTCATTATGTAAAGTATTAAATTAACGGATATTGCTCATTTACTCTCTTCCTGAAGGGCCCAGCAGCTGTCTCAAAATGGGTGTGCAAAGTATATTTGTTTTCGACGGACCTGGTGCTAATCCCTATCCAAGTTCCTGCTCATTGGTGTCTGGCAGTGAGTTATTCAGATTGTTGCGTTTGTAGAATTATATGTCTATGATTAAGGTTGTACATGTGCAAACCGGAGCGATCAGTTACTACGACTCACTACATGGGGACGGAAAGATTGCACCCAAAGACTAAGGTAATCGAGGATATTTTTGTTTTTGATGATTGTTGTTGATTTGCAGGGAGTACTTCTATTTCGAGGCCAAGCAAAGGAAGGTGGATATGAATCCGCTGACATGGGCCGTTTCAAGATCAAATGTATGAGACTGTTGATTTTGTTACCTGATTGTTAGCACATCTTTGTTTATTTCAGAAAACACCAAAACAGCTGAACGGGAGTGACTGTGGGATCTTTGCCTGCACCATTGCCGAGCACGTTGCCAGGAACGCGCCGATGAACTTTAGCCAGTATGATATGAGTGAATTTCGAAGGAAGATGTTAAAAGAAATCAAAGACGGGCGATTGTCTTAGTTGTTTGTATTTCAGTCTCGTTATTATTGTTGTTGAAGTTCGGATTTCGAATAAACAGTGTGGAATTTAAATTCTAACGACTTACTACAAGGGAATGGCGAGGAATGATTAGAAACAAGCAGATTTCGACGCATGGAAATGAGCAATATCCGTTAATTTAATACTTCACATAATGACCGTTAATTTGAGGCTTTTTGGCTGGTTTTGGGTGTTTTTGGGTGGTTTTGGGTGGCTTGAAGTGCTTTTGGATGGTTTTGGTGGTTCGGGCATAATCTGAAAATTTTCGAAAAAACGTAAAAAAACTGCCTTGGTCCCCCCTGTTGTTTTTGAACGTTTCACCAAAAATACGCATATGCGTATTTTTTGGTGAAACGTTTCACCAAAAATACGCATTTGCGTATTTTAGGTGAAACGTCCCTTTACTGAAAATACGGTACGTCGGGTCAAAAGCCGGCCCTTTCACTGGTTTTTTTTCATGTTAAACAGTTTCTTAACAGTGAAAAATCGATTTAGTGGTTTACCTTCACTGTGCTATCCCATGCTTTCACTTTTTCGTTTAAAATCATCTGATGTGCTTGCATGTGAATATGTCCAACACCATTTATAGAAATGAACGGTACAAAGCGAGGGGTGCTCAGGATTTTGGAGGTTTCTAAAAATTGCAGTTATTCAGAAATTCATAATTCTTGTAAGACCACCTGTTTCATCTGCCTTTTGCAGGTCAGTAGCCTGGGGTCCTCTTCCACAATTGCTTCAAATTGAAATGTTTTTGAGAAAATATTCGACGATTTATTCTACTCACGAAATAGAGTCTTTTTGATGGGCAGGTAGTCCTAGCTGGTTCAAGCACTGGTCGATAATCACATTTGGATCGCCACGCATCATCATTTTCTGCATGAAGCAATAGAGCAATTGGTTCTTTTTTTGATCATCGTTCTGGTAATGCAGCATGGCACAGGTCAGCAAGCGGTTTCCTGTGCATTCTCTTTCACCCAAAATATCAATTTTATGAATCAAATATATTATTTAATCATTTTTTTTACCATGGTGACAATGTACACTTTGGGCTGAAAATATCTATTGTGTAAGAATTTATTTATTTTGAAAAACATTCTAAATATACACTCCTTACCGGCCTCCCTCCTAGCTAATCCCAAGGTACAGCTTTGAAATTAACCATTGATGGGGTTAGGGAAGACTGACTCAACACTTTAGGATACAGTCTGTGAACCACTAAAAAAACTTTTTTCTTGAAGTTGCATATTTGGCTTGTCGAATTTGAGCACTGCCGAACTTACCGAATTGTTGAGAATCAGGACAGGCACTTTCAAAAGCCAGATGCATTTGGAGAGGTCGACCGCGACGATTGGTTTTGTAACCATCGCAATAGACAGATGATCCAGTACAAGCTAGGGCGACGTCTGGATGGTCACACTAGAAATTTTCTCATTGGCTGGTTTAAAATAAATCCAAAACCTGACGCAACAAAATACACATACCCAAAAGTCGGGAGGTAGACTACAAGGAGTTCCATTAGCTATTGTAGCTGTGTTAACCAGTTTTATAAATAGCAAATGAATCAGAAATAAATTTGCAGCGTTAAATAAGTGGGAATTGAATGCCGATTGCAATGTGGCAGATTTGGAGATCAACATACTGAGCAGTTTGTACTCTAAAACATACATTTATTGGAATAAAATCATAAAATATAGTTTAAATTATTATTATGAAATACCGCAAAAACCGAAATGTCTAGCTTTTTTTACCCACTCACTTTTCAAATTATCTTCCTTATCGCAGTGTATCGTCGCGTTACATCATTTTTAAAAGGTTCTGGTCTTCATTTGTCTTCTTTGAAATCTAATACAGTCAATCCCACTATAGTGATTTCGTAACGTAAAAAGTGGGGTGCTAAGTTAGCTGAGCATCATCAAGACAGGGAAAAGCAGTGTGATCTGATCGATCTGCCTTTCTGACTCTCATTTCTGACAGTCAGAATAACTTCCCACGCTTTCTGACTGTCAGAATTTTCGAATTTTCATTCTGACTTTCATTCTGTCTCTGACTATTGAGAACACTGGTGCTAACACACTGGAGGATCACTACATTCAAAATAAATCATGTTTTTCTGCAAAGTCTTCTAATTCCTTTCGACTAAATCTGTAAAAGCAAATATATAATTCTAAGTGAACAGTTTTTGACTGGGTACACATTAATGAACTCTGCATAGACCCTTCGCAATGTGTAGTAGACAATAAATAGTAAGTAGTTTTCCTGACCCTAACTGAAAATTTATATGGGGACGATGAACAATTTATTCTCCATTAGAGAAACAAAAAAGGCATGGGATCATTTTGCTTGATGTTACAGAGATTCCTACTACTCACTTTATTTTTCTTTTGCTTCTACTTATGGTGCCTTAAGTGGTGATCATTACTATCTTAAAACGGGAGACAGGTGTGGGGCTGTGTTTATATATATGGTTACGTAGCAGAATGGTCAACATTTTGTACACACGTCCTAAAGATAAATTAGTTTTGTTTCCTAACAGTATTTTAGGCCCTAAAATAGTAAAAACACTTGTTTACTAAATAAAAAGAGCCAAGATCTATAATGTCTTCTTCAAACAACTTGAAAAATGATTTTTGTAGAAAAGAACAGATTTGTTGGTTGCAGAGAAGACCTTGCATTACATCAATTATTGGTCTAAGGTCAAGTCAATCAAGGCCATTTATTAGAAAGCAAAATTAGTTAGCAGAGATTACGACGATGTGATCAATGTGATATGACCAAAAAATCTATAACTGAAATACACCCATAAGAACTTGAAATTGGCCGTCTTTTTTACTTTTGCACTTTTCACCCAAATCTTACCACAATATTTTTAAGGCTCAAATTGAATTGCAGCGGTAAAACTGTGAATTTCAACGGTAAATTAATTTTTTTCAGCGTTATTTTCAAATTTGCCATAAAACAATGAAATTCAACGGTAAATTTGTGAAATTCAGCGGTAAATTTATCGTAAAGTCAACTTCACAGTCCGTTGTCTTATTTGTGTATCAAATATAAGGATTTCATCTGAAACAAAATTTATGCTTTGCGCCAACTATTTAACCTTGGGGTCATTTCTATGAGGCAACGGACTGTGAAGTTGACTTTACGATAAATTTACCGCTGAATTTCACAAATTTACCGTTGAATTTTTTTAATTTTTATATAAGAGTGTAGTTCTGGATGTAAAATATGAGATACAGGGATTTGTGGTAACTGTTATTTTGTTCAAAACTCTTTATCCCTATACTTTTGAATTTTTTAGAGTCTAACAGTGTGCTGAAAAAGTTGAGATCCATGACTGCAGGAAAATAAACAATATAAAAGACAGGCTATGTTAAAAATTAAGGGGAAAATGTTGTAGTAAAAGCTATCGATTTTAGATTGTAGAGGGCTGTATTTCAATTTTGTATTAAATTAAAAAGTTAGTTTGGTTTTAGCAAAAAAAAATCGGCTGTTCTCAGCGTAACACTACGTTAAAAACTGTATTAGAGAACAGGTCTTGGAGTAGATCTTTAACTTTTCATCTTGATTAGCTGCTGATATAATTCACAGCAAATGCTGCTCTAAACTACAGAGAAAAAAAATTGTATGGGTATTTTTAACAGATTGAACTGTTGGCGCTACTGTAATATACCCCTCCCCAAAAAACCCCTCCTGTAATATAACCACCCCCCCCCCCCCAATAATTTTTAGGCTTAAGAGTTAGGCTTAGCCCTTAGGTATTATTCTCAGGGACAACACGTAATAATTTCACCACTTTTCCAGAAAAAAATATGGTTTTTGAGGTACCTGAAAAATTATTGGGGGGGGGGATATTACAGTAGCTTTTTTGGGGGGGGGGGTATATTACATTAGCGTCGAACTTTTTTTAAGCAATTTTTGTTAAAGTTTAATGTTCAGGGTGTCAAATCCCTTAATTGTCATTTTGGAATATTATTTTATGAAATAGGGTTGCCTAAATTTCTAATATTATTAATCCAACAGTGCTATAGTTTAAATAAAGCTGATTTTTCAAATTGGCGAAGCAAAATAATATTTGTAACATGACTTCCACTTCAGTATCTAACTCCCTTGTTAAACCGCTAATTATTTCGACGTCAAAGAACAGATGAACCTTTTTATAATCAGTTAAATACAAGCAAACACCTGTTAGGCCAATTAATTAGGTAGTTTTTTCCACTATAGAAAGTGTTGGAAGAGATCAAAACTCTCTGTTTTATCTTTGTTCTCATCTTCAAAAACAGAAAATCAGTCAATATTGTCTATTTCAAAAGCATATTTCAATTCATTTCTGATAATCAAGACATGTACTTGCCACAATTGGCATTAGTTGGTGTTCTGGTAGGCTTGATGATGACTACCTTAGATCAAGTAGATGGCCTGCTAGGTTTCAAGCAAAGTGTCGGTGTAGCTGGTCAATTATATTGTTTGGGAATGCCAGCCAGAGACGTTCTTGTCAAACTTTATGATGATGATAGTGGTAGGCTGTTTGTAAAAGCTCGCACACAATCGAATTAGAAAAGTAGATGTCTGAGTTTGGGAGATAGTCCGAACTTAACCTTTTATTTTTGGTGTAATGGACAGTTTTTTTGGAAATATTATCCTGTAAACAGGTGAAATTGCTTCACAAAATGAAATTTTGAAACTCACACAGTTACGTCACCACATACCGTATTTCCTCTAATTGCCGCCCCCTCTAATTGCCGCCCCGCCCTAACTTCAAGTGGTCTGAAAATCCTGTTTTCATTTACTGTTCGAGCTGTTTAAAAAGTGCCTGCGAGGATTCCAAAAATCTAACAGGCACTTTTTACACAGCTCAAACAGTAAATGAAAACAGAAGTTTCAGACCATTTCAAGTTTGAAAAAATTGCATGCTTCTAATAGAGCCCCGGGCGCTCTATTAGAGGAAATACGGTAGTTACGTCATCAGAGACTTTGACATCCGACCTCTATTGAGAATTTTTTGAAAAAGAAGAGTGTGGGAGAAAATGATTTAAAAACCTGGAAAACTTTTCCGTTTTCATATGTTTTTTCTTCTTCAAAATATGGTGTCAGACACAGCTGGTGGTCAAACAACGAATGAAGATTAAGGGGATGACCATGCGTTCGCTTAAATATTTTTTCACCAGCCCCCGTAGCAACAACGAAAAATCCGCGGATAGAAATTTCGCAGCAACAACGAAAAATCCGCGGATATTTTAAACAAATCCGCGGATTTTTTCTAGCCTGCTCGGAACGAGGCTAGAAATATAATTTCGATTTTTTTCATTTAGAGAACTACTCAAAAATTATTTTCAAGTAATTATTTTGACGTAATAGGCCTAAAAAAGCATTTGAGAGGTGAAAACAAGCTCTATAGGAAGTGATGTGGAATTAAAAGGGCACTTTGAAAAACTTCTATTTTAACTATTTTACCATGTGCTTAAACATGGACCTTGGCAAATGAGCCTCTTTATGCATTTTTGATAAAGATTCCTGCTCGGATTAAGCTTATCTCGCAGGTTAGGCCCTACGCCCTTTCATAGTATTGGCTGTAATCATAGTCGAGGGTCAACTTAGTTGACCCTCAACTTTTTAAATTGACCCCTAAAATTGACTTCACCCCCAACATTTTAGGCCTCAACTTAGTTGACCCTTAATCTTTTCTGTCGACCCATAAAGTTGACCCTCAAAGTTGAACCCAGCCTCAACTTTTTGCACCACAACTTTTAGTGGACCCTAAGGTTGACCTTCGACTAGTCTGAGTGCACCGAAAAGCATGCATACCAGAGTTCCTATATGCGGTAGGCCACAGTGTTCAAAACCAAGTTCAAAATCTTCAGTTGTTGACAGTGGGCTTTTGCGAATACTTTACTTTTTATTTGACCCTTTCACCCCCATAAAGCCCTTGATACTTTTAAAAAATGATCAAAATGTAATTTAGAAAAAACATTACCTGTATGTGACAATAACGACAAAAAAAATTGGCGGATGAACTAATCCGCGGATTTTTTTGAAGAATCCGCGGATATCTTGAAGAAATCCACGGATTTGTTATGTATCCGCGGATTTGCTTATCCGCGGATAGAATTTTGTTGTTGCTGCGAAAATGTATCAGCGGATTTGCTTATCCGCGGATATTTTTTTTTTCGGATTTTTTTTTCGTTGTTGCTACGGGGCAGCAGTTAGAGAAACCCCCACTTTATCATGTAAGCCGCGAGGGTTTTTGCTAAAACTATTATCTGATTAATGATTAACCAACAATATTATGCGCACTGGTTTTTCGAGAAATTACAACTTCTTCTGACATTTTAATTCATGGTGCATTGGTTAAAGGACCAGTGTTTTTGTGTGCAGCAGCATGTGCAAAATTTCAATTGGCGGGGGACACTTCTCTTTCTTCTCGCAATCTACTCTTTGAGTTATGTCGAACGACTCTAAAGAGTAAAGTTTGAGACGAAAGAGAAGTGTCCCACGCCAATTCAAATTTTTCACATGACATTGCGCGCGAAAACCATGGTCCTTTCAAACGGTGATTTTCGCTTAGGCTGTCATAGGTTTGATTTCTATTGACCGAGTATCCGTTACTGAAACGAAATCATGGCTTTAAAACTTTGAAATGATTTATATTTGTGTTGCGCATTGCAGGGCCTGATTTGGACGACATTCTGGCTTCTGGTCAGTTTTTCAAAAAACTCTAGTCTTCTTTTATTGATGAAATTTAGGCAAAACAGATGAGCGTGGTTGGTTCCGATTGGAAGGATTTACCAGAGAATGGGGTGAAATCGAGCCGGTGAGGGAATACTGAAAAAAATGAAAAGCTGACTCAGAAAATGGCCTATTTTTGCCGTTTCCATTTAGTGATTTTTAAAAATCATGTGAATTTTGGATAACACTCGTTTTATGATAGCTAACTATAATACAATTGATTCATAGGGTCTTAAAAAAAAGGCAAAAAAGGCCGATTTCTGGGATAAGGCTCTTTTATATACAGGGTAGCCCGAATTCACCGCGGGATTTGTTTGGCCATAGTTTTTTTGAATTTTGTTGCCTCGACGAGATCCTTTTTATTCGAAAGAGGACACTCTAGGCAAGAGAATGACGCTAAACTTGTATAACAACTTATTTATTACATCAATGACTGTATTTAAAATAAATCCTAGGTGGTCCCATGAATAGTTTCATTTGCAATTATCCGCATAAAAACACACCTAGCAAAACCAACTCAATAAAACAAGAATTTAGAAAGAAAATTCAAATTAACACATTTTTTTCGACGGATGTTCCTTGCACTTTAGCGCAGCGATGGAGAAGGCGCTCGTGGGAGTCAATCAATGTGTTCATAATTTCCTGTGAGAGTTCATCAAAAGCGCTCTGGATCTCTGGTCGAAGCTCGTCGAGATCAGCTGGCTGGGTTCGGTAGGCTAACCCGGCGGCCACTACAAATTTAAAGGAATTTTTTTGAATAGGCAAACAAACAGCTCTATCTTGTCTAAAACAACGCACTGAGTACATTAGTGAAGATTAAAATTCGGTTTTCTGTAGTCAAATTTTCAGGTTGTACTCAAGTTGTCCAGCTGGACGTCTAGCTGGAGGAGGGTGGACTAACTCAATATGTCGAGTGTTGATAAGTTCAAGCCAGCTTATGCTCTTTACAAACCATTCGAGGCACCAATTTTGAATAAAGATAACATGATTTGAATGCTCACTCAGAGAAATTTCTTAAAATTTAGAGTCGTCTACCTCAGAGTGGCTACCTATTCAGATACTAACTAAGTATTGAGTTTCTGGATAGTTAGAACGGCATTTTGGTAAACAAATGGTTTTCATCACACGATTCTGGTTTGAATAGTATAATTTGTTCGGCACTTGGTTGTGATGAAAATTTTCTTGACCAATTGACCTGTAAATCAATTAACCAATTGACCACGGATCAATCCGCCGCCCACCAACTAATATGGGGTAATATACTGCAAAAAAATGAAAACCTTCGCGGGTTGACCTTCGCGAGTTAAAGCCTCCGCGAGTTGACCTTTTACCCATAATAAAAACACACCCTTTTTGTAAAATTTGCGTTTGTTGGGATAATTGAAGTTGTTACACAAGTTTAGTATCATTCTTTTGCCTAGAGTGTATTCTTTGAAATAAAAAAAAATTGTTGCGACAATGAATAGAAAGAGCATTAAATCTCTCCGTTTTTCACTGAAATGTAGGGTGTCGACCGGCCGGAATTTTTAGCCGAATAGCCGAACCAAAGCCGAAAAATGTCGTTTTTGGGGCGGCAAATCGGCTTGTAGATTTTTATCACTTTTTTTTTAATTCGCAACTTTTTGAATTTCCGTTCATGTTGGAGTTTGTGAGACATTTTTCAGTCCTGGCTAACATAAGGCATTGCCTAATAGGGTTGGCCTCCCTCCCGAATTTTCAGTCACGACGCGTGCAAATTAATAATGCACCCCCGCCACTGCTCCAAGCGCCCAGCTTGCTCCCCACCGCACCTCCCCTCCCCAACCTGCAAAAAATTGAAAAATTTTAACCCCGGGGCTTAAATTAGAGTAAATACGGTATGTGGAAAGCAAAAGCAGAGACATTTCAGCTTTTAGACAAAATTTAAAAAAAAGGAGACATTTAAGGAAAAAGCGGAGACTATCCAGCTAAAATCGAAGATTTTTAAGATTTATCCCAATGAAAATCAAAAAATTTATGGCCAAAACAAATCCCACGGTGAATTGTAAATTTTAATTTATTAGCTTTTAGAAAATCAACATTTACCATGATTGTGCAAATAACCGCAAAGTTAGCTGGTTTAATCAGCCTAGATATAAATTTTATTTTATAAAGGTCTGAATTTCTAGCTGTGCCAACGCAAAATCACCCGCGAAATCCCTAAAACCTACATTTCTAAAGGCACTAAACCGGTCTCACTGTTCAATATTGGAATGTTGGAGCTTAGTCATAAACAACCTGGAGGTACTATAATTAGATTTAGCTAAAATTTCAAATAAATTTCAGAGACCCAAGATTGTCTGCACTAATCAGTTTGAGCCAAATCTCAAATTTTCTCAAAAAATGCAAAAAGAAATGCTTGGTATACTTTGTGTTTTTATCCACATTGAAAATAAACAAAGAATCACATTAGCAGAAGTAAAGCACAAACTTTATGCTCGTTTATTTTTTCCGATTTCCGAAATAAAATTTTTAAAATTATATTTTTTTAATTTATGTGAAATGGTGTAATATTGGCATCTTTATTTTGACTATTTTTTGAATTCTTTTAAGAAAGGTAGTAAGAAAGGTAGTTTCTTATAAAAAAAAGTTCTCTGAAACTACCGTTTTATTCTGTCGGATGAAATAAATCGTAATAAAAAGCTCAAACACTGCCAATTTGTACATCTTGCAACCAATTATCGAACCACCGGGTTTAGTCTTATTCAGACAAGTGGACCACAAGAGATTTCGGACACTTGGCAAATTTTCATCATAGCCGATGGCATAAAACCATAAATGGTAAATGGTACTAGTACTACGCGGATTCGAACACATCACGGTTTTGCAGGATACCAGCACACTACCACTGTGCTATCAATGAACACCGCTTGGTTATAAAAACATCTCGACCATAAACATGAGTAAAATATAAAAAGAGGGAAAACGATGCCTAAATTTACCTATACCCCCACCACTCCATTAACCTTGACCCGCACCAGTGAATCAGCTTAGGGGACCAAGGCGAAAAATTCTCATTTGAAATTTTCTATTTAAAATCACAAAAACAGGTCTCAAAATCAATATATTTGCACTTTTTAATTATTAAAATGCAAAAAATTATTGATATTAAAACATGAAAAAATTTTGCCGTGGTCCTCCAAGCTGATTTGCTGGTGGGGTCAAGGTTAATTGAGTGGTTGGGGTAAAGGTAAAGTGCTCCAAAGCGATACTCGAATTCAAAAGTGTTCGCTTCAAAAGTGTTCGAATTTTTTTACACACAAATTGCATCAAATTGCAATTGCAATCATCAAATTGCACACATCGAGAAGAAAATGTTCAAAAAAATTTTTACAGCGCTTTTTCGGCCCTTTAAAATATATTAAAAGCATCGCTAAATAGGTTGCTTTGCATTATTTTGACATTTGCCAGACTCTAAGATTCTATATGGCCTAGCATGGATACCTTATTAAAAGATGCCAAAAATCGATGCTCATAAAAAGAATTTTTTTGTTTAGCAGTGCAATAAATTTATTTATTTTTATTAGTGTAATTTGTACAGCATCAGTAGCAGCAGTAAATGCAAAGAATCATCGTTGTGTTGTTTATGGCAGTCACAGGCATAACAAAAATAGATAAAATATTTGGTGCATATTAAGCCATTTCTAAGTGTCCTCAGCATTGGGGTTGGCGTGGTTGGTGTGTGTTTGGAGTAGCTGTTGCATTTGCAGTTGTAAGGAATGAATTAACTGGTCTCGCTCAGCCAATTGATGCCTCATCGACTCGTTCTCCAGTCTCAGACGCTCTATTTCTTCAAAATCCTTAAATTTTTGTGGTATGAAATTTATGAAAACGCAGTTGTCAAAATATGGCTTTTTAAATTGTTTCAGCTTTTTTATTTTTGAGATCTAGATCTTATTAGATAACTGAGATCAAAAGTATCCGAGAATTGAGAATCCGAAGGATTTGAGAAACAAAAATAGAAGTTGAACGCGATTTTGATTGGGCTTCTTAATTCTTAAATCCAGACACTTTGCTATTTCGGCTCATACATAAATTCTAAGTTCAAAACTATGTTTTGCAAACCTTTAAGATAGCTGAGATCACAAAGATCATTTTGTGCTACAAATTTTTGTTGAGAAGTATAATTTTAGCATATTTCGACTTTCAGCTGAACTAATAAACCCAAATTTGGATATGAGAATCCCGCAAAATCAAATACAAAGGCGCATTTTATGCCTCCTCAAACTCTTAACATCCAAACCAACCTACCTTTTTCATGGCTTCCTGCAATTGGCACAACTGACTTTTGAAGTCGGTGAGCATTTCTGGCAAAGGAAAGGGGGCTTGATCTGTTGTCTCCATAGACGGATCACCATTTCTCCTGATGCTAAATATTTGTTAATAAAAATCTTCTAGTTTTTTCAAGTATTATATCTGCTTACTTGAGTGCTGTGGTTGTAGTAGTACTGGAGGTTGGAGCATGGGGAATGTTTTGTGGGAAGACGGAGTTGTGTTCAAGCTACTATTCCTACTACTACTGGTGCTTTCACTTTTCTCTTTGTGGGACTTAGGTCGATTGCCTGTTGTGCTCACTACTTGAGTCCTGAAAATTGATGACTTAAAATTAGGGGGTACGAAGAAATTTCGACGAATTATATTTGAAATTTAATAATTTATAGCATAATCTTTCTAATTCCACCCCACCTAAGTTCTTAAAGCGTTTTTTACTGCAGGGACTATTTGATAGGCGTCGCAAAGTCGAAGAATATTTATTTCATTTATATTTCATTTGTTTCTAATAGTAGCGTTGGCCGGAGATTTGAATTATTTTGTCAATGTTAAAGGGGGGGGGACACTTGGGGGGTTGAGAAATGTGTTTGTCAAGCTAATGAAACCCATTGACGGGTTGCAAAAACATTTTTAAATTATTTTTTATGATGGGTTTCACTAAATATTGTCGAATAATGTAGTGAAACCCATCATAAAATCACATAAGAATTTTATATTTAAAATCTTTTTTGTTTTCAATACCCATTTCTCAACCCCCCCCCCCCCAAGTGTCCCCCTCCTTTAATGTAACAGAATCAAAAAATTGTAGGTATTGTGGCCGATATTGAAAAAATCTAATCTAATTGTTATACTGTAATATAAAGATAGTATGGGTTTCAAGTTGTGGTGTCAAGATGGTATTACTGTATCAAAGGCTGTAAAAACAAACCTAATTGACCGAAAAAGTGAATTAATGAGCAAGCAGTCAGTCATTTGAAGGCTAATTCAAGCTTTGGACATACAGCTATACACTAATACTAATATTTTTTAGAGCATATAAAAACAAGTCAAAGTACAATAAAAGGCGCTAAAAATCATCTGTTTGTTCACGCAATAAATCTGATAGGCGATAGACAAAGTCATAAAATTTGTTTTGCACACTTCAAACCCATATACTTTCAATTGATTTTGAGAGAAGAAGGAGACATTGGGCGAAAGGAATTCAATGGTCTGCACCCATTCAGCCCGTCGCCAATTAAAGGGGCGCCTTGTAAAGAAACGGTGCATGTACAACCGACAGTTCTTGTAATGGCAGTTTAAAAGGAAAAGAGTGATTCACTCAACGACTGCAAAACCGCACCACATTTATTTTGGGCTCGAATAGCACAGGGAACTTAATTAAAACTTCAAAATAAGTCGAGTTCGGATTTAACATATGGCTTGATACCGACTTTTTGTATGTTAAATCAAGATGTCATTTTGAATTTTTCGATAAACCAAATAAAATGTTCTAGTCGTTTGTTAAATCGGCACTCCACTGTAGAGGGGAATTTTTATAAAATCGTACATTTTTTCATTTTTTTTGCTTGACGCCAAAAAACAAAATCAAAAAATTGATTTTTTCAAAATTTCTCGGCTGCTGCGTGGTTTATTGTTGGGTATTCGACATATAACCAACATATCGATTGACAATTGTAAAATCTAATAATCTGTTAGGAATAAAACTTTCGTCTCTCTACATGTCAATTGTAAGCAGCAAAAAACTCCACACAAAATTCTAAATTTCAAAAATATTTGGGGTAGGGGGGAGGTTAGGATTGTGGGCTAGAAGTGTAGGTGATTCGAAATATTTCAAAAGAGTCCTGAATAAAATGACCTTTGAGATCCCTCTAAACGGTGCAATAGATCATTGCTCATCCCCTTCTCAAACTCACACCAAACAAATCAACAGCATTTTGCATCAGTCAAAAAAGAATGACGAAAAAACTGAAAAGAGAAGGAACACCTAGGTAAGGAGGCAAGGAGATCAGTAACATAGACTCAATCTAACATTTCAGCTATAGCCCCAGTGCAAGATTATATATATAGAGATGGATGGAGGCAGCAACAGCAGATGTTACAAACAGAGGCAAACAAAAAATAGGTCCTCCTCCTCGAAAAAGTGTGTACATGAGCCAGCCAGCTGACTGCACAATACACCAAAAGGGGGAATCACAGCCATTGATTGATTTGCGGAGAGAGGGAAGAGAACAACAAGGCCGCTGCTCCAAAAGCACCATAACAATAGGCTGAGTGGAGAGCATTGATTAAACAACATAAACCACAGAAAATAAGGTACTATTATCACAGGTTTACCTTCCAAACACACAAATTACTCATCTCGACTAATTTCAATCACAACTAATTTTTCACCAGACAATTTTTCTGATATGATGCTCTGACAAAGTGTAGTACACGTTATATACCAAAAGTTAGCTCTGCGTCTCCTCTAAAAATTGCATAAAACAGAATTCATGCAAATACGAACAGTTAATAACATTATAGAATATACTTTTGCCGAAATAGGAAAATTTCCGAATTTGGGAAATGTTGTATGTCTAATATGAGGAAAGGCTGAGGCAGGCTTTGCCCAGAATCTTGAAATAATTATTTTTAAATTTATATTGTAGCTTTAAAAATTTTTGAGATTAAGAGCCACCATTTGGTATATAACATTCAAAAAATTCTTTGAAAAAAAATATATGTCAAAAAGAATAAGGATTTCCCAGTATATGTTTTTCCAAACTTAGTAAAAAAAACTACCAAGAAGAGCAGAAATAGAGTAAAAACATTTGCTTTGGAAAAGAAAAAATAAATTTTACGCTCCATTAATTTGATTTTCTCATCCTCAAGTAACAGGATAACAATTTATTGGGGATATAGGATTTGCTTAAAAGTGATTTTTTATACAAATAATTTTATTTTAATACTAAACAAGATTCTTCTTTTTTCTACAGTTTTAAAATAATTAAAAAAAACTAGCCTTCGCTAAAAACCCAGGTGATTATTTTGTCTTGTTCCTCATGTTTTATGTTTTACAAAACTCGATTTTTCATTTGGTTGTCTTTTTATTTGTGGGTTTTTAGGAAACCAATGCATGAAATCGCTAAATTTATCTACAGCCAAAATAATCTTTCCTTGAAATTTCTGGTAAAGATATCTGATGAATTGCACTAAAGGGACGTTTCAGAAATTTTTTCAAAATTTCTGCGCTCACCTGTTTATTTTTTATAGAGGTTTTACCGTACTATCTCTATTAAACGGGCATGCCCGTTTATTTTTCAACCCCTCGAAAATCGGGAATATTTCAGATCGATCTCAGAGTTTTGGGTGCCCGGCCAAAATCAAAAAAGCGGAATCGGTAGAGCTCGTGGGAGTTAAGAAAACGCGAAAAAGACATTCGCAAAATATTTGCTCTGGTCTGAGATATAGGTCCTTAAAGTCTGTCGAATCATGGATGTCAAAAGCAATAAAAAGAGTGAAAAGCGATAAAATTTTATTTTTCTAACATTTGGCTCGAAAAACTCAAAAAAAATAACCTCCGATTGAGGTTAAGGCTTTTTTTTTTTGACAAGCTAGCCCAACTCCCGGGATAACTTTTGGACGAGAAAACTGGTCGAGAAAATGGTTTCTTATAACTTTGGTCCAAGGAGAGTTAAAAAACTGAAAAAAAAACTGGGAAACGACAAAAAGACTATATTTTACCGCTTTTGGCATCAATGATTTGTTTAAAAAAATTTTGGACCTTACCTTTCCACAATTTTGGTAGTCTTATCCTGTGCTTTTGGAGCAGTAGACGTTGTCGTATTAGTCACTAACTTAATTATCCCCACAGTCTTTTTCTCCTTACTCATCTCTGGCACTGACGAAAGGCTTGACGACCCAGTAGGTTTAGGCAGTCCACTTTTCTTTGGTGCACTTCTGGTGGCTGACCTGCTATTCACACACACCGACTGTATGAAGCTGTCATTGGTGGCACAACTGGCTCTATCGTCCTCATCTTCCAGACAATAACGCAACAAACAGGTGGAAAGGGTAGCTGGTGGGTTAATTGGAGCTGGGATGGGAGGGGAAATGGCGCTACAACTGCTGCTGATAGTGGTGATGTCGTCGATCAAAGCAAAGTCTGATGTACTGATTAATAAAGGTTGGTCACTAAAATCAGGATCGAATTATTTGGAGTTGACCAAAATTTACAAAAAAAATCATATATTTTTATGATTCCGGGTTTATTATCGAAAAAATATTTTGCAGATTGTTGCTTTTGACTAGGGTTATCGACGTGGAATTGGTAACTTTTGGACATTTTTTGAATTATAGCTCCAAAAGCCATCTGTATTTTGGTGATATTTTTTTTTAATTCGACGATATTTCAACAAAATGGTATATCAAACGTCAAAATTGGTTTAGAAAAATATTCATGCACGTAGATATTCATACACGTCGCCCCACGTCTTTTGGACGTGGGGCGACGTGTAAAGTCGATCCCAACGTCGCGCCACGTCAAAAAGAACGGCCGTGTGCATGAAAAATTTCTGAAATAATTTTGACGCTTGATATACTATTTTGTTGGAAATATCGTTGAATTTTAGAAAAGTATCACCGAGGCTTTTGGAGCTAAAGTTAAAAAAATGTCCAAAAGTTAAAAATTCCACGTCGACGGCCCTACTTTTGACCGAAACATTTTAGAAAAATTAAATTTTTTAAATTGAGACACGAAATTTCCGAAAAATCACCTTCCTTTTTTTTAACCAGGTTTGGTCCACATTACAATATTGTAAAAATAAATGACTTACACAATTTCATCGTCAATAAGTCCACTTCTGTGGGAATCCAAAGCTGTTGTAGTCAAGGTTGCTTCTTTGTCTGAATTTTCTACAGCAGCCAGTTGATAGGTCACAACGGGTTCTGGTTCGATTCCATCCAGTACCAATAATGGCTGATTTCTAGACGGAGCTGGAGGACTTGCTAATAATTCAGCTAGAGTTGGGCCTGCTTTAGTTGGTGGCACAACATCTGGAATGGAAAAGAAGATGTAGTTTTGAGAAATTGGTGACAGCTCATCTTCATGCCTTCCCCCTCAATTTGCCTTGGAGCTTATTCAATTCGGTTGCCTCCCCACTCTCTAGTGGCCAATTTTAGATAAACAAAAAGAGAGTGTATTTGGGTCGGGCAACGAGAATTAGACAAGTCTCCTCTTTGCCTGACAAGGCACTGAAGAGGGGGAAAATGGCACATACTACTACTGCATTAGTTTGAGATGCTCAAAGTTTGGTCAAACACTCGTGTGTCTTTTTTTAAAAAATTAAAATTTTGTCGGCGCTTAAGATTTTGGAATAATAAAGATTGAAAAATTATCAAGACACACATTAAAAATTTGAAGCTCAAATTTGCTGATTTATACTAAGTTTGTGATGATTTCTCTTTGAAAAACCTGAACTAGTTCTCAAAACCTTATGATTTGTCAAAAATTTTAAAACTTGGATGCATTGAAAAATTATTCTGATGGCAAGGGTTCGAAAAAAAGCCGAGAATTACAGGCTGAGTTGGGAAATGCAGCTGTTTTTGAAACTTAACAATTTTTCTCAATAATTTTCTTGATAATTCTTAATAACTTAATAATTTTCTTAATTTTTCTACTTTAGTAGAAAAATGCAGCGAAAATTCTATTATGTCGGTTACGCGTCTGATCACACGATATTGTTTGTCCATTTTTCTTAAAAGTTTCGATCAGCATCCAAACTTTTAATTGCAAATTTGATTCTGCAAAACTAGTTTCTCCATAGCTGGAAATGGTATCCGGCACTGGCAAAACAGGCAGCTAAACTGGCCCTTAGGCTTAGGCCCTTGCAACAAGTGCCAGTGCCAGTTTACCAGTTTTGCCAACTGCCAGTTTGCCTGTTTAAATAGCCGAATACAAAATCATGCTTTTTTCGCTAAGTCACATGGTTTTTGTCTTGAGATGTATTTGAAATTCGACACTGAGTTTTGAAATTCAAGAGCAGTTCCACATGTAAATTGACCATGCTCAACAGGAATTTGGTGTCAGAATTTTAGGTTGTCATCGTGAAAAAAATTTCTAAAAATTTGCCTTGGTCCCCTGTGGATTCTGGTCAAAATTCGTATGACCTTCGACCTTCAGAGGTCCAGATACCCCGAGCTGCCTTCTATATCGTTTACACATTTGATGCTTCCAGATGCGATTTTTCGTGTACATTCCAAAACTTTAATATACTTTTTCCCGCTTCGGTTGCGTCACGAATAAAACAGCATCTTTTAATAAAAATGCGCACATCAAAATGCTTTAATTAACTAAAAGTCCAAAATTTTCGCAACAATATTGTGATTTTCACAGCCATTCTGTAGAGCTGCTCAAGCCGAGTAGAATGAGCCCAACATGCCCAAGCATACGAGCATATACAAAACAGACTACTCCTATTCATTTTAAGAAAGGAGGTCATTTTTGGTGGTTGAAAAAATTACTTCACTATAACAGGCCATAGTTCAAAATTTTTAGCAAGAATCGGTGATGACATCTAAGAACATATTGATCAACATTGAATTTGAAGTCGAATGGTAAGTATTATAATATGTACGGTGGAAAAAAAGTCGAAAAAATCACGGTAAAAACATTTAGAATTACAGATTATGTCTCTTAAAATTAATAGTGGGCAAAACTGGCAATTCAAACTGGCAGACTGGCAATTAAAATGGGCAAACCGGCAGTGGCAGTCAATAAAACTGGAAAATTAGTGGCAAAAAACAGTGGCGCTGGCACTTGTTGCCAATGCCAGTTCGCTGCCAGTGCCAGGTACCAGTTCCAGTTATGGAAACACTATGCGAACCATCGTTTGAAACAAAAAAATTCTGTCGAACTGTTAAAAAATCGAAAATGAGTTTCAAAAACGCAGCTAAATATGCAGTTATTAACAACTCAAAATGGCGCTTTATAAATTTTTTTCGCAACAAGCTGACTTCCCCAAAAAGAGAATTTTTAGGGTAGAAAAGTATTTGAACCTATTCAAATGCCTTAGAAGCTGGCCTAGGTGTGCTATGTCTGTTTTCAGCCACCGAAAAATGCGTAGTATTTGTATTTCGACCTATTCAAATGCCTTAGAAGCTGGCCTAGGTGTGCTATGTCTGTTTTCAGCCACCAAAAAATGCGTACATATTTTGGTCTAACATTCATATTTTCTGTATTAAGTCTCCCCACTCTAATTACTCTTTCCTCTGTAATAACTCCCCCTATATGGACCTCACATTTCAGCCTAGAGAAAATATTTTGCAAATCTGTTTTTTTTGCGTTTTCCTGATTCCACTTTCATATGTTGGTTATGGTTAAGCACTCAAAAATCTCAAAATCGACCTCAAAATTTTTCCTATTTTTTAAGATTGAACAATAACTCCCCGGCGGACTTAATGCAGAAAATACGGTGATCAGCAAGCTTAGTTTATCCAAGTTTTGGTTTTTTTTTTGACATTGTCCTGTTCCAGAAGCTAAAGATGTTGGTGCTTTTCGAAACTTCTGCGGGTTATGCGCTTTTCAAGGTTTTATTTTGCATTCACACTATTTTTTGATACGATTGTTTTGTGATTTCAGATGCTCGATGAAAGCAAGTTGAAGAAGATTGAAGTGATCAGCGAAGAGTTTTCATCTGCCGAAAAAGCTCAGGAGAAGTAAAAGTCTTCTTTAACGACATTTAAAATAATAACTTGACCCTGCTTTAGTCTGCAACTGGTCTCGTTCAAGAAGTTCAAAGACGTTGATGATGCTGTCAAGAATATCAGCTCCATGCAAGAAGGAAGTCTCAGCAACACGCTCAAGAAGATGCTCAAGAGCAAAGTTTTGGAGGAGGGCAATCTAGTGGTTGGCGATTCCAAGATTTCAAATCTCATTAAGGCATATGATTTTCCATCGATTTATCCCTCATCCTTCATTCTATTTTTCAGGAGCGATTGGAAGGAATTAAATGTGTTCACAATTCCGCTACTGCCGAGCTTATGCGCGGTATTCGATGCCATATGGATGTTTTGCTGGCTGACTATGCAACTGAACTGAAAGCTATGCGTCTTGCGTTGGCACATGCTCTTGGTCGCTATAAGGTCAAATTTAATCCGGAGAAGATCGACACCATGATTACTCAGGCGGTGCTTTTGCTAGATGATTTGGACAAGGAGTTGAAGTAAGTTGTTTCTTCAGCCATGGTTTTTCGAGAGCTCTGAGGTGAGCTCCTAAGCACCCTATTTCTCCTCAAGACCGAAAGTTGTCAGCTAGATAAATTTCGCATTAGCGATATTATCTGGCTTTATAACGTTTTTCAGCAACTATGTTATGAGGTGTCGTGAATGGTATGGCTGGCATTTCCCGGAGCTCGGAAAGATCGTCCAGGATCCTATCGCCTACGTCAAAACTATCAAGGCAATCGGCAAGAAGCAAAATTCGGTTAAAGTTGATCTCAGCAGCATTCTCCCTGAAGATTTGAGTGCGCGTGTCAATCAAGAAGCAGAAATGAGCATGGGATCCGATATCTCGGATTTGGATATCCTCCTAATAAGTGAGCTCTGCGATCAAATTATTGAAGTTTCCGGCTATCGTACTCAGCTAAATGAATACCTGAAGAATCGTATGCATGCGCTGTGAGTTTTTTCACCGTATTTTCAATCACTTATTATCTATTGTAGTGCCCCAAACGTGACCGTGTTGCTTGGTGAGCTTGTTGGTGCCCGTCTCATCTCCAAAGCGGGTTCGCATCTTTACTAATTTCTCATTGTTTTTATTATTTTTTATTTCAGGCTCGCTCGTTGGTCTCGCCAAGTGTCCTTCCTCCACAGTTCAACTTCTGGGGCCGAGAAGGCCTTGTTCCGCGCTCTGAAAACTAAGAAAGACACGCCGAAGTATGGAATAATCTACCACGCTCAGTTGATCAGCAGGCCGCGACTAATCTCAAGGGAAAGGTATTGTTGATAAATTTTCGCTCTGATATCTTGTAATTGTTGAGGTGGCTAGAAAGCTTGCTGCGAAGGTTTCATTGGCTTCAAGAATTGATGCATTGCGCGAGGAGTCATCTGGCAATGAGATGGAATAGAAGGCAGAGCTTACTTAGAGGGTGTGATCAAACTTGAAATGGTCGGTTTTAAAGTTGTGTCATCTGCTTTGATTAGTATTTAGTGTTCAGGAGCGTGGACCTAAGCGATTCAGTGGTGTGCGTCAAGCTCCTTCCGCCTCATATACGTTTAAGAAGTGATTATTTATTATTAGGTCGGCTCTGGTCATTTTGGTTTTTCAGGGATGTCTACGAATACGACGCATCACAGGATTTCACTCTGAAGAAGGAAGATGAAACCCCAACCGGTAAGAAGCGAAAGCTCATTGAGGTGGTGTCCAGCGAGGGAGTTGATGCCAGCGAGAAACCAACTAAGAAGCCGAAGCTTATCAAGAGTGAAGATGCGGAGGAGCCGCATCCAACCGAGCCTGAAGTTGCCGAAAGCGAGGAGGTGCAAGTTTCCAAGAAGGTTAAGAAGAAGCAGAAGAAAACGCCTGGAGGAAAGAAAGCTGCTGAAGTTAAAGAGGAGGATGTTTCTGATTGAATCATTTGTTGTTATTGCTCAGATGTTGTTGTCGTTGTCAGTTGATAAAGTCGCTTTGTTTGTGGCATGCAATTTAGTTCTCTATATATTTCTCCGGAACTTGAAAAAACCACAAAACACTCGAAAGAACCATTCACAAGTTGCTTGTAAATCTGGCACCCCAGCTTCAAGAGATACCCGATTAGGGCAGTTATTAGACCATTTACGGTAATATAAAGAATTTTCGATGAAACATCCCTTTCGTTTTGAAAGGCTTTCGATCCAACGGTGTTTGATCGAAAGTCACGTATCATCAAATTATCCTCAAGAGTGTAATATCCAGAGAGTGAGACATTTTGGGAGAAAAGTGTCACAGAGAGTGAAATGTCGACTGCCATTGGATTGAATACAAATTGTAATCGGATACACTTTTTTGAAATTTGCGCCTTTTGGTGCTCAGTTAACACACATTTCAGCTCGTCCTAACATACGCTAGCCTACCTTTGTCTAAGCCTAACGCCTAAGTTAAAAAAGTCAGAAAAATACGCAAAAAACCGAAGTCTCAAAACGCACGAACTTGAAAAAAGTGTATCCAATTACAATTTATATCCACTACGATTTTATCGAAATGTCACGTATCCATACAAAAATACGCAAAAACAAATTTTTAATTGCGTCAGGGTGCCTTCCTTTTCATCTATAACGAAAAAAAATATATTTATGGCATTTAGGAAACACTTAGCCTGGACTCTTGCCCCATTCACCTAACACTGCATTTTCTCTACCTAAATTACCCACCTTTGTAATTTCCTTCCGTATCGCCATTCACCTCAGTTTTCACAGCAGTTTTTGCAATAGAAAAGGAAGTCAAGTATCGCCTTCTCTGGCCTGGAGACGAGTTCAATTGGTGAGCAAAGTCGATCGGGGGAACTTCCACGGCTTAAATTTAACGGGCATAAATAGATATCCGAAATCAAAAGAAAAAAAAATCACCTGGAGAGTCCTTTTCAGCCACCTTACTGGATTCTATTTCTGCCAAAGGAGCACGGTGTGTTTTTTTCTTTTGGTGGATGGATCTTACTGTTCTGTAAGTTAAGCATGTTTCTTGATTACACGATCAGCTCACATATATAAGGGCACTTCCTCGATTAATACCCTACCTATGATCTTTCAGTATTTTTATTTCGATTTCAATGACTTTTGCAGAATCTGACTTTTTTAGCTAGCTCAAAAAAGTGCATCGATTACAATATGTTCGATATAAATCGAATTTGAGGGTGTGCTTTCATACCGAAATACGAATGTAATGCAAATTCACTAGTCACAAAACTACCTCAAATCAAACTTCTTGGTGGCTAAATCAAAGGAATTCTCCAGTTTCTTAATCAGCCTCATTTCCTCAGCAGTTGAGGGTGCTAGAGTTAGGGTAGAGTTACAGACTGTAGCGAGAGATTTTTCTCAGCTGCTGCTTTCTTGTCTTTCTTAGTTCTAGCTATATAGTCTTGCTCTGATGGTATGGATGCGCTCTTTTGGAAGGTGGCCTTGCGATTAGATTTTTTGGTGCCACTACTACTGAATGAATTGGACTTTTTGGGAGGTGCTTCTTCGGACTGAGATTGAACTGAAAATACACAAATATTATTAAGTGTCTCGGGCAACACACTAATTTTCTGAGTTGTTCATAGCTACTCGCAGAAATGTGTTGCAGAGAGCCAGAGTGTGTCTTGATTTCAGCCAAATAAGCTGCGGGAATGGAAATATGTGAAAATATTTCATGAAAGACTTACTCTAAAGTTTCCTTGGTCATCAAGACACCAAGAAAGTGTTTCTGATAAAAAGCACAAAAGACGACCTTTTAAAAAGTGACAAGTGAGAGTTTTTCAATTTTTTTCACAAATTTTTTTCCCAAAAGGGCCTTTGGGTAAAAAAGGACATCTTGACTATTAGTGAAGGAAACAGGTCAAATGATCCAGGATGATCCTTTTTTCTGGGGCAAATTTACTTTGGAGCAAAATTACTTTTTTTGTGCAAATATACTTTTTTGGGACAAATATTTCTTTTCGGAGCATATTTGTTTGAAAAAAATTTGTGCCACAAAAGAGATAAATTTGCCCCATATAAAAGTAAATTTTCCCCATAAAAAAATAAATTTGCTCCAAAAAATATATTTGCCGCAGAAAAAGTATATTTGTTCAAAAAAAAAGTATGTCTGCTCAAAGCCATCTGCCCCAAAAAAGAAGGGTTTCTGTTCCAAAAAAGTAAATTTGTTCCACAGTATATTTGCCCCAGATAAAGGATTACCTTTTTATCCGGCTCTCTCCTGTTATAGCCAAAAATCTTTTTAGCCAAAACGGTTATCTCTAATTTTGTTGTGGTAGTAACGAAAGAAATCTAAGGATTTAACTGATTGTCTAAGTAACAGCGTTAGCCAGAACAATTTTTTTATATCAAGTGAACATGTAGCTACGCCAACAAAATAGGAGATGTAACCGTTCAGGATAATAAGGATTTTTGGACGCTACTGTCATATACCCCCCCCCCCCAAAAAGCTACTGTAATATACCCCCCCCCAAAAATCGGACCTACTGTCATATACCCCCCCCCCCCAAAACCGACTTTTTTAGGAGTGTCTAAAAACCATTTTTATGAAATAATTTTGCCATAAAAGGTCCAGAAAAGCAATTAAAAAGGGATTATGGGCTGTATTGGGGGGAAGGAATAATACAGGGGCCACTTTTTTTTAGCTGCTTTACCATGTTTTTCAGCTCGGCCGTGGCAAAAATAGACTCTATATGCATTTTATGATCAAGTGTACTTCTCGGAATCATGTCTAAGGTAAGTGCGTGCGCGCATCTCGAACTCTCAAGCCCATGCGCCCCCTTCGGTGGTGCAGGGGGCTTGGAGTTGAGATGCGCACACCCACATACCTTAGACACAAATCACTCGAAAGCGACTCTGGATGCATGAAAAAACATGCATACCAGAGTTATTTATGCGGTAGGCCCCAGTATTCAAAACTATGTTCAACATCTTTATTTTTTCGCCGAAGAGCATTTCCCCTCGTTCTATAAGGCCGGGCCAGAGGCCCAGCATCCAAAAATTCAGCCTAGCACTCAAAAAGTGCTAGGGCGAGGTGTAAACCCGCGGGTCCCACCCCGCTGATCCGCTTGGTCCATGAAAAGTACTCATACTTATGCCTGCGCCACAAGTTCCTGGGTTTGAAAGTACTCTTAGACGCTTAGAGAATTAGTACTCTAACGATACCAACCATCTCGAGAAGTGGCCCCTGTATTATTCCCTTCCCCTCCCAACACAGCCCGCAATCCCATTTAAATTGCTTTTCTGGTCCTTTTATGGCGAAATTATTGTGTAAAAATGGTTTTTGACCATCCCTAAAAAAGTCGGTTTTTGGGGGGGGGGGTATATTACAGTAGCGCTTTTGGGGGGGGGGTATATTACAGTAGCGCCGATTTTTGGCTATAACAATTTTTTCTAGAACGGGAGGGAGCCTTTTATCCAGTGCTTATTGCCATTTGAAGCAAAAAAGATTTCGACTAAAAAGCTCAAAAATAAAAAAATTGGGTCTCATAAAAGGACAAATATTTAAAAAGAGACGTCTGAAATCCCTGATCTAAACTAAAAAACCGGAAATAGAAGAATGAAACTGTCTGCTATTTTAGTGGAGCCAAGTATTATATTTATTTGGCTCCTTTTGTTATCACACCAGACAAAACACACAATGGAACATAGTGCTTACTGATCACACCAATAAAATAGTATTTTCGCAAACCATTAGAAATCAAAAATTAGCGTTATGGGATGCCCCCAATGCATCCGTGTCCGTGTCCGCGTCCGTGACACGGACCGTATTTTCATGCACAATGAGCCGTATCCGTGTCCGTAAAACGGGCCGTAAAGTCGGGCCGTGAAACGGTCCGTGGATTTCCACACAATGAGCCGTATCCGTGTCCGTGTAACGGACCGTGATACGGTCCGTCAAATTTTTTGCGCCGATTTTTTTAGTTAGCAGGTAAATTAATTTTTTTGCATACCGCTTTCAGTTTAATCGAACGCCCAAATTCATGAGCAGCGTTCCTGTAAAAAAACATCGGAAATTTTTTTGTGAAAATATGAAATGCAGAGTTGATACTTTTTCGACACGGACCGTGTTTTTTGTACGGTCCGTGTAGAATACGGATTTTTGCAAAAATTTTTTTTTGAGAATTTGACCAAAAGGCAGCAAAAAGTGTAACTAATGCGAGAAACAGTACCTAGCAACTCACAAAAACAACGAAAACTAGTTTTATGCTCATCTGATTGGTTAGTACTTTCTTCAATGAACATTCGTTGGACAAATTATTTGTGCGGAACAACATCAATACAGCCTACCAAAATTTATTCACTAATTGACATTCAGCAAGAGAACATTTTTCCTACTATTCTACAACATCCTTTCTTGCCATTCTACAGCGCCAACTCCATTAACGAAATTCACTAGTTTGTTACGCACGCAAATTGCCTCGATCCCGGATCTAGTGATTTGACGAGGTTGCACCGGCTGACAAACTGCTTCAGGCACCAGTCTTCTCCACATTCCATTTGACTGGTCTCTTTCATCGGCTAGCCTCAGCGGGTCAATGGAGCATTCATGTAGGCAGTAGTTGTGAAGAGCCGCAATTGCTTTGGTGATGCAGTCCGCCATTTCAGGTCCAGATTCAATAGTGCCGAGGAGAATCCGCCATTTGCAGCACATGATTCCGAAGATGTTTTCGATAATCCGTCGAGCGCGAGATATTCTAGAATTTTTTAAAACTACTAGTCGCTTTTTAAAGAATTGATTACAGAAAAAGTCTGCATAGAGAATTCGATACTCACCATCGCCAAGACACATGAAAACATTGGAAAAGCTTCGCTTGTAATTGAAGTGAAGAGAGCCGGAATTGTTAGGTTTGCAGATCGCTATATGTTTCCCATCCAGGCAACCTAAAACTGGATTGTGAAACTGTACTACATTATTTGACTTCTTACCAAGAGTGTTAGGAAAATTCCATCTGTGCCAAAATTGATCTGCGATTGCTTTCCATTGTTCAGTATTAGAAGGCATTTGCAAGTAAGTCCCCCGAAGACTTCGTAAATCCCTTGGCATGTTTCCTTAAAAGTTGATAAGCTTATCAGAAGTCAATAAAAATGTTAGATCTACCTCAACGATCCTCCTCACCGTAGTCAGCCCAATTAGAAAAGAGAAATGTAGTTGCATATAAGAACGTCCATATACAAGATGCTGTAGAGTCAAAACCAATCGTTCTTCAACAGATATTGGTTTCCTAATCGAATGCTTCTGAAGTCTGAAACAATAATATATAGATTTTTTTAAGCACACAGAAAATGACACAATCAACACCTATGTTCAATCAACGACTTCAATTTGTCAAAAGCTACGATGTCCATGCGCATGTATCGGTGGAACTTCATCGGGAATTGACGAAGCAGCGGAAATAGTCTGTTATATTCACCCGCTCGCGGACGTTTGAGCAATAATGGATGCACCCAAAATTCCCGCTTTCTTCTCATAACCCGAGCACGATGTAAAGTAAAAGCAATCGAAGGTCCATCTCAAACATTTAGTTGAATCATTATAACTGATAACCGGTTAATTTAGAAAACATGAGCGATAAAGCAACAAAATCATAGCAAATAGAAGCCAGAAACAAAACAAAAATGGTTTATTTGGACAACTCAGCAATAAGCGAAAGCAAAATTACATAGATGGAGACGAGGTGGAGGCGCAGAACATCATAGATTCGAGAGCGGCATAAGTAAGAACTTCTTGGATCTTCAACTTAGCAATGGCACGACTTCTAATAGACAGAGATGCAAGTGATTGACCTACCATCTTGCCAAACGATGTCTCAGCGGACTCCTGTTCGATAGCCTTCAGAATACGATCTTCGAAGTCATCATTCCTTCCTTTCTTCGCAGACTTAGGTGTCGCATAGCCTGTGTTTGGACGCTTCCGATTTTCACGACGAACTGAAAATCTTCAACTGAAAATACCAAAACTAACATGTAGAACTTGAAAAACGACAACATACATGGATCTTCCTCGACTTCGCCATCTTCGATATCCCCCTTAAACGCATCGTCCAAGGTATTGGCACGACTGAAACCATCAATAGTATAAGTAATAAGACCAAAAACAATCATCGGCGGTACTAACTTTTTACGTTCCTCGAGATGCTTATCCATAAATTCATAGCTGTGAAGTGCGCCCATTGAGATGCCCAGCCTTCTGCTCCGTCTCCACTTTTAGGTCTCTTCTTTCGCTCTCTAGTGTACTGATCGCGCAAGCTATTCATCGAATTTGGGCTCCTTTTCCATCTATAGTTTAGCAAACGATAATGAGTACATCAATTAGCAAACACATTTTAAAGACGAACCGGGAAATCCAGCAACATGTGCAATTTCCTTCCACGTTTGAGTCTTGTCGTCGTCTTATATTTGTCCATCGACTTGTCGTAGATGTATGGATGTCCTTGGATGACAGCAATCAGGTCATCATTGAGAATCTTCTTTCCTGTTTTGATATCCATGTTGGGCCTGATAAAAAATAATAATTAAGGGTAGCCACGGACAATAAATAAAAACAATCGTACAAACGAAAAAAACAGTACCAACAAAAAATCACCCGTGTCGTAGTCCGTAAAATCGTCCGTGTTTGCGCCCGTTTTACGGACACGGATACGGCCGATTGGGTGGAAATACACGGACCGTTTCACGCCCCGCGTTTACGGACACGGATACGGACACGGACACGGCCCATTGGGGGCATCCATTAGTAAAGTGAGTTAGAGTGAGAGTTTGGCGTTACAGTCAAACTCCCATTAACATACACCCTTGGGACGGGACTAGCCGTATGTTAATGAGAGGTGTATGTTAATGGGAGTATGTTAATGAGGAAATCACTATGATCAGACCAATAGATCCTAGCCAGCAATATGTTAAAGGGGGGGACACTTGGGGGGGGGGGGGCGGGTTGGGTTGAGAAATGTGTTTATCAACCTGATGAAAAACCCATAAATGGGTTACAAAAATTTTAAATATAAAATTATTTATGTGATTTTATGATGGGTTTCACTACATCACTCAACAATGTTTAGTGAAACCCACCATGGAATCACATAAATAATTATATTTAAAATTTTTGCAACCCGTCAATGAGTTTTGACTTAGGCTGACAAACCCATTTCTCAACCACCCCCCCCCCCCCAAGTGTCCCTCCCCCTTTAATGGAGAGCGTATGTTAATGGAGGAGTATGTTAATGGGAGTTTTGACTGTATTGGTCATTTATGAGTTGCAGTTGCATGTTTACGATGCAAAATACTTCAATTCCGGGTTCCTGAACAAGTGATTATTCAGTTTATATTGGTGTTCGATTCAAACTAAAAATAAGATTTGCAATATTTTCATTGTAAGATATAGTGGTGGTAACTTGATAGTTGGCTGATCCAAGCTGATCTCAAAGCCTCTTTGGTGCTAATGGTCAATAACAACAACAGAAGAGTAGTAAGTTAGAAAGCAAGAGTGTTAAGAATAGGCAAATACTTTTAGGTTAACAGTGAAATACAGTAGAAGCTTTTTGAGGACACGAAATCTCCTCAATATCAATTTAAAGTAGCGATACTCTCTTCAATGTTCAGAATATGAAAGCAGCTCGAAAAATTGGTGTTTTCCAACAACTATTATTATTATTACCATTATTATTATTTATCTATGTGTCTTCTAAGCCAAAAAGACCACTTTAGGCAATTAAGCATGTTCATTTTCTCTTGCTAGTACCATGGAGAGGAGTACTTCTGCATTTTATATCAATAACAACCCCAGCCCTCCCTCTCATTCTTTTAAAAATGACCTCAATCATGTCTTAATTTTTTTTTATTCTGCCCAACGATAAAAAAACGCTTCTGAACACTTGGTGTAAAAAAAAATTCGCGCATGGAAGCGTTTGAGTTACTTTGTGCCTTTTTTCAAATTCGCGCCTTTCGAATTTCAATTTTTTCAGCTGTTTGATGGATGTTATGTTTTTGAATTCAGGGATGTTGAATGTTTTTGAATTCATTTTTTTTGAATTCAGGCTTAGACCTTGGGGTCACGGTAAGCTAGCATGCTCGTTTTCGGTTATTTTTATGTTTTCGGCCTTCGCAAGGTAGCGTGCGTTCGGACAAACTTAAACATCTTTTTCTTAGCTTCTATTAGCTCTAGAAATAAATTGAGTCCATCTCAACGTACGCTGACCTACCCCGCGCTTAAGCCTATGGGGTGGGCGAGGAGGAAAATTACGTAAGTACTGGAGAGGAAATTTGGTAGTAATCACCATTTGGCAAGTGTAATTCACCTGTAGAAGTGGTTATCACAGGTTGCACCTCCATATCCACACTGCTTGCCTTAGTCTTCCTTCTAAGTATTGGTGATGCCTCAGCTATCTTGGCTGCAGCTAATCTCAAACTTCTAGTCGAGAATAAACCATGGGAAGAAGTAGATGGAGATTCTCTCCTTTTTATTTTGCCACCAGCTTTAAGTGGTTGTGAGGTATTTTTTTCACGTTCATCACCTGCTGCAAAGGACACGCTCAAGGCTGATTTTAGTGAGCCTGGTCTTCGAGGCCCTACTGAGGTGGGCATAGGTGGGAATGATTGTGGTTTTTTCGCAAAGGCCGGCTAAAGGCACTTCCCATAGATCACAGCCTGACTCTTTAGGCGGTGAAGACTTGGGCAATGGAGGTGGACTGTCTGAAACTTGGATATATTAGATTAAATAATGGTTTTCTAAATGCTCGTATAAATTACAGAATATTACATTATAAGCTCAGACTACTGCTCAATTGGCTAGGGGAAGATTGGCAAAAACGAAATTTTGTTAAAAGTATGTTTTGCCGAAACGAAATTTGCCAAAACGAATATTTCCAAAACGAAAATTGCCAAATCAAATTTGCCAAAATGAAATTTGTCAAGAGTATGATTTGCCTAAAACAAAATAGAGTTAGGAAACTTTTTCAAGTGAAACCCACGTTTGGCAAATTTATCTTGGCAAATGTCATTTCGGTAAATTTCTCTTTGGCAATTTTCGATTTGGCGAATTTCGTTTCGGCAATTTTCGTATTCAGAAAATTTCGTTTTTGGCAAGTTTCCACTAGCCCCTCAGTTTAAGCACATAATCTCTTCCCTGACTATACTTTTGCATGGTTATTTATGACTACATATGTTAGTGATGTTATCTTAATACCAGGTGTTAGATTTGTTACTGTTTCTAAGTGGGACTGTGTGTACCATTAAATCTAAAAAACCCATCAATCGATTCAACTTGGAACACCAAAGCAAAAATTAAGGTAACACAAAAGCCAACCCTCAAAACAATACATTCATATTTTTAATTATTTTTATGCAAAAAAAGTATTGGTATTAAACAATTTTCACCTTGGCACTCCTAGGTCAATAGAATGGTGGGGTAAAGGTAAAGTGCTCCGTACAATTTAAAGTGGTTGTATGGCTCACCCTGAGACTGGCATCAATTTTTGTGATATCAATTGATTCTGGCAAAAATTCAAACTGACAATAACTTGTCTTGACCAGATTTTTTTTCGAATAAAACTTATATTGTCGGAAAATGTTTCGAAATTAAAGATTCTAGTGAAAAATGGTTTGTCTTAAATTTGGCTTTTTTTGGACCTGGATGACCTGAAAAAAGTTGAGTCAGATTCTGAAACAAATCGTTCTATCATACGTTAAATCGTGTTACTAATTTGGTTTGTTAGGACCAAAACCCCGGTTTCACCCGTAAATACCCCCAAATAACCCCCCCCCCCCTCAAATAATCCCCCTGAAATAACGGGGAAGTCATGTTATTTCGATATTTTGACCTGTTTTTCGCCCCTTATCCACCTGGAAGGTAGGTAGGCATCTACCCTGAAGCCCGGTATCAAATTAGTGGATTACCCTTTCACTCTGACTCGAACTCTCACTCTCGTGTACTCTCACGTCTCAATTTCGTGTATCCAACAGGAAAAAATCGCTTCTCAGTCCTACTTTCACTTTCAGTGTACCCAATGAGTTTTTTTACCTTCATGTTCAGTGAAAATTTTGCACGAATTGAAATTTTTTAGTCTAAACCAACCAAACCAAGTGGTCATCCACTTGGTTTGGAGCGAATTTTTTTACTTTGTTTAGTTTGAAAACCAGTTTTCTGGACTAATTCGGCATGCTGAAGATGGTTTGATAATGGTAAAACTCCGTTTTCTCGGTTATTTTTTGAGTATTCGGACATAATTGGTTTTACAAAACTCGATTTTACGAAAAACTCAAAAAATACCCGAAAAAAACGGCGTTTACTACTATTAAACCATCTTCAGCATGCCCGAATTAGTTCAGAAAACAGGTTTGGAACATGAAAAACGTAAAAAAAAATTTTGATCCAAGTGGACGACCACTTGGTTTGGTTGGTTCAAAAAAATTAAATTCCCGCAAACTTGTTAAAAATGCATAAATTTGAAAAATGTGGATCAATTCATGTGTGGGCCAGTTCGTGTTTGGACCAATTCGGTGTGGATCAATTCGGTTAACTCATGTAAATAGATATCCATCTGACCAGAAGGTACCCATTTTGGTTTTGGTCTGGGTCGATAAAATCACACTTTTGGTCTTAACAAACCCAATTACCACACAATTTTGAATAAAGAAAAGTGTTAATATTTTAATTTTTGAAAAATTTTATTTTTAGGCCATCCATGTGGATATCCACCTGACCAGGTGGTACCTACCCTGGATTTCGGTGCTCGGTTAAGTGAAATCGCACTTTTGGGCTTAACAAACTCGATTTCCCACAGGATTTTACATATGATAAAATGATTTATTTTTTGATTTGATAAATTTCATTTCCCGGTCCACCGAGAAGGATATCCTATCCAAGTAGTACCTACCCAAATATTTCGGGTTCAGGTTGCTGAAATCGTAATTTCGGTCCTATCAAACCTAATTTCCAATTATTTACAGTTAATATAAATCGAAAACAACTATTTGCATGAACATTTAACTACCAAACAAATTTATTCGAAAAAAATCTGGTCAAGACAAATTATTGTCAGTTTGAATTTTTGCCAGAATTAATTTTGGCTATAGGTGATTTGCGCCCTCAAAATGCTCATTTACGCCCTCAAATTAATTATTTACGCCCTCAAATTTGAAATTGATCAAAATGCTTATTTACGCCCTCAAATTACTCATTTACGCCCTCAAATTACTCATTTACGCCCTCAAATTTCTTTTTTACGCCCTCAAATCGACCAAAATGCTTATTTTAGCCAACATTTTGCGGAATTCAAATTTTTTAGTCTCAACCAGCGAAACCAGCCGATCGTCCACTTATATCATAAAATTTTTTACATTTTTCATGTTCCAAAACCTATTTTCTGGGCTGATTAGGGCATGCTGAAGATGGTTTGATAATAGTAAAATAAGGTTTTCTGGCATATTTCTGAGTATTGGGGAATAATTGATTTTATTAAAACTCGATTTTATCAGAACTCAAAAAATACTTTACAAAACGGCATTTCACCACTATCAAACCATCATCAGCATGTCCGAATTAGTCCAGAAAACAGGTTTTGGAGCATGAAAAACGTAAAAAAGAATTCCACCTGAATATCCACTTGAACCACGGGTACCTACCCTAGGTTTTGGAGTTTGAATGGTTGAAAACACAGTTTCGGTATTGTCAAACCATGTTCAGCGTAAAATTTTGGCTAAGAAGCCATGTTTTACAATCCCATGTGAGAAACTAATATTTTCGTGATTTGGAGGCAGATGCCCCCTCAGGATATGTACTTACCCCGATATGGGTGTGTAGTTAGTGAAATCGCCATTTTAGTATTGACAAACGTGTTCAGCACATGATATTATGTAAGTAGGATAGTTTTCTGACTTACTTGAAAAAATTTCCAATTTTCCGAAAAATTGTAGACCGTAGCCTTAGTCATCAATTTTCCATGGAAAATTTTCCAATTTTCCACTTTCCATTTCCACTTTTCAAATAGTGAAACAGAAGCGGAAATTTTCCATGGAAATTTTCCACTTTTCACTTTCCACTTCCAATTTTCCATTTTCCAAAATGTTAGTGAAACAAAAAAATGACTTTCCATTTTCCACTTTCCATTTTCCAATCTTCAATTAGTGAAATAGGCCCCTGGGGCCTATTTCACTAATTGAAGATTGGAAAATGGAAAGTGGAAAATGGAAAGTGGAAAGTGGAAAATGGAAAGTCATTTTCTGTTTCACTAACATTTTGGAAAATGAAAAATTGGAAGTGGAAAGTGAAAAGTGGAAAATTTCCATGGAAAATTCCGCTTCTGTTTCACTATTTGAAAAGTGGAAAATGGAATGTGGAAAATTGGAAAATTTTCCATGGAAAATTGATGACTAAGGCTACGGTCTACTTAGCCAAATTTTACGCTGAACATGGTTTGACAATACCGAAACTGTGTTTTCAACCATTCAAACTCCAAAACCTAGGGTAGGTACCGTGGTTCAAGTGGATATTCAGGTGGAATTCTTTTTACGTTTTTCATGCTCCAAAACCTGTTTTCTGGACTAATTCGGCCATGCTGAAGATGGTTTGACAGTGGTAAAATCCCGTGTTCTCGAGTATATTTTGAGTTTTGGTGAATAATTGATTTCACCAAAATCAATTATTTCACAACACTCAAAAAATACTTGAGAACACGGCATTTTACCACCGTCAAACCATCTTTAGCATGCCCGAATAAATCCAAAAATCTCGATACCTCCAACCTCGATATAGTGCAAAATTTTTGCGGCTCTCAGGGTCGCTCGAGTGAGCTCCTCATGCGTTCTCCTACAGAATGGCTCAGGGAAACTGAAGATACCGGTTTGGAAAGTCTAACACAGTCAGACATTCGAGTTCTGAAAATATGGCCATCTAAAATAGGGAATTCCCACCCAATTTGATCGATTTGAGGGCGTAAATAATAAATTTGAGGGCGTAAATGAGCAATTTGAGGGCGTAAATGAGCATTTTGATCAATTTTCAAATTTGAGGGCGTAAATAATTGATTTGAGGGCGTAAATGAGCATTTTGAGGGCGCAAATGAATTTTAGCCATTAATTTTTGCCAGAATCAATTGATATCACAAAAATTAATGCCAGTCTCAGGGTGAGCCGGTTGTATGTTTCTTTATAAGTTGATAATAATTATAAAAATCCAAGCGCTTGCCTTCCCGAGATTTATTGTGGATCAGACCACTTATGACGACACAAAATTGAAATGCTCAAAAACACATCAGCAAAAAATCATGAAAAAGTCTATGTGCTGTTTTTTAAAGCCCACGGCTGCAGCCTATTTTACTTATTTTTCACAACTGCAGAAAAATTCAGCCCACCCCTTTTTGCTTTCAATGTCCCAGACGGATCAATCCAGACATCACTTGACTCCATCCCAGTGTCCACTTTTTCTACTCTCGGCTCAAAAATGGTGTTCAGATCGATGTAGTCCAGCTCCTTGTTTTTGCTCAGCAATTTACTTGTGCCAACCTGCTCACCAAGCCTTTCAGTCACTTCTCCACATCCCTCCTCATTTACTTTTTCCTCTTGAGCTACTGCACCAGAAGAAACAGACCCAGAAACAGGACAGTCCTCAGGGACAAATCTCCTAGCCCCAAAACTAGAACCCAGCATAACTGATCCAGTCATTGGTGAAATTGGGATCAAGGTGGTGGACGGCAATCTTCTAGGCACCGCCGAATCTCCACTTGTGTACCAACCATAACCAGCTGCTGGACTGGCCGATTGGCTCATTTGAGAGATGGCCTTCTGGTTCTCCTGCAGTCTTTGCTGGTCTTCTCTCAATCTCTTTTTGCGTTCACTGGCTGAGGATTCTTCCATGCTGCTTGACTTCAATAGTCGGAGATTGACCAAGTTCTTGGCGGACTTGTTGCATTTGGGTATCTTAGAGCCTGAACTACTGCTCAATTCTCCACCTGATACATCTCTGCGCATTGCCATCAAACTAGTACTAGCCTTTATTAAGTGGGGTTCGGATTGCTGGTGGTCCTTGCCTACTCCAAATCTAGTGCCAAACTTGGATAGCCGATGTTTGACAGAGTGAGCCATAGACATCAAGGACTTTTGGTGGGGTCTTGAAGAGTTTTAGAATGGCTTCTAAAATAACAATTTTCAATAATGAAATCAACTATTTGTAGAAAATACATTTGTATTTTATGAAATTCAGGTCGCAGATTTGACCCTCTGCTAGATAAAACCACTACTTTACTAGAAATGCTGAAAAATTACTTCAAAGTTTGACCCAACCTGGTATTCGACTGCTTTTCAGGCAAATTTTAAGGCTCATTCGGGCAACACCAGATTAGACAATAGTCAGATACCTACCCTTTTTTGTTGTGGTCCTTGAGTCTCGGTAAGCGAGAAGATGTGGTTAGGGACAAACTTGTTGATGGTTTAGCCCCAAATTTTGAGCCATTGGATTCTCAATCACCACTGACTTGTCTTCAATTACTTCTGCTAAGGCTAAAAATTCAGAAATTAGTCCGAATTAAAGATGTAATTATGAGGCAGTGTACCCATGTGTGTGTCCATAGTGGTGCTGCCAATAGTTCCACCAGCATTATTATTATTGGTAATACTTTGTCTTCTGGCCGTGGAGCTGGCTGCTAGACTAGAAGATTGGGCAGAAATTATAGACTCGTTGGATTTAGACTCTGGGATTGGAGGTATGGCCTGAAAATTTAAATTAATTGTGGTTATAATAAGATAACTTTTTGTCAAAGTCACTGGATCCTTCACCCTTTTTAAAGAAAAAAACAGTAACACCATAGACCAAGTAACCAGTAACACCAACAAGAATCTATTGGATTTGATTTTTATCAAAATTTTATAAAAAAATCAAGTTCAAAAGAAAAAATTGTAATATCATAACCTTCGAGCTCAACTAAGGTTTTATCTCGGAATTTAGGATTTTTCATCCAAATATTGTCGAAAACCACGTCAAAACCTCAATCGTAGTTTCCTTATTTTTACTAATAGCAAAAATGACGAAAATTTTGCCTTTTTAAATCTTTTAGCTGAAAAACGTAAAAAAATTAAACAAACAGCATATTTTCTAGTTTCCAGAGTAATTTTTTTAAATCTCATAGAATGTGAAGATCCAGGCTGCATAATTGAAAGAAAATTAAATCAGCTCGGTAAGGTGGTTCATATAAAAACATCTTCAGAGAATATTTATGACTTACCCTGTTCAACGGGGGTCTGGGCTTCTTGCAATAAAGTTGTAGGCTGAAGGTGCAGTGCTTCCAGACTCACTAGTATTGTTATTATTGCCATCACCAGCATTATTGGGATAGTTGAGTATGAGATTATTATTGTCATAATCGCCACTACCGCCACCATCCTCCTCCATTAACATGGAATTGGTCAGCCATTCTTTGCTTCCATACCTGCTGCTACTTGCTGACCCAGCTGATCTAGAACCACTGATATTGGCTGAGCCTCGAGGGGTATTATTTGTGGCAACAGCTGTGCCAGCAGCTGGAAGAACCATCAGGGTGGTGTGCGATCTGAAATTGAGTTGAGTTTGTCTGTAAAAATATCAGTCAGGTACCTCGGGTAAGGGTATGCAGACAAAGCACTAGACGAACTTAGAGCTGCAGCTCCTAAATGGGCACTTGATGGCGACGATGAGGAACAGCAGCTAATGGAAGAAGTGGAAGCTGACGCAGCTCTACGCAACCCACGGAATGGACTGAATTAACAAATCTTTAGTTAAAGGGAAATACTGGTACATAACCCCCAAAAAGACAAAAACCAGTAATGCTTTTCATGAAAATATAATTTCAGGTTCTCCTATCTGGCTGTTTGAAGTTTGTGTCCAACTTTGAAAAGTGCTATTTAATCATGATATTCGGATTTTGTGGACAAAGAATCAAAATTATATGTGGCATGGCCCTATAGTCTGATCCAAAAAGCTGTGTTCAACAGTTACCCAATGCAAAGCACAAGGTGTGTCAAAATGACTTGACCATCTGAAAAAATTGGGTAGGCGGCCGAGTTCCGAATTTTTAGATTCATATGCCTCGGAACTCACAAAATTGATCTAAGATTCCGTACGGCTAGGGAAAGATTGCGCCAAACGAAAATCGTTATGAACAAAAATTGCGCCACAATTTTCGTTCAATTTCGCAATTTTCACAGTCGCTTGACCTGCTATATGCACATTTTGCAGAAAATGACATAAGAGTGATTTAAAATTAAATTATAAAGCTTTACCAAATATGATGACTCTTGATTTGGCAAATTTCAATAGCGCAATTTTCGTTTTGGCAATATTCGATGGTGCAAAATTCGTTTATGGCAATTTTGTTGTGGGAAAATTTACATTGAGAAATTTTCGTTTGGCGCAATGTTCCCCTAGCTTTCTGTACAACAGCCGTAAAGGCTTATAATGACATGCAATAAATAGCCGAAGAAAGTTGTGGTCAAGTTTTCTTTCAACACACCCTGTACAACCTCAAGAACACAGTCAGCTTAAAAAAACCACTTTTTGTAAAAAAGTAACAAGTTCTTTTTTAACTATTCGAAAAGGTTACTTCAAAAAATAATTCAAAAAATCTTATTTTGCAAAAACTTTTAGCAAATATTTGTAGGGAAGTATTGGACATTTGCTTATTTGATGCCAGCTTAAACACCCCGCAAAAGTCAAAGAAGAAACAATGGGTATAGAGACACTAGCCTCCCCTTGTGCCATTACTCTACACTCCTTTTAAGACTTACTACTGCCTGCCTGCCTGCCTGCCTAGCCTCTTCCCTAGGTGCTAGTTGAGCCGGAAGCGGGCAGAGATGGCAAACCAACAATGCGAGCTGTCAAATAAATGACAGCTTAGCTGTGGGTTGTTCATTCACCGCAAAGATTGGAGCCACAAGATGCACACATATGTGTGTGTGTGTGATATAGCCATATTTGAAGAAGTTATTTTTGAGTGATAAATAAGACAAGGAGTTGGTTAAACTGGTGAGCAAGGGGACAATTGGTGGGTCACCAAACCAACCACTACTGCTATATTCCCCCAGGACTCATTCATTTGACTTATGGGCAAAATGATTGGTGATTTGAACAGACTTGCTAGTGTTGCTTTTTACTCAAAATGGCTTATGTAAAAACTACCGGCTAGTAATTAGCTACCTGCTATCTTGAAATCTATAAATTAATTTGTTCAATCTTCCATTAGGATGTTTAGAAATATTATATAATAAAAAATATTATATATAATTAGATATAATATAACTCCTTGGACCCTGCACTAAGTGGTTGCTTCCAATATGCGTATGCTCGCACTTGAAGCTAACCTTGTGACCTAGGGTTTCAATCATCAGTCTTTGTTACACCAAAATTAATCGAAAATACGGAAGAAACAAATTAAATCAATAAATGCGGCTAAATCAACAAATCCAACGAATCAACTATAAGTAAAAGGTGTCCGGATTTTTTCGCAGCAAGCTTTATAGTGCCAAAAAAATTTCACCGTCAATCCGATTTTAACCACTAAAAATTTATTGAAAAAATAACCGTTTTGAAAGCAGCTTGTCCAGTAACATTCATTGATGAAGTGCGATAGTCTCGGTTTCCGCAACACTAATATTCAGCATCTAATAAATTTTTAGTGTATTATAATATAGGATCAATTAGCCCGCTGCCACTAATTCTTCTCAAATAATAAATTTATGCAAAATAAGACGAAAAGCGAAAGTCTAGTTTTTTTTTCAAACCATTTATCAGGAAAATCGATCAAAGCAGTTCAGTAAAAAAGAAGAGGCTCGCGAAAAAGAGAGGGTATATGCACACCAAGCTGCACAAACAAATATGTGGCTATCACTAGAAGTTTCGGCTCACCCTTAGACTGACTTAAATTTTTCTGATATCAACCGATTCTGACAAAAATTAATTCTGACAAAAATTCAAACTGACAATAATTTGTCTTGACAAGATTTATTTTGAATAAAACTCATATTAGCAAAAACTGTTTCGAAATTAAACATTCTAATGAAAAATAGTCTTGTCCTGAAATTGGCCTGTTTTATTGGCTGTATTGGGTTTCGATTTTATTACTTTCTAAATGTGCCTGAGCAACTAATCCACTTTAACCCTTCGGTCTCCAAAAGCTTGGATAGGTACTACAAGGTTAGGTGGATATTTACTTGCATGGCCTGAAAATAAAATTGAGTCAGATTCAAAAAAATTGTCCTATCATACGTAAAATCATGTGGTGAATTAGGTTTGATAAGACCAAAACCCCGATTTCACCTACCCAGACCCCAAAACCCGAAATGGGTACCCCTGGTCCAGATGGATATCCATTTACGGGTGTTAAGCGAATCGATCCTCACCGAATTGATCCATACCGAATAGGTCCACACACAAATTGGCCCAAACTTTTCAAATTTGTTGAAAATTTTTTCGGGAATTTAAATTTGTTAGTCTGAACCAACCAAACCAAGAATTTATGTAAGAAAAAAGTTTGTTTTTAATTTGGGCAAACTTCGTTTTTTAATTTTTGATTTCCCAGTCCACCGCGATAGATATCCTGTCCAGGTAGTACCTACCCAAAGTTTTGGGTTCGGGTTGCTAAAATCGTAAGTTCGGTACTATCAAACACAATCCCCAATTATTTACAGTTTAATATAAATCGAAAACAACTATTTGCATGAACATTTAATTACCAAACAAATTAATTCAGAAAAAACCTTGTCAAGACAAATTATTGTCAGTTTGAATTTTTGTCAGAATTAGTTTTTGTCAGAATCGGTTGATATCAGAAAAATTTAATTCAGTGTCAGGGTGAGCCGAAGTTTCAAATCAAAAATTTTTTCTAACAATGCAATCGATCCATGATCAGTGAAAAAATTATTTCGAGTTCAACCCCACCTAGGCCTCCATATCATTTTTCTCCAATTTTTAACATCTCTAAGTTTTTTTTATTTTGCCAATCGGATACATGACACTTCTGTCCCGGACAGTTCTGTCCCGGACATTTCTGTCCCGGACAGTTCTGTCCCGGACAGTTCTGTCCCGGACATTTCTGTCCCGGACATTTCTGTCCCGACAGTTCTGTCCCGACACTTCTGTCCCATTTCCAAATTTTCGTATAAATTTGCATATCATCCGAAATTTAAGTTTGAAAGCTGCAACAAATCTTAAGAATTATCAACCCAGAATTATTTTTATTGCGAGTACAACAACGTTACAATAACAAATGTTTGATGACAACCAAAGACAACAAATTTTAATCATAAAATAACTCCAAATTATTTTCTTCTTGGTTACCTTCCTGCTGGTAGAATGCATCGTCACCATTTACTGCTCCCTCATCAGCTGTTTGTCCCACAGGTTCTTCATACGGACCTTGTGCCATTCGGAAGTTGCTTGCGATGCTGCCCAGATACTCAAATGGAACAACAAGCTGCCAACTACAAGAGGCTTTCACCACATTCTTTTTGATCCTGTCATCCGCCTTGCGATATTTTAGCCTTTTAATTGGAGGATCTCGAACTAGAGTCATTTCAGCGTACACACCATCAACACCCCTTTGAACAAGCTAAACGAATTGTATTAACAAAACGCATTTTTAAGTCATTTTACCTTCATAGCATCAATAAACTTCCACAGTGTTGGATGAGCAATTCCAAGTTGACTGGAAACTTTCTTGTGATGAGCCTCTGTGAATATAAAGATATTGACGCAAAACTGATGCTTGGTAATACCTGCATAATTATTTGTTCTTGCTTCATCATTTAGAATTCTGTCTACCAAATTCCACGAATCAATTGGAAATCGCGCAGTTTTTCGGTGTCCACTCGGATTCATTGCACCTGTAAAACAACGGAATTATTTTCTATCTCAATCAGTCTACTGTACCCAAATAATTGTTTTCGAACCAATGCATAATAGGAGCCAGTTCATCGGTAAGATTTTCTCGAAGCGATTCTAAAGCCTCATTTAGTTTCTGTATCGGCACGCAGGCCATTGCAACAATCTTCCGGCACTAAAATTAAGTAAAAATACATATAACTTGCAAGGCATAATTATACCTCATGAGCAAACATAGCGTCATTATCGTAGCGAACAGAAAGACCCTCATCTTGTAAGTGCTTGTAAAGTTTCGCGCAAAGATTCGCGCAGCCATCTATTGATACATCAGGCCAGACTTCTTTCGCTGCATTCTGTATTCCAAGCTCAAAATCACACGACAACGATGTTGGAGTAAGTGTTTCAAAGACATCCTGAAGTAGTGCAAAGAACGGCTTTACATAGCTTCGACAATTAGATGTTTCAAAAAGCGCCTATTTGAATAATCACATGTTTCGAAAGTCAGAGGTTTCGCCAATTAAGAGATTTCGCCAATCGCTGATTTCATTTTCGCGCCTTACAATAATCGAATGTTTCACCGATAACTACTTCGAAAATCACTAGTTACGCCACTATTCTAAGCCCTATTGGTTATGGTTGTTATGGTGTCATAGCTTTGCGTGTTGTTTTTTATTACCTGACATAATGGTGTATGATTTTCGTTATCATCATTACTGTATTTTAAGATGCTCAGTGACATCGAATATAGCAGCAGTCAAGACGAAGCAACTTCTTCAGAAGAGGAGCTTGAAGAAATCCAGCGCACAGTGGAAAATCCTGCTCAAGTCCATGCAAGCCGAATCTGTCAAGTTATTCCGAAGAGAAGGGCGAAAAGGCGAAAAGCTGTGGTTATGCCTGAAGTGGAGCTGCGTCTAATCCAATCTCGTCGAAGCAAGAGTCTTATCGTTTGTGAAGGTATTTTCCTACTATTTTTGCGAGGCGTGTACCAATCAAGTCTGCTGTATGTTTAGGGCACTGCTATAAACTATTCTTTCACCGACGCAGATCAGGTCAAGCACTGGCGCTGCGCAAAAAGTTATTCAGATGGGTGCAAGCAAACTCTGGAAAGCAATAGGATGGGCAATGCGTTGGAATGAGCCTTGGGCAACATGTACATACAGCAGAAGCAGTTTGATGTGGAGCTACGAGCAATCAGTTTGGAAGTAGCAGAGATGGCTCGTCAGAACGATGTAAGTTAAAGTATTTCTAAAGTTGTCCTGAGTTTTAGCTAGCTAAAATAAGACACGAAAGAACAACAATACCTCACGTAAGAACAGAACTCGCCAAAGACTTAACTAAAACACAGTTAAAACTGCTCTATTTGGAAATAAAACAACAATCTCTGTTTTAAGCAATGATAATACATTTAAGTCTCGAAAGTGAACGTTCCATACTAAGCAAAAGATTGTCGAAATGGGTACCATAATGAAATGTAAATTGACTAAATAGTTCATAATTAAAACATTCGATTATTGAAAGGCGCGAAAAAATGAAATCAGCGATTGGCGAAATCTCTTAATTGGCGAAACCTCTGACTTTCGAAACATGTGATTATTCAAATAGGCGCTTTTTGAAACATCTAATTGTCGAAGCTATGTAAAGCCCAAAGAACTTCCTATACGTGACCATACGCTTATTCGGAAGCAGAGGCGTAGCAATTGGAAACACAAACCCATTTCTTTCAGCAAGAACAACGAAAACCTAAATAATGTTCCTGAATGATGTTCACTTGATAACAAATATACCTGTTCGAATAGAGGCGGGGCGATCTTAAAGGTGCCATCGACGAATAGTCTTCTAACCATATGCATCCATTGCTTGTAACTTTCACGCCCGAAGATCAATTACTCTGCCTGATATTGCTTAATCATAGCCAGAATCTGCCAGCAGCCATTTATTCGAAAACCTTCCATTGATCACTGGGTATTCTCGGAAAGACTGAGGAATCGCAAAAGTGCGCAGATTTGTTGGAACCGGAGGAGGCCTTACTGCTTCATCACCATTAAATCTGACACGCTGGATAGCACGCTTTCGATTAGCAATTAGAGGCAATGTTTCTTGAATTCCTGAGAGCCTTGCTTGATCACGGACTTGCACGACGATATCACCTGTGCGCTGAAACTACACAATTAAACAAAATTTGCCTGAAAAAGATACCATTGTTGTTGTAGCTGCTAAATTATTCTCTTCGTTACGAATCGCTGTTGTCACAATGTGAGACGGATCAGCATCACAGCTATGCGCAGTAACAATCCTAAATTTAACCAGAGTTTTACGCACTACAGTCAAGTCTCGATTTAACGAAACCCCGATTTAACGAAACTCTTGATTTAACGAACCTTTTTTTGGTGGCTATTTGGCCACCGATTAAATAAAATGACTAAAATAAGCTCTCGATTTAACGAAACTTTCGATTTAACGAACATTTTTGGCGGTCCCCAGGGGTTCGTTAAATCGAGACTTGACTGTATCTGTAAAATGCATACTTCACAAATGTTTCGTTTTCACGGAACAATGCACGTCCTTTGCAGCCATACTCATCATATTTGTCACATCGCGCTGAGATAATTCCAACATTGGCTCCAGACAAAATTCGATGCTTCCAGTACATCCTGCCATCATGCACGTATTTTCTGTTCTTTTTGCTCGAATTTCTAGCATGCGGACGCGCAAGAAGTTCATCCGCCTAAAAAATTACATAAAGAAAACAGCAAATAATCAAACCATTTCACCTGGCGATTGCAGCTGACAACTGGTTCCGGAGCAGGTTCAATAGGCGCACGAAAAAAGCTACCATTTCGATAAATAAAAGCCATGACTGAAACAAACTAAATATAATATAGTTGCTTACTCAATACGATAAAACACATCAAAAAAATTCATGCAACAATTTAAAACTTAAAAGAAAATTCGGAAATGGGACAGAAGTGTCGGGACAGAACTGTCCGGGACAGAAATGTCCGGGACAGAACTGTCCGGGACAGAAATGTCCGGGACAGAACTGTCCGGGACAGAACTGTCGGGACAGAAGTGTCGGGACAGAACTGTCCGGGACAGAACTGTCCGGGACAGAAATGTCCGGGACAGAACTGTCCGGGACAGAACTGTCGGGACAGAAGTGTCGGGACAGAACTGTCCGGGACAGAACTGTCCGGGACAGAAATGTCCGCGACAGAAATGTCCGGGACAGAAGTGTCCGGATCCCTGCCAATCCTTTCTAAAAATCTAACAGAATTTCTCATTTAAAAAACAAAATCTTGGTAGCACAAAACCTATAGTGGTGCCCGGAGTGCTTAAAAGGAAATAGTCAACGCATCTTTCAAAAATTATAGTAGTCATAGTTGCGTGTCGAAAAAAATGGCCTAGAAATCGCTAAATTATGCCTAGCGCCGAACCATCGCCAGTACCCAGGCAACTATGATTATTAAATCAAATTTCTTGATACTGTCGGCTTAGAGTAACTGACAGAATTAGTAAAAGTAAGAAAAAGTTGAGTCTAAATAATGGTGTCGGATGGTAGCTGGAGTCGAACTTGACGGATATTAACCATTTTAGCAAAAAGATTCTAAAAATAACTTTTTCAGCAAAAAACTACTTAATTTTAGCAAAAATATGAGTGTAGTGGAATTTTAGCAGATATTTTGTATGAAATTTTTTTATATAATCCTTGGTCTATTTAAGGCAAGGAATATCATCTAATTCTGCTGGTTACCTAGGGGACATATTGTGTGCTTTGCTATTGTGGTCAATATTAGCTAGTTTGTCATCGCTACCATCAAACTAGGGCTTAATTGTTTGGGATACGTGTAATTAAGTGCTCTTATTAGTAATAGTGAACGTGCAGGGAAAATATGCGAGCTGCTGCGATACTTACAAGTTGTACAGCTATGAAGTTTTTATTTGAGTTGAGTTATTTTCGAGTGATTTGTGTCTAAGGTATGTGGGTGTGCGCATCTCAACTCCAAGCCCCCAGGCCCCCTGCCTCCCCGAAGGGGCGCAGGGGGCTTGGGGGCATAATAATCATATAATAATAATCATGAGGTAGAATAACCTAATGTGAATAAAAAATAAGGTATCCAGGTACCCTCCAGGATGCTTTACCTTGGTCCCCCAGGGCAAAAAGTCAACTTTTGGTCAAAAATTTTTTTTTCAAAAAATGGTCGGGCGCGCCTTGAAAACACGTCTTCTACACGTTAAAGTGCTAAAGCATCAAAAAACATCATTTTATGGTGTTTTGGCAGGACACCGAATAACCCATTCCGGCCGAAATTTTTATGAATATACCGTATTTTTCTGAACCCCCCCCCAAGAAGGACAGAATGTATAATAATCATATAGTATATGATTTTTTAAATGTATTTTCGAATCAAAATTTCGTAGACAACTCGGTATCACAATGTAAACAAACTTATGAAGTTATTAATTGTTAAATGTTAAATTTGAAAATGAAAATAAATTTAAAAGCTAAATTTGCAACATCAATATTAGAATCATTAAATTTGTTGAAAAAGTCTCCTTCTTAAGTGGCTTCTTTTCTATTGTGCTTCAATTATTAGAGCATTTTTTGAGCAAATTCTAATTGTGATATTGATGTTGCTAATCTAACTTTTTATTGAGCATAAGTGAAAAATTACCGAGTTGACAATAGTGTTTTCAAATATTCAAATACACTATCACACTTGGGTCACACTAACTTCACCTACCCTTTTTACATAAATTGTCTTTTCGTATTTCGGATATTTTTCCGTACCATTTTGTAGCTGAGATTTTTCTTTGTCGATTGACATCAAATTCCAATTTTCCAGCTGTTCGAGAATTCGACAAATAAGGCGGTTGGCCACTTTAATAAATGAAATATGGTAGTGTGATTTTTAAAAATACTGGCTGTCAACAAAAAAAAACGACTAAAAAATTACATATTAGATACTGTTGTCTCTTTTGGGGAGGGCGTTTTTTAAAGGAAATACGTTATTGAAGATCAATATTAAGGTTATGGTAGAGTCATACCTGGATATAAGAGCACCTCGGTTTAGTTTCCAGAGGTGCTTTTATACCAAAAATCACCATAGATATAATAGCACCTTTGATCGGTTCCAAGGGTGCTTCTATATTCAGGTTCGACTGTGTCGTATAATCTTTTAAAATAAGCTTCGATTCGGACCGCAAATTTCTAAAAAATAACTAGCACCAACAAATGTACATATGTGAACAGAAAGCTCTAGCCACTACTCCACACTGGTATTGCCTTCAAAAAAATCCCTTTCGCCTCACATCCAATTCTCTCTTTGTGACACTAGCACAGAAGAAATTAATTAATTTTTAGTGGTGCGCAAGTGCATTCACCACCCTACATCTACCCCCCCCCCCTCCACTACATTAATAAAAAATGGCTGTGCTAACCTGGTAACAAGGCTTTTGGGTGAGATGGCAAGCACAGACTCTACTCTCAGGCGAAACTGGTGGTGCTGCTGAGGGTGTTTTGTTTGGCTGGTTGAGTTGTAGTAGTTTGCTTGACTTCTGCTTGGCCACTTTGGTTGTTGCCAGTGTCACTTGTGCGACGCTGGGCAAGCATAGGCATGGAAGATGTGCTGGAAGAGGAGGAGGATGAGGAGGAAAGCGTGCGCAGGATGTGCTCCATCAATTTGTTGTTATTGTTAATTGGACAAATCGGTTGCTCTTCTGGCTCTGCCGCTGCGACTTCTGCAATAGCAGGGGAGCTTGCATCGTCTTGTCGCACCTCTGAATTTAAATAATGACAATTTTTCTGGTATTGGAAAATACAGCCTACCGTATTTCCTCTAATATATCGACCCTCTCTAATAAACCGACCCACGGGAGGTTGAAAAAAACAGACCACCAGAAATTCGAAAAATCTAGCAAAATCATCTCTAAAACCGAGGAGGTGTTTGAGGGATGTTCAAAACCGAGTAGCACCAAAGACTTGCTCATTTTGGTCTTTTTTCATTTATTTTTGACGCTATTCGAAGTAGTCGACTCATAAGAAGACGAAGAACATGTATACGCCAGCGACCGATCACTCGAAGAAAATGAACTATATGGTACTAATTCGGTTTAGCCCCACACTCCCATTTTTTGCTTTCGTTTCTCAATTTGCACAATTTAAAGTAGCCTAAGCCTTCGGTTTAATTACTCCATCGACACCCATTGTTCTTCTAGTCAGCAATTCATGCTTTTATCAGATCAAGCTAACGTGGAGCTGATTTCTTCTGATATCTCCTCTAAACTTCAATCTATTGACACTCCCAAGGAAAAGCTATGTCTCTGATTTTGGCGCCGAAAGTTTTTATGTATGGCGCCGAAAGTTCGGTGGAAATAATATTATGTTCTTTTTATGGTCACAAATTGTTGACTTGTATCTATGTGAATAAATGAAAGATGTTTGTCGCATCAAAGAAAAATAAAAATCAAAAATGGCCCCACACCCCCATCAAAAATGGGGGTGTGGGGCTAAACCGAATTAGTACCTTTTTATTATTATTGCTGTTCCCACTTCTTGTCCCTCGGCACTGAGTGAGCATTTATTACAGGTTGTGAGAGTAGTTTTCAACGCTCCTTTGGGATGGACGATTATTGCGGAATTTATAAGTCACCGAGTTTTTGGTGACTAAGCGATAAGCCACCTAAATTTTAAGTCATCGGTCACTACAGCAACCCCTATGATCGTCCATAGGCAGGAGACTATAGGCAGAAGATTTAGGGAAAATGATATGGTATGCTAATGTTGTACTAATAAAATTGTTTAAGTTTTTGGCCGCGTGTTCGGCGCGATGATGTTGCACAATACAACAACCGGCGCTAGTAGCGAATACCCCCCCCCCCCCCCCAAGAATCCGACCTTATAAAATTGCTGTAAATACCCTTGCAAACAACAAGTTTAGACTTAGCCCTTAGGCTTGGGGGCAGGCCAGCGTACGGAAGTTGTGACTAATGAAGAGTTTGCGCACATTTTCCGGGGTCTGGGACATAATTTGGGTACTTTTTACTTAAGTTTTAAAAGGTCGGATTTTTTGGGGGGGGGGGGGGTATTCTATAGTAGGGTCCAACAACCTTCTCTAATATACCGACTCTCTCTAATAAACCAACCGCTAGAGGAAGGTTGAAAAAGAACCCGATAGGTCGGTGAATTAGAGGAAATACGGTGGAATGCTAGCTTTTTTGGGAAATTGTTTTGGGAAAGGAAACTGATGGTGAGTGAGAGCAACCATTCAATACAATTGTTTGTATGAGCAAATGAGCAAAAAGCAAGCTTGGCCCTGCATCAGAATCGGTCAGTCTCCATTCCCATTCCTAAATTAAACCAACAGGGACGACCAAAGCGGGAAATCGAATCGACTCTGTAACTCCGTGTTGCATGACACTCTTTAAGGAACTTAGTTATTGCTGATTTTTACAATATTTTCTTGCTGTATTCTTTCTCATGGAGCCTTTGGGGTTCAAATGTTAAACCCTTCGGTAATCGAGAAAGATTGAGGTCGTACCGACATTACCGGCATGAAACCAATATTATAAAAGCAGTAGTAGAGCTCCTGGCAGTTGAAAAACATCTCTGCTTAATATTTACTTAGGCCAGCGATAAAGAGTTTCTAAGTAGAGAAGGTAGTTTCGAGCCTTTACCGTCTTTTACCGTCGTTATTTTATTACCGTCGTTAAGATTTTTTTTTTGAATTTTCCTAAAATTTTTGCTTGGGGGACCAAGGCAAATCGAAAGAAAAAAATCGATTTTTCGGAAACCAAAGTGTTACCGTGCCGTTTCAGAGCACGAGAAACAATATGAGACGAATCCTTTCCTCTTGAGGAAAAGTAAATTTTTTCGCTAGCTGGGGGCATTCTTGAGTGTTATCGAATTTTTTTATGCGCGTATTCTTGTAGAATGTGCATAAATCCCATGTGAACCCATGTGAAAATTGGCTCCTCACCTCTAAAACTCAATAAAAATTTTAGGAATGACCCATGGCCCAAGGGCCAGTTATGGAAAACCATGATATGGGGTATTGAGGTGCTTGAGAACTTTGAGTGACCCTTCTACCACATTTTGTGCATCTTCAGAGCTGGGGAGCCAGATTTGTCAGAAAGTTGGGTACGCTCTACAAGAATATACAGAAAAAAAAAATTCATTGAAGTTACCTCAGATCACAGTCAGGGTTACTATTGATTCGTGGTACTATCAATTCATGGTACTTTTCATTTGTGACTGGTTGAAATACTTTTCGACCCAAAAAAATTCTCCTTTCCTGCTAGAAATGTCTCTTTGGCTCTAGGTCTATTCGTCCACTGGCAATTCATTCATGGTCAATCTTACAATCTTTTATGATCAATTAAAAACAAAAAAAAAAAAATTCTATCCAAACTAAAATTGTGTGCTGAAAACGGTTTGTTAAGACCAAAAATTCAGAATCTCAATACCCTGGGTATCCACCCACCCCGAGGTGGTCGACCAGAAATGTGTGGAATGATTCGCATGGCACTTTTTCTTGTATCAGATCTGTTTGCCTCATAATTACTTCTTTTGCATCAGATATGCGCTTTCAAACCTCAAAAACACCCAAAAAAAAATTTCTAAAAATAGTCCTGAAAAGCCCAAACCTCTCCGAACAACGGTTTATTGATTGATCAGCCTCAGCCGGTATTTATGGCACCAGTTACCCTTACTGTAATTTTACTCACCTCCTAGTGAATATTTGTCTTGCAGCATCCTTGATTTGAACAATGTCGAGAGATTCCGAATGGCGATCGCGATTGCCAACGATTCCAAGAAAGATAAATGGAATAAACCACCATGCGATGCAAAAGGATGTGAATCTGATGCAGTTCAATAACCTTGAAAAGGAGCCTTTTCAGGGTCGTAGCCTTTAGGCCCTTTTTTCCACTTTTTGGCGTTCTGCCCTATGTTATACTTTAGCCACATAGGCTTTATTTTAAAAGCCATTTGTGGTTCTTAAGACATTTTTTAGTCCCGGCTAACGTGCGCTGGCCTACCCTGAGCCTAAGCCTAAGCCTAAGTTAAAAAAATAAGGCCTAAGTGGCTAAAATATAACATAGGCAGAACGCCAAAAAGTGGAAAAAGGCCCTAACGCCTCTACGCCCCTTTTCATGGTCGAAAAGTATTTTAACCAGTCACAAATGTAAAGTACCACGAATCGATAGTACCACGAACTGATATTTTACCCCCAATGCTATATAAATCACCTGCAAGTGCATCATTGCCTTCCTTGTCATTTATCGTCTTATTCACAGGCATGTTTTCGTCCAGCCTTTTGTGCAGCAGCCATTGTTCAGTAGTGCCATCGTTGTTATTATTTCGCTCATCTTCCTCAACATTCTCAATACTTTGACCTAAATCTGCTGTCTGGCATACAGGCGCAGGACTACAAATAGCTGCGGCCGCCACTTTGTTGTTATTTCTGCGAGTCTGACTGGGGGAACAGTTAGTAGGTAATAGCAATGAGTTAGTGCCTAACAGTTGCCTTGGCGGTTTCAGAAGAAATATAGTAGTGTAGTAGGCGGAACGTCTAGTTCCTGAATCTGCAGGCTCTGAAGACCACCAGTTAGATGCTCTGGTGACGTCAGTAAACTTTTTGTGGGCTGGAGACAAGAAGTAGTGTTCAGATCTAGTTGTTTTTGGGTGGGACACTGAGTATTGCCCATTCAGGGTAGGGCATCAATAGTGAGGTAGGAGGCCTAAAAACACCAACTAGATTAATATGCTAATATATGCATCTAAAGAGGCTGTCAAATTAAGAAATATTGAACATTTGGCTGGATGAGGGTTTAATGGATAATTTTGTTTTCACGTGTTCTTCTACAAAATTTATAACACTAAATGTTTTTTTTGACATGAGCAACCTGAGTTATACAGGGAAGTGGAAAAAAGCCTTTTAGCTAGGGCTCCGAAACGTCTTTTGTTCAAAGATTTGACTTTCGTTTGAGACCCTACCTGAATTTTCACGCCAGAATTTTTATTTTTGGTACTCAAAACTCAATAAGCACTCTGGATTTTTGAACAAATGTCTTTTATTTTAAAATTTTGAGTTCGGAGCCCTGCTTTTAGCCGATATTTTATTGCAATATCCCTGGTATATTTTTCCACAGGGAATTCTAATTTATCCACATGAGTAGTAGAAATTCACAATCACATATTCTAGGGTTGAACAGCTACTAACAATTGATAAGATTCCCATCAATCGCTATCTTTATATCAACAACCACGCCTTTATACACCAAAATCAAACATGCAAGTAATATGTTTAGGATTGCTCCTCTTAACCGAAAAATCTATTAATTTTTCAAAAAAGCCTCCTATTCAATAAATTTGCCATGACATTGGGATATATCCTATCTAAAATTTTAATTTTATAAAACTTGGAAGTCAAAACTGACCAACACAAACAAAAGTATGCTAAAATCTCACGACCTACACAAACAAAAGTATGCTAAAATCTCACGACCTACACAAACCACCTCTCTTCACCTACATACTCTTGCAATGGAACCTAAAACAGGCATGCCAAAATGAATTGACACAATGACACACACAGAGTGCAGTCAAAAAATTATTATTAATGTGCTGCTGCTGCTGTCAGCAACTAGCACTAGGCTTATTACACACACACCCTCTCCCTCTCTGTCTGACTACACATTAACACTCCGGCACAGCTAGCTAGGATTTGGACAAGCCTGCAGGGGACTTTTGACAATCCCTTGTCCAGAGAACATGCGGCTGCCCACTTGGCAAGAGTCTGATTTTTCATTCATATGGGCAGGGGATGGCGCGGGCGACACTTATTACTAGCACTACTACTACTGCTCCCTCTGTGTCAACTTGGCTAGTGTATTTGTGCCCAAGACTTAAGCAAAGAAAAGCTTCTTCTTATGGAAAGAGTGCTTTTGGAAAGTATGAAATTGGTGTTTTTTGGCTGAAATAAGATAGAATATAAGTATAGGAAGTGTTGCTTGGAGTAATTGAGAAAAGGGGGCTGCAAATTGAGTGAGCCAAGCGGAAAAGTAGGAGTCCAGCAATTGAGGCACATCTCTTAAGCTCTGAATGGCCAGCTGAATTAGAGGCCACTTGCTGTTACAATGTGGATTAAAACAAATTCAAATGTGCAAAATACGGCGCTTCAAATTAACAAACATTGTACGTAAAAAGTCTCTATATGAAAATATCAACAATGTTACTTAAAAAATGTAAAAATAACCAAAACTTGGTTAAAAAATTATTTTAGTAAGTCAAAGTAAGAATTAGGGTTGGTTTTATAACCGTTCATTTAATATTTAATTTTATAACCAGTTATATAACCGGTCATTTAATAAAAAACCGGTCGTAAATGTCATTAAATATTTTACGAACACATTCGACGAAAACATCCGAACACATTCCGAACACCCGAAACTATACATAACATATCAATCGAATTCAAACAAATCGTCATAATTTTCATCCAAACATCGGTCTATAAAAGTGGGTATGCCGAAACTGGGAAAAAATGGCCGAAAATGGCCAGAATGGCCAAAAGGCCGAAATCGCCCGAAAAGGCTGAAACGCACCAACTGGGCCAGAATGTCCGAAAAGTGCCAAATGGCCAAATTAGGCCAAAATGATCGAAAATGGTCAAAATGCCAAAACTGGGCCGAAATCACCGGAAAAGGGCTGAAATGTACGCACCACTAGCGTGTACCCCAACCAATAATGTACCCAAACAACCTGTGCGAACCCGCTCCATCTAATATATTGGGGGCTGGGCATTGAATAAGTTAGGGCTGATGCGCCATTGGCGCAGCGCGTGCTTCCTAGCATAATTATTAAATTACCGCATTTTACGTGTCGGTCATTTAATAGATGAATGACCGGTTTTAAAACGCGTTTATTAAAGCAATATTATTAATCGGTTGTGTAACCACCACCCAATCCTAGTTAGAATAGAAGACGGAGTGCTGGTTTTCAAGCTTCAATTTCTTCAAAAACTTTGCAATAACTGGTGGCAAATAAGTTATTGCCGGCCTCTTAAGTTTAATTGTTTCATAAATATATTTCAAGCACATACTTTGTAGCACTGGATTTCTTCTTAGCTCTGCCTTCTTTCTAATGGCATATAAAGCTTACCTTGATTATTTTAGATTAGTCACTGTTTGACTCCAAACATCTGTGAGATTATTTAAAGAAGTTGACAAGCATTTAATCACTTTAAAGGGCCATGCCTTGTCGCCGATGGGAATATTTCGAAAGCCGGCTACCAGTGAAATTCAAAAAAAAGACTACTAATTCTGGAACCTGTCAAACAATGATTTAATAAGTTATGGGCTATTATAATATCCTTAGCACCATGTTGTAGCGCAGATCAAGAGCTATTAATCATATTTTATAGAATCAATATGCAATTTGACACATTGGTTTCTTGATTTAGTGCGTCCTTTTGAAAACAATTTGATATAGAGAGTGACTCTAGCCAAAATCATCTTAGGAAAAAGGGTTCTTTTGGTTATCGGAATACTCGATTCTTACGCATAAATTGTTTAGCACAGACTGAGTCGGTATTCCCGATAACCAAAAAGAACCGGAAAAAGTTCAATTAAAATCGTTTTAACACAAATATGCTAAAAAATTCTTTTATAAATTCATTTCTAACTACACCTAGCAAATCAAAAGCTATGGAGCAGAACTGTTTATGTCATTGGAAGCGTGTGCATTAAGCCGTCTCCTTCGTCCCTCTAGTTACTGAGAGCTGAAAAAAAACCAAGCAAAAATAAGGCTTTTGACATCAGATTCTAAAAGAATTTCCATGGGATTTTTCAGTCGATCTGCGTTTACAAATTTCGAATTTGCGTCATGATAAAAAAGTCATCGTGATTACAACTCTTAAGCTAACTTTGATGTGCCTGAACAAACAACCACCTTCAAAATCATCACTATTATCCTCCTCACTATTCTAGCGAAAGTGACATCACATAGCTAAAACTATGCTAATGCAACTGCTCTTCTATTATTTTGTTTGATTGCATAATAATTTTTAAAAAAAATGTTTGTGTGTAGACCTTACAGGGGAACAGTTCATTTTGTCAAAAAGAGCTGGTATTTTTTTGTTTATTAAGTTGCCATTTATTTGGGGTGACTCACAAAGAGATTAGTTTTCGCTCCCGCTACCTACACACTCAACTATTTTTCGTGCATAGTTTTGCATTAATGCGGAATGTTTGTTGTGTGTTTCGTCATTTACTACTATCACCACACCCTTTCCCCTTCCTGCTTTTCCCAATTGATCTATTTAGTTGCAGCTCTTTTGGAAGTTTGATTTGATGGTTGAAAGTACACATGTGTACTATTTTGGCACTAGTTCGGTTAAGCCACACCTCATACTTTTGTGATGACATAAAGTGCTTTTGGCCAATCACAATAAAAGAAACATTCAGCATATAACTTTGTAATTTTTACTTTGACAACCTTTGTAGGATCTGATGGTTAGTGTAGTCTGCCTAAATTGCGAAAATTGTAAATTTACTAATTTTTCTTGAAGCGGACACCCTTCAATAAACCGACATCCTAGAGGCTAGCCCTATTGCAGTGTTGTCTAAATCACAACCCAATTCAAATTGTTTGATTTTTAATGTTGCTACTTGAAATAACGCGATTTTCTGCCTGTTTTCATTCATCCAATATGTATTAAAAAAAAAATTTAGGCTAACCTTGGAAAATGGCAAAGGGTCCAATGCTATAGCAAGTATCCAGCTTATTTTGAAGTCTGGTGAGTTTACTAGCTTAGGCTTCTAACTATCTTGCATCTAATTTTCAAAATTTTTTTCAGATGACCATTACTTACCAATATTCCTCAAACAATAATTCTAGGTGATTATTTTGTCAATAAAAAATCCGTAACGCAACTAACTATACAATGCAAAATAGCTGACAATGACACTGGATTTGAACACAATTCTTTGCTGTTCACAAAAGATGATGAGGATATTTACGAACAATCTCAATTAGATGGCAAAAATAGGTGAAACTTTAGATTTTACAGGGTGGCTCAAACTCGTTTTTTTGATAGAAGACAATCTAGGAATTTTTTTGGACACCCTATTTGTCACTTTCAAAAAATCGTTTTTCTATGGACGGTATTAATTATAATGGGATATTCAAATAAGCAAAAAGGTTTGATCAGTTATCTTGTTTTATGCATGTAGATTCATTTAGAGCGATTTCGTTTATTCCCAATTTCTTCACCACTTTCGCTAGTCTTTTGTTGGTGAACTGTGCGCTCCGAACAAGATAACTGTATGTGAACTTTCTGCTCAGTTAAGTATCTCCGAAGATTTTAATACTAAAAGTTATTTTGGTGTTAGGAAAAAATTACAAAAAAAA